>CP092884.1:39786945-40002956 GCA_030710605.1 Cordylochernes scorpioides
CTGCAACACCTCAGAAACTTCCTTTTGGAGAACGTTTCGCACCATTGTCGCTAAAATTGTAATAGGAGCTGTTTTAGTGTTTATACATTGGTCTACCATTGTCGCCAGGACTGTCTGAATTGTAATAGGAGCTGGTCTAGTGTTTATACATTAGTCTACCATTGCCGCCTCCAGGATTGTCTGAATTGTAATAGGAGCTGGTCTAGTGTTTATACATTAGTCTACTATTGTCACCAAAAATTGTAATAGGAGCTGGTTTAGTGTTTATACATTGGTCTACCATTGCCACCGGGATTGTCTGAATTGTAATAGGGGCTGGTCTAGTGTTTATACATTGGTCTACCATTGCCGCCAGGATTGTCTGAATTGTAATAGGAGCTGGTCTAGTTGTTATACATTGGTCTACCATTGCCACCGCTGGGATTGTCTGATTTGTAATAGGAGCTGGACTAGTGTTTATACATTGGTCTACCATTGTCGCTGGGATTGTCTGAATTGTAATAGGAGCTGGTCTAGTGTTTATACATTGGTCTACCATTGCCACCGGGATTGTCTGAATTGTAATAGGAGCTGTTTTAGTGTTTATACATTGGTCTACCATTGCCACCGGGATTGTCTGAATTGTAATAGGAGCTGGTCTAGTGTTTATACATTGGTCTACCATTGCCACCGGGATTGTCTGAATTGTAATAGGAGCTGTTTTAGTGTTTATACATTGGTCTACCATTGCCACCGGGATTGTCTGAATTGTAATAGGAGCTGGTCTAGTGTTTATACATTGGTCTACCATTGCCACCGGGATTGTCTGAATTGTAATAGGAGCTGTTTTAGTGTTTATACATTGGTCTACCATTGCCGCCAGGATTGTCTGAATTGTAATAGAAGCTGGTCTAGTGTTTATACATTGGTCTACCATTGCCGCCACTGGGATTGTCTGAATTGTAATAGGAGCTGGTCTAGTGTTTATACATTGGTCTACCATTGCCGCCACTGGGATTGTCTGAATTGTAATAGGAGCTGGTCTAGTGTTTATACATTGGTCTACCATTGCCGCCACTGGGATTGTCTGAATTGTAATAGGAGCTGGTCTAGTGTTTATACATTGGTCTACCATTGCCGCCACTGGGATTGTCTGAATTGTAATAGGAGCTGGTCTAGTGTTTATACATTGGTCTACCATTGCCGCCACTGGGATTGTCTGAATTGTAATAGGAGCTGGTCTAGTGTTTATACATTGGTCTACCATTGGTCTTGCCACTGGGATTGTCTGAATTGTAATAGGAGCTGGTCTAGACAGGTCCAAGAGTTGTACCATCGTTTATACATTGGTCTACTATAGCCGATTGTCTGAGGTGGGTGTGGGTCAAGAATCGTCAAAAGACGACGAATGTATAGTTTTAATTGCGATCGTTTAAGATGGTATTGGTGAAATCCAATCGGTAGAGAGACCGGTCGCTAAACAGAGGTTTACACAGCGGGGTATAGAGTGAAGTGGCGGGAACCTACCTCTCTCACGCGCCGTGCCAAAGAGCGATGTCGCAATCATCTAACCGTACTTCGTGCGTCCAGCGTCAAGGTCTGTGCGTGCCCCACGGCTGGCATTCCCTAACGGTCTATCGGAGGTTGGACGTCCCGCCATTTTCCACTGGATTACTCGAGAAAAAAAAAACTATCAAAAGGAGAAATGTGCCTGATTAGGGTAGTAAAATTAAGGAAAAAGCATTTACTGGACTGACAATGGCCATAGTCTGAAACCATTTTCTTCTGGTAAGAGTTCTGAATTTGCCACAGCTAGTGTTATGGCTTTGTCATCTTCCTGATTCAGTTAGAATATAGAGTCCATGTTATATGTCCATGATGCTCTGGAAGAGATTATAGAATATAATTTGTATATACAGTTAAACCTGTTTATAGCGCCCCCTCAAAATAGCGCCTTCCTCTCTATAGCGCCCGATTTTATATACGTAGTACGATGCGATTTACATTAAAAGTGACCTGTCTATAGCACCCCCTCTCTATAGCACCCTATTTTGGTGAGTCCCAAGAGGGGGCGCTATAGACAGGTTTAACTGTATATATATATCAAAAGGAGAAAATAGACGCAGCCGTTTTTAGCGTAATGTCATTCCATAAAAATAAATTGGTAGTATGAAAAATAGAGCGATATAAATAATTTTGAGGATAATATTGTCAAGTGGGAAAGCGCATTGAAATATCAAAGAAACCATCAAGAAACCAACAGCGTTTCGTCCACTTAGAGTGATACCTCACGCCTGAAGACAAGATTCTTCTTGACAAATTCTTCGACATTATCATCAAACATGTTCCGAACATGAACTCCCCAAATGGCAGGGATCTGTCTAGATTCAAGGCGGCTTTAAGCTCCTGATCCGGACGTGGCTACGTCGATTGTATATATCTCTCTTCATTCCTACCATTATTATTACCTTATAACTCCCTTTTGACGAGATTGACGAGATGTCAATAATGTTGTTTAATTGTCAATTGTCACTTAAAGTGATACATCCTGAATAGAGTCAAGTCAAACATTTCCTAGTCAGTGAGGGTTGTGTTAGATTGTACAGAGACATCACTTGAGAGCTCTGATTGTTGACAGCAGCAACAATGTAGTTTATATATCTACTGCCATTATTGTCCTCGACGATCACTGACCTGACGACCAAAGACTCACCCAATTCCGCTAGACTCTGAGGACCTATCTAGGATGGAATGGATCCTCACATCTAGGACTTCCTGATACTGAGGACCTGCAGGATACCACACCACTGGACAGCCACGGACCTGTCTAGATGGAACTGTCGGACATATGGACCACGTGAGTAACAACGTCATGTGGAACATCTCACACAACTGGCCTCAGCCAGTTTCCCATTGGAGCATCCAATGTAAACACTCAGTGAACACACTAGATAGATGTGCTAGCCGAACGTCTAGCCTAACTTGACCTGATTTAACCGAACTTTTGGAGGTAATTTAACAAGTTTCTAATTTTTCATCTCACCACATAATATTTATATCTTTTAAAATTGGATTCCTTACTATATAACATTCTGTGTTTACATTTACATGTAGAGATACTCTATCAGTTCTCTATTTCTGTAAAATATATAAATTTCTCTCTCTCTCTCTTGTGTGTGTTTTTTCAAATCCATAAACACATATCTATTTGTTCTATAGTTAAAAGAGGATATTTCATGTAATATTAATCTATTTAATAAAACAGATAACCAGCAAAGATATCAATACACCTATCCCCCGATTTACACGGTACTTGTTTTACACGTTTTCGCTTTTACACGGTTTTCCAAATAAGTTTTTTTTTTATCGCATTATACAAAATGCTACTGTGATTGAACACATGCGCTGTGTACACATCTCACGAGGAATCCCGAGCTTATGTGCTGACTTGCTGCACACGCACACTGTGTCTGTATTTCTTCGCATAAAAATTTCGCGAAAATTTTTAATTTTCGATTTACACGTTTTACTCAGGAACGTATCTACCGTGTAAATCGGGGGATAGGTGTACTTATAACTATAAACACCACAATACACAGAACGATCCAATGACAGAGATTACAAATGAGATAAAGATATTCTCCCAAAAGATATATTTACTTGAGAACCTAGTTTCCCTTTTAACATAATATTATTACAACATATCTCCCTTTCTTTCATAAAACTTGGATCAACACAGCAATCATATATAAGTTTTCTATAATTAGTATTTATTATTAGATAATAAAAAGGCATATATTGGATTGAATAAAAGATTTATTTGCCAAAATTTCGGTTGGCTGAACGCCAACCTTTATCAATACATTACATTTTTGTATACACAAACTCAGCGCCGCATAGTTGGCAAATAAATACTTTATTCAATCCAATATATGCCTTTTTATTATCTAATGATTTAAGTATGGATTGTTCTATTTTCAAAAGTATTTATTATATGTGAATAAATATATTTAAAATATATCATATTATCACAACAGTTATTTTGTCAGCCATCTTAAAGAAGGTAGGTATATATAAATGATAGAAAATCCAAGGTAGAAGCCATTTGTTTGATAAATTAATTCCATGTTTCTTAAGAAGGTAATTTTATAACAAAAATCACTTTTGAAAAGTCCCTGGACACTATTTTTCCGTTTATCATTACTCTTCACAATTCACCCTTTCATACCTCATCCAAAAGGCTAGAAATAATCGTTATTTCTCTTTGAAATAAATCTTGTATTTTCGTTGAAAAGAAACACATGCGGGATAGTATTTCAAATGTCGTTTAAAAATCACTTTTAAATGCTCTCTATTTATTAATTAATTATTTTATTTTTTTATTAAAATTTTGATTTTTTTTTTTAATATAACAATGGAGTAAATATCAATTTTTAGTTAGAAAAAAAAATCTATTTTTCTATTATAAATATATGACCGTCCATAAGTATATTTCTATGAATATATATTTTAAATTCATATATATTCTAAAGTTTACCTCACTACACAATATAAATATATAAGAAAAACGATAATGAATAAAAAATATTCCGCTAAAAATTGGAAAAGATATAAGAATTTATGATACAAATTTTGATATAATTAAAGATTTATTGATATGAGAAAATACTGGCGCAAATTTGGAAGGAAGAAAGAAGTATTACAAATATATAAAGACAATATTACAAACTTTATCGATAATTTAAACACCAATGGGTTGAAGAATACAGGTAAGAATTCACCCTGACAATCATACCGAAGACAATTAAACCAAATTGTATCAATCTCAGATGTTGGTGTCTATGATGACAATGTCAGCTGGACTGACCAAGCTTCTTGATCACCAAATCTTGATACACCATCAGCCAGAAGTTGGATAAATATCATGTGATGTGAACTGGCCTAACTGATTGGTTGTTGGATTGATAGAAATTAACATGACGCCAGTTGAGCTTCTTTTGTCCAATCTTAATATTCTTTAAGAAATCTGTTCCACATGAGATAGTAACAATTACCAAGATAGTAGAAGCTCAGCTCTGTTATATTTAAGGAAGGAAAGCTCCATATCTCAGTCAAGTGACAATTAAAACAGATTTTATTGACATACTAGTCAATATTTACATTCCATCAAGAGTTAAGAAATCTCAGTCAAGTGGATTTAAATTGAAACCGAGTACCATTCTGATGACACAACAAAAACAAAAAATTAAAAGTTTTAAAAACTGTGAAAAGTATGATTAGCGATCTAAGCTAAATAGGAGCATAACCTCTAGAAAATTATGGCTAAAAATAATAGTTTTTTAATGTTAAATACTTGAGTAAAATTGTATTGAAAAAGATTAAAGCAAGATATTGATAACCTATTCAATTACATTTTTGATAAATATAGTGGTTTCAGACACAAATATTTTAAACCGTGTTTTACAAGTCTGTTTTTTTTTAAAGATATACCAGACATAGCTTCTTTTATAAATTTAAGATTTACGAACTTAGTCTAGAGGTTGTAGGTCTTTCTGAGGTTCTTGGAGATATATGGTGTCTTGGGTTGCTGATTAGAGCTGTTCCATTAATTGGGTGGTTGCAACGATATTGTGAAGAATTCTTTGTCTTAGTTGGTAGCTCTTCTTGTGAACTTTGCTCTTTTCTAATTTAAATCACCAAGAATCAGGTATAATAAAAACTTACAAACCGCGTGAATGTCAAGGATAAAAAAGGGACTCGGTGACAATAGCAATCTGTTGACCATAAAGTCTGAATTCTAGGCTGCTGTGTGTAACAGATGTTCCAGATGGAGAGCCGTGACTTCCCTGTGTTCCAGCTCTACTAACGACGTTGTTGCAGGATCTAGCTAGTGTTAGACAGTAGCTATTGACAGCGGGGCGGGTTTTAGCGCTTACACTCCTGTGGTGATCATAGCAGGGGCTGTGATCATCTACCATTCCACGTTGGGCGGGAGGACCCACTATTTTAACCCTGTGTCACATAACGTGGATTGGTACTTAACTTCTCCTCCGGCAGCTTGGCTCGCTCCACAGACCCAGGACTAGGTACTGATTACTAGTCTGCTGGTTCTGGCGCAAAACTCCAATGGGAGGTCTCGCGTGTGACGCAAAGTCCGGCTTTCAGCGTTGGCAGTGTCAGCAGTTCTGTCTTCGGTCTCTAGTCCGCTCCATTCCTCTTTGTTGTCCAATAGTGAACTCAACGAGTTCATCGAGTTGTCGGAATTGGGAAGTTGGGTTCAGGGGTGTAGCAATACATGACTGTGTGTATAGTCTACCTCTAACCCCCTCTGTGTTATGTATCTAGATATCACGTGGAGCCCTCACCGTGTCTAGTTAACATTTAGGTAAATGTCTTTCTTTAAGCTCCCTCCTTAGGTCACCGAGTCCCTTCTTTATAACTTGGCATTCATACGGTATCAACTCTATTTTGGAGTTAAAAAATCAATAATCCTCCCTTTGTATATATATATTTAGGCATTTATCACAACTTGAAGATAATTTTTTATATATTAAAATAACATCTTTTGTGGTGAATAAATGTTAACGTGTAATAACAGAGGAAAGTTCCATCTCTGTAACTTCTATGATGTACAAAGTGTAGTTCAGGTAGGAAGGTATCTCCATGTTAGATGGGCGGACTCTCACCCAGCTGATGGACTAAAGGAACCAGGTGTTGGCGGTGGTACCAGTGAAGGTGGAAACTTCTGTAACCTATACTTGAGCTTTCTCGATATAGCATAATAGTGGTGTGGCCACAATGATGTCAAATCTGTACAGATCTCAACAAAATGGTCTTTAAGGTAATTGACATGTGATTTAATATTAAGCAACTGATTAGCAGGTTTTTATATATTTGAGTGAATATTTTACCTCTTCACTCAATACACGATTATCATTCCCGCCATTTTTGACTCATATCAATTCTAATTGTTCAACGTCGGTAGCTCTGAAATACTTTCCTCTTTTAGTGCATTTTTTAATAAAAGTTTTTATTATTATTGTATTATTATAAAGATCAATTTCCTCCCAGCAAATTGTTCATCTATATTGTAACAAAGTACTTATTTTTAATTTAAAAAGATATATATTGGACAAAATATCATTATTTTACCAATATTTCAGTTGGCTGAATGCCAACCTTTATCAAGGTATTATTACATATTAATGTGTGTCAACAGCAGTTGTTGACACACATTAAATATTTCTATTAAAAAATAGACACTTCGGCCAGTTAGAGTTTTTTTTTTTCTCAACGTTTCGACAAAAATCTTTTGTCTTCGTCAGGAGAAGTAAATAAAAATAAAGCATTTGACAAGACCGGCCAGTCAACCTCTATCCATACATATTAAATATGTTATAATACCTTGATAAAGGTTGGCGTTCAGCCAACTGAAATATTGGTAAAATAAATGATACACCAATACCTCGCTTTGCGTTATTTCGTTTTGCGTTTTTTTCGAAGTTACGTCGCTGCTTAATTTTTACTGATTTTCACTGTGCGTCGTTAGATTTTCGAAGTTGCGTTGTTTTGGATTCGAGTCTTTAATTTTTTTTTTTCCTAAAATATGGTAACACCTTTGTTTTTGATTGCGCCATGCCATCAAAATTTTATTTTCACTTTGTGTCATTTCAATTTGCGTCGTGTTTTTTTGGAACGTAACCCCGACGCAAAGCGAGGTATGGGTGTATTTTGATCCAATATATGCCTTTTTATTTAAAGATCTATTTATGGATTGCTCTATTTTCAAAAAGTATTTATTAATTTTTAATTATTTTTATTAACATGACATGACATCTTCAACGATCTGGAAGTACTTGTGGGATGAAGGAAAGATCCTGTGTGATGCAATGTAAGAATGAACTTGCGTAATCTCTACGTAACACGCTGTAAATTTGTCGTTCTTTAGATGACACTTGCTATTACATATGAATCAGTTCTAAGGCTGGTGTGCTTCCTCATATCCAGGTTGCTCGAAGGTGTGCGCAATCTGCTCTCATGGACAAAATTTATGGAAGTGGACAATCGTTGATATAGCCAGTTATCTATTTTTTTGAAGGAGACAGAAACTGTTCACACTTGGTTATCTCGTGGGTTTTTAATAAAGGTCACTGCAATATCTTTCAGAGTTATAATCCCGATATACATGCTAAAAAGCACAACTTCCTTAAATTTTGTCCATGAGTGTATATTGGTTATCTCGTGTGTCTTCAATAAAGGTCATTGTAATATCTTTCAGAGTTATTGTCTGAATCCTGATATACATGCTAAAAAGTACAGCTTCCTTAAGTTTTGTCCATGTGTGTATATTGGTTATCTCGTGTGTCTTCAATTAAAGGTCACTGTAATATATTTTAGAGTTAATGTCTGAATTCCAAAATACATGCCAAAAGGTACAACTTCCTTAAGTTTTGTCCATGAGTGTATATTGGTTATCTCGTGTGTCTTCAATAAAGGCCACTGTAATATCTTTCAGAGTTATTGTCTGAATCCCGATATACATGGTAAAAGGTACAACTTCCTTAAGTTTTGTCCATGAGTGTATATTGGTTATCTCGTGTGTCTTCAATAAAGGTCACTGTAATATCTTTCAGAGTTATAATCCCGATATACATGCTAAAAAGTACAGCTTCCTTAAGTTTTGTCCATGAGTGTATATTGGTTATCTCGTGCGTTTTCTATTAAAGGTCACTGTAATATCTTTCAGAGTTATTGTCTGAATCCTGATATACATGCTAAAAGGTACAACTTCCTTAAGTTTTGTCCATTGAGTGTATATTGGTTATCTCGTGCGTTTTCTATTAAAGGTCACTGTAATATCTTTCAGAGTTATTGTCTGAATCCTGATATACATGCTAAAAGGTACAACTTCCTTAAGTTTTGTCCATTGAGTGTATATTGGTTATCTCGTGCGTCTTCAATTAAAGGTCACTGTAATATCTTTCAGAGTTATTGTCTGAATCCTGATATACATGATAAAAGGTACAACTTCCTTAAGTTTTGTCCATGAGTGTATATTGGTTATCTCGTGCGTCTTCAATTAAAGGTCACTGTAATATCTTTTAGAGTTATTGTCTGAATCCTGATATACATGCTAAAAGGTACAACTTCCTTAAGTTTTGTCCATTGAGTGTATATTGGTTATCTCGTGCGTCTTCAATTAAAGGTCACTGTAATATCTTTCAGAGTTATTGTCTGAATCCTGATATACATGATAAAAGGTACAACTTCCTTAAGTTTTGTCCATGAGTGTATATTGGTTATCTCGTGCGTCTTCAATTAAAGGTCACTGTAATATCTTTCAGAGTTATTGTCTGAATCCTGATATACATGATAAAAGGTACAACTTCCTTAAGTTTTGTCCATGAGTGTATATTGGTTATCTCGTGCGTCTTCAATTAAAGGTCACTGTAATATCTTTCAGAGTTATTGTCTGAATCCTGATATACATGATAAAAGGTACAACTTCCTTAAGTTTTGTCCATGAGTGTATATTGGTTATCTCGTGTGTCTTCAATAAAGGTCACTGTAATATCTTTCAGAGTTATTGTCTGAATCCAGATATACATGGTAAAAGGTACATCTTCCTTAAGTTTTGTCTATGAGTATAGCCATAGTCTGGTGGTAAGATGACCTAGTTGTCCCATTCATTGAGGATTGTCGTGGGGAAAACAATGCGGTGTTCACCCCCTTGCCTCCATTGACCTGGTAGAAGTAGGTTGGTCTGTCGGCCTTTAGAAGCCGTTTCCAAATCCGAAGGAAAGTGGGTGCTCTCCTCAAATTGACATTTGATATGGAGATGGTCCTATTTGGCTGATAGAGTGAAGAATGGAAAAGAGAAGAGTAGAGTTAAACAAGATTGAACACTTATATTAATCTGAACGTATCAGTAGTTGTCAAAATCATCTGCTTCCTATTTTTCTCGACAGGTTATATAAAATTACTGACTCATTTGGTTATCTACTTAAATTTGGTGCAAATAAATACCCATTTCTTGGTTTCTCAAGAAGCCTCTGGGACTAAAAATATTTTTGTCGCAGTGGTACACCCTGCTCCACGTTGACGAGCGCCAACAACGCGAAACGCGTTTGTGGGTGGCTTTTCTTGATTTATCAAAAAAATGGGTTTGCCAATTATAATTGGCTGATAATTATCAGAGAACAGGTTAAATCAACGTTAGTTGATTTCTGTTCCACTAGATGGCGCTCTGCTATCTAAAAAGTACATGTGCTTTTGGTCAGGATATGTCTTCTTTATTTTTAAACTAGCGGACGTACCCGGCTTCGCCCGGGTTTTACCCGAGTAAAAGTTTGTCTAACGAATCTCTCGATAAAGTGAACATTTTTTTCCCGGTCCCTTGAAAAATACTCGATAAGTTGAATAAAATCAATATTAATTGGTTCTCTCGGTAATTGGAAGTTAAAGGAATAGTATCTTGCCTTGGAATTGTATCATTATTCTTGTATGGATGTACCCGGCTTCGCCCGGGTTTTACCCGAGTAAAGGTTTGTCTAACGAATATCTCGATAAAGTGAACATTTTTTCCCGGTCCCTTGAAAAATACTCGATAAGTTGAATAAAATCAATATTAATTGGTTCCCTCGGTAATTGGAAGTTAAAGGAATAGTATCTTGCCTTTGAATTGTATCATTATTCTTGTCTCAAATAAATTGCCGTGTCATCCTGAATTTTGTCTTTCCTAATTTTCTACATTACAAAATCATCGTATCATCATGATAATATTTAGAGCAGATTGTTGAATTATAACAGATAAATTAGAATATTTATCTTGATTATTTCTAGGCGAAAAGTTATTTCAAAAATTTTATTTGCTAGAAACCTTCCCAGTACTATACTAAATAACTTCCCAAAGTTTCATGGCGATCCAATGAGTGGTTTGGTCAGGCATAAAGGACAAACAAACAAACAGACACACAAATACATTCATTTTTATATATATAGATATATATTAATTTCAATTGCAGTAAAGATAGTAGAAAGCGCCTTTTTAAAATACCCCTAGTACACGTGTTACAGCCCATGATAATCATGGTAGGTATCTGGTTCAAATCACATTAATAGGTACCGCTCAGCAAGAGCAACCTAGTTTATGATAATTGAAACAGTGAATGTGAAGGTTATTCACATATTGAACAATTTTTAACGCGGGATTCAATCCCGGTTCATGACTGTCGGGAATAGAGCGTGTTACCCACTCATCAACCGACTTGTTATTGGTAGGTAGGTAGGTGGTAGGTAGTAGTTAAGAACTGCTTTTACTGTAAGTGCACTACATGTCTACCGCTGTGGAAAGCAGTTTGACTTTTGTACTTACAAATGTGCCAGAGCTCTGTTTAGTTACTTGTACTCACTGGTTGGGTTAGACCTTTGCAAGATTTTAAGGCTATTGGAGCAATTTATTGATTTAAAAAAAAGAGTCCAATGTGGGATTTGATCCCGAATCGTGGCTGTCGAAAATCGACGGTTAATCGATGGTGATGGTGTCTTGTCCATGTAGCAGATCAGATCGGTCCATGCACCCTGATCACAATACCGGCCAACTGAGGTGTCCTGTCTGTATAGATGTCCTCTTCTGGATTGAGGCCTGCCATATAGAGGGCTGCAAGGATGGCTGGGTATATATGGTCCGTAGTGTGTTTGGTGTTGTAACAGTTGTATCCTACAGGAACTGAATGCAGGATATGGTGGTTGTGTCTTGTCCATGGAACAGATCAGATCGGTCCATGCACCCTGATCACAATACCGGCCAACTGAGATGCTTGTCTGTATAGATGTCCTCTTCTGGATTGATGTCTGCCATATAGAAAGGCTGCAAGGATGGCCGGGTATATATGGTCCGTAGTGTGTTTGGTGTTGTAACAGTTGTATCCTACAGGAACTGAATGCAGGATATGGTGGTGGTGTCTTGTCCATGGAACAGATCAGATCGGTCCATGCACACAGATCACAATACCAGTCAACAAAGGTGCCTTGTTCGTATGGATGTCCTCTTCTGGATTGATATCTGCCATATAGAGGGCTGCAAGGATGGCCGGGTATATATGGTCCGGAGTGAGTTGGGTGCTGTAACAGTTGTATCCTATATGGTGGTGGTGTCTTGTCCATGGAACAGATAGATCGGTCCATGCACCCTGATCACAATACCGGCAAACTGAGGTGTCGTATGGATGTCATCTTCTGGATTGATGTCTGCCATATAGAGGGCTGCAAGGATGGCCGGGTATATATGGTCCGGAGTGAGTTGGGTGTTGTGAAAGTTATTGCAGTTCCTGTAGGATCTAGTCATGTCTGGGTTTATCTTCATTCCTTTGGTGCATTAATGTCTTATATTTAAGGTATGCCTAACTGACCTTTTGTGAATAGTTTGGGGGAGAAGCTTGCTCGATTCAAGTATTTATATATATCTACTGTTCTCTAAGCGCTTATGTCCATGGATACAATGAACAACTTAACCAATAATTCTTTACATATATAAGATATATAAACAGAGCAGCCCAATACAATATCATAGCGGTATGTTGAACTAAATTGGTGAAACCGCTGTGAGTGTTCATTACTGATGAGCAGAGTCCTCCTAAAAAAATAATATTAAAGATTCTTTATGAGATATGAAAGAGAATATCAAATTTTGATCGAAAATCAAGCACTTTTTTAGGCCAACTTGTTAACTATTTGTAATTTTAAGTGCGTATTTTTAGATACAAACACTACGCAATCCAGGTGCGTTAAAATGCAATAAATGCTGTTTATCACATTTAAGGTACCGCAGACTTCGTTCTAAGCGTGAAATAAGAAAGAATGTAGCAAGGAGAACGTAATGGAAGTTAGAAAGAAATAGCTTGCGGTCGACCGCTGTTGTAGGGTAAGAGGAACCTGTTGAAATGAAGTTAATGAATTCGCGAGGTATCCCTTGCACATACCCACGTAATTAATTAGGCCCAAGACATAATTGTCTATTAATATAATTATCCACTTAGATTTGACGTAACACGGCGACGTTTTGAAAGTCAAATGGGAATTTAGGAAATGGTGTGGACGAGCAGTTGAACGTGTGTGTGAGTTTGCAGTATAATCGTGAGTGTGCACGTGTGAGTTTGCAGTATAATCGTGAGTGTGCACGTGTGAGTTTGCAGTATAATCGTGAGTGTGCACGTGTGAGTTTGCAGTATAATCGTGAGTGTGCACGTGTGAGTTTGCAGTATAATCGTGAGTGTGCACGTGTGAGTTTGCAGTGTAATCGTGAGTGTGCACGTGTGAGTTTGCAGTATAATCGTGAATGTGCACGTGTGAGTTTGCAGTATAATCGTGAGTGTGCACGTGTGAGTTTGCAGTGTAATCGTGAGTGTGCACGTGTGAGTTTGCAATATAATCGTGAATGTGCACGTGTGAGTTTGCAGTATAATCGTGAGTGTGCACGTGTGAGTTTGCAGTATAATCGTGAGTGTGCACGTGTGAGTTTGCAGTATAATCGTGAGTGTGCACGTGTGAGTTTACAGTATAATCGTGAGTGTGCACGTGTGAGTTTGCAGTATAATCGTGAGTGTGCACGTGTGAGTTTGCAGTATAATCGTCAGTGCGCACGTGTGAGTTTGCAGTATAATCGTGAGTGTGCACGTGTGAGTTTGCAGTATAATCGTGAGTGTGCACGTGTGAGTTTGACAGTCTCCTAGTATGCGCGTGTATGTGCTTCGTGTGGGTGTGTGCTTGATATTATCGTTTAAAAGCTAGAATTTATAATTAAAAAAGGAAACTCATTGTAATAAATATTTGTAGCTTTTAAGATACATAATAAATGAGTATAATAGTTGGAATATTGATTATTTGAATGCGTATGAATGTATATGTTTGGGAGTGTGAGGTGTATGTGTATGCTTTAATGTGCATATCTGTGTGAGTAGGCTTTTATCGTGCGTTGTACGTGGGTGTGTAAATATGTGTGTACTTGAGTAGGTGCGTGTATTTGTAAGTCCTTTCACTTGCGTGTTTTTTTTTTTTTTGTTTTTTTGTTTTTTCGTACGTGAGCTTGTGTTTGAGTCGTGTATACGTCTATATGCAAATTTCTATTAATATTATGAGGTATTTGTCTAATAATATATATAATTTCCTATGGTACCTGTCTTTTCTCGTTCCCAAGACGGATACAATAAGACATTCCCTACATTCCATAAGAAAATCTTCGTTTCTCACGATTTTGTACTTTTGATAATATTCTGCTCAGGGCAATTGTCCAACATCTTGGTTTCTCTTTTCAAGTCAATCCACAAATCACGAGGGTAACTTCAATGTATCCTTCAAGAAATCTTTTTTTACTAGACTATCAAGTTTTTGCACTTGACTCTTATCCATACTTCAGTGTTTTCTTAGTACTTCAAATGATATATCTCTGTTCTTCCCCTGCTAACACCTTGTGACAACGGTAGATATTTGGTAATAAGAACCTTTAGAATCTTTAACGCCTTGCCAAATGTTTTTAATTTTTGTTTGCTCCTGACAAGGACAAAATATTTTTGTCGAAACGTCGAGGTAATAAAAAGATTTACTGGCCGAAGTATTTTTAATTTGAAGAACTATGAATGCCGGCCTCTATTTTTACGATAGTAAGAATCACCATCTAGTTACAGCGGGGGAAGTGGGGAGGAACCTAAGAATACCAAACAGAGAGTGAAAGGGTCAAAAATAGCTCTCTCCACTTCTTGAAGTTGACATAGCCAGGCTCTCCAACAGCTGACCCCATTCTCTCAAGTAAGATAGGCATGTTTATTTAGGTCCTAAATGGTGTTGGGATATTTAAGGGGAAGAAGAAAGGTGATGATATAAATTTCACTAATTTTTTCGTTCTTTTTTTTTTTTTTTTTAACTCCGCCCTTGCCGGTCCCAAGCCCGGATGAGAAAGGAGGAGGGGGAGAAGTAACAAGCTCACTAAAAAACCTGGGTTCAGCTGGCCCGGCTGATAGTACCCTGTAAGGGCTCCTAATCCAGGGATACAGAATGAGCAGCGTTTGTACTCCATGTTAGGAGCAGCTGCACATGGCATCTGTTCCTCATGTCAGAGACGGCCATTTCTTTTGGAGCTAAGTCGGCCTGCCATTGAGTAGTGCTCCCAGTCTTAATGACAAAGGCAGACGCATTCTACTTCACGCAGTCATGATGGTTGTCAAACAGACACCATCAAGGGTCACAACTTGATACCTTAATATGTTTGAGTCGAGATAAGAAAGAAGAAGAAGAAGTTTTTTTTTTTTTTTATTGCTGCAGAGATGTATGGAGGGAATACCAAGAAGAGAAGAAGGCGGAGAATATGGAATTCGTGATAGCTTCGTGACATGACACTACGATATCATTGAAAGACCAGTTACATAAAGGAAACTCTAAGAAGACATGAATACACACACACACACACAAAAGCCTTTATTAAGACACACAGGTCTTACAGAGGATTCTCCTTGGGGTTACAAGACGGAGAAACCTATGAAAGTGGGAAATAAAAAATGGAGAAAGATTATATATATATGGTAAATATATACAGATTATAAGAAAAAAAATAATTTAAAAAAAATGGAAATATGGATGGGAGAAGTGGAAAGCGAAAAGAGGAAAGAAAACAGGTATTTACATATGGAACAAGTCAATTTAAGCTCTTCTGCTCACACAGCACAGGTGGGCCAGAAGACATGAATACTGACAGCTATCAATCTATGGTTTGAAGAAAAAATACTTTGTTTTAACATTTGACTAATTCTCTTTAAATAGAAATAAAAAAGGATAGAATTTCATAACAAGACAACATAATTTTTTATTGACATATTGTACACGCTTTGTTCGGCGGTACATATACTAAAATTGGAATGATAAAGGAAGATTAGCATGGCCCCTGCGCAAGGATGACACGCTTGCTCGGCGGTACATATACTAAAATTGGAACGATACAGAGAAGATTAGCATGGCCCCTGCGCAAGGATGACACGCAAAATCGTGAAGCGTTCCATATTGACATCTTGTCAATGTAAAAGTTTTGGTGTTTACATTTGCTATATATAGATGGCGCGTTATTGGTATGTATTAATTTATACCTAACTTGTCCTTCTTGTTTGCGGAGGAGCATTGCTCGATGCAAATATTTAGATGTAATTCTACTGTCCTAAAAGCATATGTCCATAGTTTGCTTAAATACAATTTCTAATATTCATCCCTTCAGTGTAGCAAATAAAAGCAGAATGATCCAATACAGTATTAGAGCTCAAAAGTAGCGGTCTGGTAGATTAAATTGGTAAAACCGTTGGGAGGGTTCACCACTGATAAGCCAAGCTCTTCCAATATATTTTTTCATCGCAGTAAGGATAGTAGAAGTTTGATTTGTGAAAAGAAACATTCGCGTTTAGGTGTTTTCATTTGTATTATATATAAAAGTGTACAGTCCACATGGGATTATGAATAAATGATGATAATTAATAATAACGAGATGGGGAAGTAGAGTTTAGGGTATGTGTTGTAATAGGCATGTGTTGTGTGAGGCATTAGACATAACCTACCCAATCATTTCAATCTATCGCTTCTGTGTGACAAGGCCAAAGGAACACACCTCAGTCTAGTGTAGAGATTTCTTTAATGTTTTAACACTGAATTCCATCTTGAAATTCTCCACATTGTGGATGAAGCTAACTCGTGACCCACGTATGACGGACTGATGTTATAGTATGCAAATATGTAGCTGCATATAGCCTACATAAATAGCCCTTTTATAGCAGTCTCATAACCCTTTTATAACTCTCTCTTGTATTATGAAAAAGGCATCTCCTTATCGTGCAACTGAAAGTTTCTGATGGCCATCTATCGGAATAAATATCAACTATTCTCGTTGATTTTTAATTATTCCATAATTGGCCAAATACCCATTCTTGATTAATCAAGAACTGTCTACTCTATATTGCCCGCCTTCCCTAAAACCGACAATCATACCCCCTGACCCTCTTCCCCTTCCAGATTCTTTGGTGGCAGGTAATTCGATAATTTGATAATCTTTTAGTGTTATGTTAGTCCTGTTCAGGCACCATGTTTCAAGTAGAGCAAAAATTTCGTAGTTCTTTATGTGCTCGAGGAGTGGAAATATCGAAATAATCCTATAGAAACCATTTATATTCCAACATATTATTTTTTCCGCGATGTCTCGCGAATTTTCAGAAAAATTTGCATTGTCATCGTCTTGAGAATCATATTTACATGTATTTATGTCGTAGTAACTTTCCGTTATTTGATTATGGGGTGGAGAATTAATTTGTGATTTTGATGTCGTATTTCTTCTATTTACACAATTGTTTCTACGAGGTTGTTGCTATATAGCATCTCCTGTGCTATCAACAACTTGGCCATTCATCACTTTACAGACTTTATCATTTACAAAAAGCTTGTTATCTCTCAACTTCGATTTTATTCCCCTTTCACCCAACGGGACGCGTTTCGGTTTTCAGTTGCACGATAAGAAAATGCCTTTTTCATAATTTATGTACCTTATCCCAGTACAATATCACATTTGTACTCTTTTTTTCTCTCTTGTATGTTCTTTCTTATGATAAGAGACACTTCGACCAGAAAAGGTTTTATTTTATCAACGTTTCGACACAAAAAACCTTTGTCCTCGTCAAGAAAAATAAAGCATTTGGCAAGGCGTTATAAATGATACTAAGTTATCTTGAATATAGAGGTTGCCTCTCCGGAATTTATATACAGTAGAACTACCTCCCTGTAAAGGACAACACCTAATTGCAGAGTCAAAGTGTCCTTTAGGGAGATATGTCCTCTTATCAGAGAGTTACTAAATTGTAAAAATGGTAATTTTACAAATGAAAACTGTCCTTTGTGGAGAGGTATCCGCTAAAGGGAGGTTCTACTGTATTTCTTATATAAGTTAAAGATATTATAAGTAAAATGATAATACAATATAATGCGGCTTATGATATATTGTAGAACGACATTTGACAATTATACCGCATGTGTTTCTTTTGAACGAAAAGTCGAATTTTATTTTAAGGAGAAATAACGATTATTTCTAACTTTATGGATGAAGTATAATAGGATGAATTGTGAAGAGTAATGATAAACGGAAAAATAAAGTGTCCAAAGATGGTAAATCCTTCCTTTCCAAGGATTCCAATCTTTGGACACTTTATTTTTTCGTGTATCATTACTCTTCACAATTCATCCTATCATACTTCATCCCTAAGGTTAGAAATAATCGTTATTTCTCCTTAAAATTCGACTTTTCGTTCAAAAGAAACACATGCGGTATAATTGTCAAATGTCGTTCTACAATATATCATAAGCCGCATTATATTGTATTATCATTTTACTTATAATATCTTTAACTTATATAAGAAATACAGTAGAACCTCCCTTTAGCGGATACCTCTCCACAAAGGACAGTTTTTATTTGTAAAATTACCATTTTTACAATTTAGTAACTCTCTGATAAGAGGACATATCTCCATAAAGGACATTTTGGCTCTGCAATTAGGTGTTGTCCTTTACAGGAAGGTTCTACTGTATATCTAAAAGATATTATAGGTAAAATGATAATGTTGGCCAGAGAGGCAAGTACTATCTTCTTGTATGTCGAACATAAACAATTCCTAGGTGACAAGACACTTCCTAAATACCTCGTTAAATCCCGAGCAAAGAAAGAAGAAAGACACATTAAGCATGTGCCAGAAGGACCAATTATGTTGCGTAAGGGAGAGAATAAAGATTGACAACGACTGGCATTGGACATCGTCCAAATGACCTTGTTGATCGCCCTAGGGGAATCTTAAAAAAGGAAAATGACATCAAACTTCCGAACCATGTTAGCCTTGGTGATTGGGTGTAGGCCATAACCAACAGTTAGGATTTCTATCTGCGCATTCCCGACTGTAGGAATATTCTCATTGGTGGTTCATTACATATGCTACCTCTGTGAGGTGAGTTAATCTTGACACAAAATCATACTTTTGTCACGTCAATATCAACAACAAGTCTTTTACTGGGGACCTATGCACTACACTGAATTCTTCCAGGTGCATAATTGCTTAGAAAATATGAGTTATTTACAGGTGATCTTTTATTTACATATCCATTTACATATGGCTCTCTTTTCTCGATGTTTCTTCTTTTGCTCAGCCCTGTAAAAGGTTACTTATGTCAAGTCACCAATCCAGAGCAATATGCTATCTTCTATTCCACATACCAGAAACTGTAATCCACAAACACTATAAACCACCGACAATTCAAAAAATAAATATATATCCCTATCCACAGTTAAAACCAAGGATACCCATGCAAGAGACATTATAAATAGTCCATTCCAGAAAACAATGAGTAGCTTAACCAGACAACCATAATATCTTCTATACTGACAAGTTTTACCGCAAATGTTTCTTTTGAACGAAAAATCGTTTTTATTTTTAAGGAGAAATAACGAGTATTTCTATCCTTAGGGATGAAGTTATGAAAGGATGAATGATTACTCTTCATTATTCATCCTTTCATACATTATCCCTAAGGATAGAAATATTCGTTATTTCTCCTTAAAAATAAATTAGGATTTTTCGTTCAAAAGAAACATTTGCGGTTAAACTTGTCAAAACGTCGTTCTACAACATGAGCCGCTTTATATTGTATTATAAACCTTCTATATGTCACCTTAAACTAACAAGTTTATATACCAGAAACCATAGTTGGCCAAACCAGACACATACTGTACCTACCAGAAACCACAAGTAACCAAACCCAGCAAACATTGCCTCCAAACACCACATTAGATATGAACGAAGAGCAAAACCACCTGAAAGTCTTAGTATAACTAAACAAGACAAATTTCAACAATTTATCAACGTGGTGTCATCTTTATGGAATTATTCAGGCTATGTATGTAGATATAGGACATTTTTAGAGAATATACATTCATGAACAAAACTTAAAGTCTTTAATGTCGCCGATCATCAATTCTTTTTTTTTCTTCTTCTTTAAGGAGACAGAGGCAATTTTGTTCACACTTGGTTATCTCGTGTGTCTTCAATAAAAGTGACTGTGTATCATATATATTTCAGAGTTATTGTCTGAATCCTGATAAACATGCTAAATGGTACAACTACCTTAAGTTTTGTCCATGAGTGTATATTGGTTATCTCGTTTGTCTTCAATAAAGGTTACTGTAATATCTTTCAGAGTTATTGTCTGAATCCCGATATACATGCTAAAGGGTACAGCTTTCTTAAGTGTTGTCCATGAGTGTATATTGGTTATGTCGTGTGTCTTCAATAAAGTTCACTGTAATATCTTTCAAAGTTGATGTCTGAATACCGATATACATGCTAAAGGGTACATCAACTGCCTTAAGTTTGTCTATGAATGTAAATGATACAATGCTTACAACAAAAACACTATTCATAATAATCCAAAGAAGGTACTCACAGGCCATGATAATCATGGTTGGTATAAGATTAAGATTACCTGTTCTACAAGTGTTCCATACCTCTATAATTGTACAAGCAGTTGGATATAGGTGAAATGATGTCATAATTCAGATTGGTTACTTAGATAATCATTAAAACAGGTTGTTTTTTTTTTCAGGTAGCATTAAAATTGTCAAAATTAACATAATATTGATGACTGAGGAACAACTACACTCATGGACGAAACTTAAGGAACACAAAGTAATAAGACCAAATCCAAATAAATAATTAGTATGTGATGATTTGGTAGCAGCATTGTTTTGATAAGGCACAATTTGGATTATAGATTATAAACACAAGGTAATAAGACCAAATCCAAATAAATAAATAGTGTGTGATGTTTCTGTAACAGCATTGTTACTATCTTCAGATCTACAATCAACATCTATAAGACAGTACTATCTTGTTTACACACTTGATAACAGTAACTATTTAAAACATGCTGTGATTCTCATTCAGTACTTTTGTCTGAAGATGGTAACAATGCTGTTACCGAAACGTCACACACTATTTATTTATTTGGATTTGGTCTTATTATCTTGTGTTTATAATCTATAATCCAAATTGTGCCTTATCAAAACATAAGTAAGTTGTACCTTTTAGCATGTATATCGGGATTGAGATAATAACTCTGAAAGATATTACAGTGACCTTTATTGAAGACGCACGAGATAACCAATATACACTCATGGACAAAACTTAAGGAAGTTGTACCTTTTAGCATGTATATCAGGATTATAACTCTGAAAGATATTACAGTGACCTTTATTGAAGACACACGAGATAACCAAGTGTGTATACACTTCTAGACAAAACTTAAGGAAGTTGTACCTTTTATCATGTTATCGGGATTCATACAATAGCTCTGAAAAATATTTGATGCATAGTAAGCTTTATTAAAGACACACAAGATAACCAAGTGTGAACAGCCTCTGTCTCCTTAAAAAAAATAGATGACAGGCGACATCAAAGACTTCTCACTTCCTCAAGTTTTGACCATTAGTGTATCTAATATTATGTTAGAAGGCAACATGACTTTTTTATCTGCTTTAACTGGAGATAGACTTTCTGTTTTTGAAGTTTCATACATGTTGACAAATACAGTAGAACTTCTTTTAGTTCCAGAGCCAAAAAGTGTCCTTTATAGAGAAACAATCTTTTAATGGAGAGTTACTAATTATCATAAATGGTAATTATGGCTATGGAATCTGTCCTTTGTATAGAGGACTGCTCACTCTCAGAATAAATAGCCATCAAATTACAAAACTATTTTAGACGCGTAATATTCTTTTTAAAATAAAACAATTTCTACTGCCTTTACTGCAATGAAAAAATTTATGGGAGGGCCTGGCTTATCAGTGGTGAACCTTCCCAGCAGTTTCGCCAGTTTAATCTACCATACCGCTGTTATATTACATTTTTTGGAACTTCCTTTTATAGTGATACTGATGCTTGACTCTTTGAATGGGTATTTTAGATGAACTATGAACATAAGTTTTGAGGACAGTAGAATTACATATAATTATAAATATATAATATGCTTCGAGCAATCGCTCTTCCGCAAATATCGATTTGTGTCTCTCTCTCTCTCTCTCTCTTTTATTCAAACAAATATATTTCGATGCACTAGCGCCCCATCAAATTACAAAACTATTTTAGACGCGTAATATTCTTTTTAAAATAAAACAATTTCTACTGCCCTTACAAATCGATATTTGCGGAAGAGCGATTGCTCGAAGCATATTATATATTTATAAATGTATGTAATTCTGCTGTCCTAAAAGCTTATGTCCATAGTTCATCTAAAATACCCATTCGAAGAGTCAAGCATCAGTATCACTATAAAAGGAAGTTCCAAAAATGCAATATAACAGCGGTATGGTAGATTAAACTGGCGAAACCACTGAGAGGGTTCACCACTGATGAGCCAGGCCCTCCCTTTAATTTTTCCATTGCAGTAAGGGCAGTAAATTATTTTATTTTAAAAAGAATATTACGCGTCTAAAATAGTTTCATAATTTGATAACAGATGGCGCGCTAGTGCATCGAAATAAATAGCCATCTTGCCTCCCTTGCCCACTCTTAGATTATAATTTTGCCTGTTGAAGAGCAAGAGTTCGAAAGCTTGCTGTGTTCTTGTAATGAAGATACTTATTGTATAAATTATGAAAAAGGCATCTCCTTATCGTGCAACTGAAAGCTTCTGATGGCTTGTGCCATTTTCATGAGAGGAGATACCTTTTTCATAATTTATGCACCTTATCCAAGTACAATATCATATTTGTACTATTTTTTCTTATTGCATAAGGTTTTTCGAATGTTTTTATAAAAGTAAATTGCAAATTTCTTATATCTGAAAATAGAGAAGTGTCCGTTAGTATGAGAATGTGTCTTCTTTTTTTTTTTTTTTATTATCCCTAGTACATGTGATACAGGCCATGATAATCATGGTGGGTAGAAGTTGGCAATTTCATTTACTGTAAGTTCATCACATGTCTACACATGTGAAAAGCAGTTTAATTTTTGCACTTACAAATGTGCAAGAGCTCCGTTTGGTTACTTGCAATCGCTGGTGGGGTTGGACTTTTGCAAGAATCGGGGGGTATTGGAGCATTTTTTTTTTTTTTATTAGAAAAAAGTGTCCAATGCGGGATTTGATCCTGGGTCATAGCAGTCAAAAACCAACGGTGAAAGTGTCTTCTCATTTGTGGTATTACATGTACTATGTTTAGTGCAACAAGGTAATAAGACCAAATCCAAATAAATAAATATGTAGTGTGTGACATTGTGACATTTCAGTAACAGCGTTGTTACCATCATCAGACAAAAGAATAAATGAGAAAAATATCACACCATCTTCTTAAGCACTGTTATCAAATGTGTAAACAAGATAGCAGATGAGAAAAATATATATTTTTAAAATATTAGAATTAGAAGGAGAAAAACTCTATTTGATATTGCCGATGTGAAAATTAGATAAGACAAATGATAAGGCACAATTTGGATTATAGATTATAAACACAAGGTAATAAGACTGAATCCAAATACAGTAAATACTTAGAAAACTATCGTCTTCTTATCTGCTATCTTGTTTACACACTTGATAACAGTAACTATTTAAAACATGCTGTGGTATAATTTCTCATTCAGTTCTTTTGTCTGAAGATGGTAACAATGCTGTTACCGAAACATCACACACTATTTATTTATTTGGATTTGGTCTTATTACCTTGTGTTTACACAGTAGCAAAAAAAAATATCAAAATTGATACTCTGTTAATAAAAAATAATAATAATAAATACTTTGCTACATTATTTTAGGATGTCTTAGAAAAAAAAACAATTTTTAATCTTATCTGCTATCTTGTTTACACACATGATAACAGTACTATTTAAAAACATGCTGCGATATTTTTCTCATATTTTCTTTTGTCTGAAGATGGTAACAATGCTGTTACCCAAACATCACACACTATTTATTTATTTAGATTTGGTCTTATTACCTTATAGTTCTAATCTATAATCCAAATTGCACCTTAGCTTCTTTTTTGTATTTCTTATCTCCACTTAATCATATTAGAGTATCGAGCCTGTAGAGCTTGTTGATGGTGTCTGCTGGGGATGAATAGAGCTCATCAATGGATGAGTAAATCTCATCAATGGATGAGTCAATAGAGTCAATGATGTGTTTTGGGGTTGCAGGTTGAGAATTGCATTGTACCCTATCATTATATTTAGTAAGGGGATCGGGGTGGAAGGATGGTCTAAACCGTTGGTTTTCGTCCACTAAGACCCGAGTTTGATTCCCGCATTGGGCACTTTTTTCTGATTTAAAAAAAAAATGCTCAAATGGCCCCAGATTCTTGCAAAAGTTCAACCCCACCAGCGAGTGCAAGTAACCAAACGGGGCTCTGGCACATTTGTAAATGCAAAGTCGAACTGATTTTTACATGTGTAGATATGTGGTGCACTTACAGTAAAAGCAGTCGCCTACTTCTACCTACCATGATTATCATGGCCTGTACCACGTGTACTAGGGATAAGCAAAAATATATATATATTTAGTGCATTTATAATCAACATTTATAATTTTTTTTACTTATCCCACATTGATAGGTAAAAATAGTGTAAAGCAATGATCCCCCAAATCCAGATAAGTAAAGATGGGGGATATCTCTGTAGCTGCAATGTTACCTATCCATAGTACACATCTGTATATTGTAACAACATATGTTCTTGTGATAGGAATAACCACAAATTGGGCTCAAAACAAACTGCTCTCTGATAAGGTACAATTTGGATTATAGATTATAAACACAAGGTAATAAGACCAAATATATAAATAGTGTGTGATGTTTAGGTAACAGAGTTGTTACCATCTTCAGACAAAAATACTGAATTGTACTTTTATCTGATGATGGTAACAATGCTGTTACCGAAACGTCACGCACTATTTATTTATTTGAATTTGAACTTATAATACCTTGTGTTTTTAATCTATAATCTAAATTGTGGTTTATCAAAATGTGTATTGATAAGGCACAACATGGATTATAGATTATAAAACAAGGTAATAATTTGGTCTTATTACCTTGTTTTAAAATGTGTATTGTTTTAAAGTATTTTTTTAACATAAGAGAGGTGTCTCTTTTACAGGTTATATACTCCAAATGATAAGAATATTTATCTGGATTTACCAATAGACTTTCCACTCAATACTCTGGACAATGTTCAACTCTGCTGGGTCCGGGGTCATTGCGGCATAGTAGGAAATGAACAGGCTGATGAAGTCGCCAAAGCCGCAGCTCAATCCAAATTGCCTTTACACTTCGCAACCCTTCCTAGGAAATATGTCCGCTCTCAAAGCAAACAGTTCGCCCTCCAACTATGGACCGACCTCTACACCACAGACCACGCTACAAGAAACCTCAGAAGAGTAGCTGCATCTCCTAGTCTTCTAATCTCAATTCTCCCAAAACTAAAATATAGCGACATCACCTCTACAATTCTGACAGGACATGGTTTTGTTCAAGCCGACATCGCCAGAACCTCCAAAAACAACGACCCCGTATGCCAACACTGTCACCAAGAAAATCAAACAGTCGACCACCTCCTATTCAGTTGCCCATCCTACCATCTTCAGAGATTCCAGACTGCAACTCTACTTAACACCAGCACATTCAACCAAGAAGCATTGAAGAACCTCCCCAAAAATAAAACAGCCTGGCGACATCTAATCAGTTGGATGTCAACTGCAACAAATAGACAATAAGTCAGAAGACAAACCCGGACAGTTGGCGACTTTCGTACGCTCCAGGAGTCCGGGTTATGTACAGAATAATAATAATAGACTTTCCACTTCCTTAAGTTTTGTCCATGAGTGTATAAATGCTAGTCGTACATATCCCAAGTACACATGGTACAGGCCATCACAATCATGGTGGGTGGTTATAGCGACTACTTTTACTGTAAGTGCACCACATGTCTACACATGTAGAAAGCAGCTTTGACTCTTTTGCCATTACAAGTATGCCAGAGGCCCATTTAGTTACTTGCACTCGTTGGTGGTGTTGAACTTTTGCAAGAATCAGGGGCCATTGAATTTTTTCTACAAAAAAAAAAAAAAAAAAAAAATGGGCCCCTAATGCGGGATTCGACCCCAGGTCGTGGACTAGAGGAGATCTTGACTTATCTTCTTATCTTAACAACCAAGTAGATATGGGGGAGATAAGAAACACACCTGCTATGATTAACTGTTGATTCATTTTCTTTCTTATCTCCACACAAGCAATCATAATAAAGTACAATTATAGGTTAGAACCATAGAAGATAAAACAAGATGAATGATAGGTTGATAAAGCACAATTTGGATTATAGATTACAAGAAAATAAGACCTAATCCAAATAATTTATTATTGTGTGACGTTTCGGTAACAGCATTGTCACCATCATAAGACAAAAAAATAAAAATTGATTTTTATTCTTTTGTCTGATGATGGTGACAATGCTGTTGCCAAAACGTCACGCACTATTAAATTATTTGGATTAGGTCTTATTTTCTTTTAAAATTAATTATAGATCCAGTACTTTTGTCTGAAGATGGTAACAACGCTGTTACCGAAATGTCACACACTATTTATTTATTTGGATGTAGTCTTATTACCTTGTGTTTATAATCTATAATCCAAATTGTGCCTCTCTTTCTCTTATCATTTGATGAACCCCTTTTCATTCCGGCCTAAATACCTGTTTCATGATTTTTCAGGATGCCCCAAAGACCAGCCTTTTTGGTTATTTAGAAACTGCGTGCACCACGCTGATGAGGGCCAACAGCCCGAAACGTCTATGTGGTTAGCTTTTCTTGATTAATCAAGAATGGGTATTTGGTCAATTCTGGAATAATTAAAAATCAAAGATTAGTTGATATTTATTCTGACAGATGGCGCAAGCCATCAATAACTTTTATTTGCATCAGATGCTTTTCAGAAAATATCATATTTTTTAACTTAAAATAATAATAAGCACACACACACAACAATATTCTTTCTTCTCTCCACTCAATCACACTAAGGTATCAAGCTTGTAAAGCTTGAGACTTTTGATGGTGTCTGCCGGTGGAAGAGTAGAGCTCATCAATGGATGAGTCAATACAGTCAATAATGTAGTTTGGGGTTGCAGGTTGACACTTAGTACATAGTGGTGAAACCTTGCAACCATTCTGGAAAGTCATTGTCCATAGATGACCAGACTTAAGTCTGGAAATCAAAGACTGTTGTTCTCTTGGGAGGACAGAATTGTCCCTCCTGCTCTGTACCAGTCATGTGCAGTATAAGAAACAAAAGTAGAATCTCTCTATATAAGGCAACACCTAGTTGCAGAGCTAATCTAACAGGGGTGTCAAATCATGGAAGTTCTACTGTATATTAATTCACAGATTATTTTCAAATAATTTTAACAAACAATTTGGATTATAGATTATAAACACAATAAGACCAAATAAATAAATAGTATATTATGTTTCGGTAACAGCGTTGTTACCATCTTCAGACTGTTACCGAAACATCACACACTATTTATTTGGATTTGGTCTTATTACCTTGTATTTATGCATTTATTAAGAAAAAAAAAAACATAACATCAATCAACAGCCACTAGCCTGTGATATGAATATTGAAATATCCCCTAGAAAGTAATGTTCTACCCAGTTTTTTTTTATAAATAGATAACTTTTTTTTAGTTTTGCCAAGTGTTTTTTTGCTCTCTCTTTGAATCAATAATCACAAAATTCATACAATTATCTAAAATATGTTGTTATATATATAAATATTATTTAAAATAAAATGAATATGAACTTTATTTTATTTATTATAATTCTTTTGACATTTAAATGCCCCTTCTCTCTATATATTTTAAAGTTTTTAAAAACACTGTCAATTATTTCATTGAGTTCAAATTTTAAATAATAACAAAAATCGAGATATATATATATTATTTATATATAAATAATTGTAATTGTGTTTGAAAAAATGGCATTTAAAAGTTCTGTTGTTAAAATTTTGTTGCCATCACGTGAGGGTATCGTAACAAATATCACCATGGCAACCAAACTTACCTCGCCAAATCCTTGGTGTTCTTGTTTCAAACAACAGCGTTTCAAGAAACCATTTTTTTAGAATAGAGCAAACGTCAAAAGTAAAAGTAGTGAAACGACAGGAAACCAGACGATGGAAAGGATTGAGCAACTTAACATCAAACCCAGCGGCCTATAAACAATAACAAACTCTTCCGCCATCTACATTTCATAAAGTTAACTAAATTCCCTTTTTATATTTAAAGCCTATTTTTGGAATAAAATATTAACGAAAAATATTCTTTAATTTAGCATTTTTTATTTAATTTTTTTTTATTATTACATAATTCCGCCTGTCTGGCTGCTATTAACTTGATAAGTGAAGACAATATAAGTCGCGTTGAGCAATCGCCATTCTTTGATTACTTATCGAAAGAAAATGGGAGAAGCAACAGGTAACGGTCCTCTTCTGGGATATTGGAATATTCGCGGAGTAAGTATTATTTATATCTATATTAAATTAAATATATTAAAGAAAAGTGTATGCATATTTTAAAAAATACTAAATCAAACTTTTTAAATGTTGATAGAAATAAAACTTTTAGGGGCAATAAAAAAAAATAGCATTAAAATGAAATATCTCGTGAGATGTATCTATTTAAATATATGTAGATTTAAAAAGATTTATATTATATTATATACACAGTATAATAAACTTATAAAAATAATAGAATATAAAATCTAACCAATTTTTATATTCGAAATGTATGACACGCCTACTATTTAAAAAACGACCACGCATTTATACAAATTGGTATAAATGGGTTAAAATTGCCGAAATAAAAATGACTAATAAAAATTATAACAATTAAGAGTTTATTACTTAATTATTTTCTAGTGCAGTTACATAAAGTGATTTTTTAAATATTTTTGTATTGATTTATTTAGATTATCCTTTTTTTTTTTTTTTTTTAATTTGCAAACTAGACTAATTGATACAAAAAGAAGAAAAAAGTATATTGAAAGAGCATTTGTAAATGAAATTCAGTGTTAAGCTTTATACTGAAGTAAAAGCTATTTACATACGTATAATGATAATAATGCAGATTATTATGAAGAAATAACGTTCCATCTATATATAAGAAATGAAATCATTAAAGCATGACTGTTTCTTTTACACATAAAAAAAATATATATATATAATTTTATAAAGTAAATTGAGCTTCCAGGGTTAAGTTTCTTGTTTCAAATTTTTATTTTCAAGCTTTCAGACTTGTCAGTCCTTCAACAGAAGTATCACAATAATAAATTGATGATATATACTATTTTTATATACAGATTAATTTTTACATGTTTTAATTATTAATGATATTGAAAGGGGAAGAAAATAAATATTACCTTCTTTGTGTGTTATCCATAAAAGTTTATATCCATAGTTTGCTTGAAAACTATTTCAGAGATTCCATCCTTCACACACACACAATGTAGCATATATAATTAGAATGATCTAATACAGTATTAGAGCTCTGAGAAGCGGTCTGGTCTATATTTGTGAAACTGCTTGGAGGGTTCACCACTAATGAGCTAAGCCCTCCCATTATTTTTTCATCGCAGTAAGGACAATAGAAAAGATTATAAACACAAGGTAATAAGACCAAATCTGTAACAATAATGTTGCCGAAAGGTCACACACTATTTATATATTTGGATTTGGTCGAATTACCTTGTGTTTATAATCTATAATCCAAATTGTGTCTTATCAGTAGAAAATATTGTTTTATTTGCAAAATAAACATTTATGCTTTAATACTTTCATTTCTTAAATGCAGATTTTATATACAGTCGAACCTCTTTAATTCAACACCCCAAGGGATCAGAGCTTTCGGTTGAATTAAAGGAAGTGTTGAATTAAGGTGAGATGATTAGGTAATCATCTAACTCGTTATAATAATATTTTTTTAAAATAGCCTTGTAATATAAATTAATGATATTAATTGAAACCATTGTGTGTTTTTATTTTATTTTCATGATTAACTTTTAGTATCAGGGTCAAAATGGCATTAATACATATTTTAGAAACATAAATAATTGTAACAAATAAATTTACTGGCAATGTGTTTCTTTCAGTAATATAATCAAATATTAACTCTACAGACATTAAAATATTAAATATAATATATTAAATAATATTTTATTCTAATTGAAAAATATAGCAGTTGAAAGGAAATAAATATGGTAAATATAAAAAGAAAATTTTAAAATATTATTTAAAAATTATCATGAAGAGATCTTTTAAAAAATTCCTTTATAGATGTCTGTTTTTGCACTGAAATCTTATTCAGGATGTATTCCAGACGGTCATTTTGAAAAAAACATGCATGTCTTTCTTCTTCTGAAATGTCTTTTAATAAATAAATTTTAATGTATTAAAGTCATCCACTGTTGCTGCAGGTATTGATTTTGTGTTTAAATCTTTTATAATAACACAAATGGAATATTGAAATAAAATGTTATCATAATCATTGTGGCTACATTTTATAAAGGTATATTTATTTAAAAGGAAATTATTTGTAAATTTTAAAATAACTAAAATATTTTAATGCTGAAATTCAAAAATAAAATATTATTGTTAATTAGGGCACGAAGCCTTAATCCCAGGGTAAAAAAAAAAAAAAAAAAACACTCGCGACATTGCGCAATGGCACTGAAAAGTGAATCAAACTAACAGAAACCAAAAGCGCGCGCGCGCGATGCTATCGGCGCCCGCCGATCGCCGCCGTAATAGCTTTTTAGCGGAAAGTTGTAAGTAAAAAACATTCAACTGTCGAAATTCGAATTTTAAAATGGTCGAACTATCGGAAGTGTCGTATTATCGATATGTCGAATTACGGTTTGTTATTTGATAGGCCGGAGGTCGGGACATCAGAACATGGTCGAATTATCGCCGAGTGTCGAATTGGGGTGTGTCGAATTAACGAGGTTATACTGTATGTATATATGTATACCTGATTTTAAGACAATTTCACACAGTCACACAGCTCCTAACGAGGACAAAAGCTTTTTGTTGAAACATCGAGGTAATAAAAAGATTTACTGGCTGAAGTATCTTTATTTTCAAGAAATTTCACCCAGATTTGTACGATTCATATCCAGGATATACTATTACTTATAGTTATAGTTTTTTATTTAAAAAGACAAGCTTTCAAATGGTTGTGTTTTATCAGACTAATGGATCGGGAAAGGTGTGCAACCGGTGTAAAAATAGAAAGACTAAAGTCTCCCTGTAATGGACAATACTAAGTTGCAGAGCTAAAATGTCTTTAAAGAAAGAGTTGCTAAATAGTCTTTTTCTTCTTTCTTATCTCCACTCAATGATAATAGGGTATCAAGTTGTGACCCTTGATGGTGTCTGTTTGACAACCATCATGACTGGGTGAAGTAGAATGCATCTGCCTTTGTCATTAAGACTAGGAGCACTACTCAGTGGCAGGCTGACTTAGTTCCAAAATAAATGGCCTCCTCTGACATGAGGAACAGACGCCATGTGCAGCCGCTCCTAACGTGGAGTACAGACTCATCCTGTATCCCTGGATTAGGAGCCCTTACAGGGTACTATCAACCAAGCCAGCTGAGCCCAGGTTTTTTAGTGAGCTTGTTACTGCTCCCCCTCCTCCTTTTTCATCTGGGCTTGGGACCAGCAAAGGACCGGCTTCATCAGGCTAATGGATCGGGAAAGGTGTGCAACCGGTGTAACAATAGAGAGACTAAAGTCTACATGTAATGGACAATACTAAGTTGCAGAACTAAAATGTCTTTAAAGAAAGAGTTGCTAAATAGTAAATATGGTAATTTTAGTAATGAAAACTGTCCTTTGTCAAGAAGTGTCATAATACAAGACAATAAGACCTAATCCAAATAATTTATTAGTGTGTGACATTTCGGCAACAACATTGTCACCATCATCAGACAAAAGAATAAATGAGAAAAAGGCACAATTTGGATTATAGATTATAAACACAAGGTAATAAGACCACAAATCCAAATAAATAAATAGTGTGTGACGTTTCAGTAGCAGCATTGTTACCATCTTTAGACAAAAATACTGGATCTATCATTCATAATAAAAGAAAATAAGACCTAATCCAAATAATTTATTAGTGTGTGACATTTCGGTAACAGCATTGTGACCATCATCAGACAAAAGAATAAATGCTTTTCCATTTATACCATTTATTCTTTTGTCTGATGATGGTGGTGTTGCCGAAACGTAACACACTAATAATTATTTGGATTAGGTCTTATTTTCTTTTGTATTATAATCTGTAATTCAAATTGTGCCTTATCGTTGAGAAGTGTCCTTTTGTGGTAGTTCTACTGTATACATAAATTAATAATTAAATATTTTGTAGGAGATTTTCTCATTTCTTTTCTCTTAGTGTCTCAATGCAATAAAAAAAAAAGTAGCAGTGATAATCTTTCCTTTTGTGTACATGTGGCCTTCACAGCAAACATGTCTACTTGATTGATAAGTTTATCATTTCTCTTCTTATCACCTACTCCCATTTAAAAAAATCCTGATAAACTGAATTTTATCTTGTAAAACTCAAGGACAAAATTTAGTAAGAGTGAGCGTGTGCCTTTATATATACAGTAGAACCTCCCCCTGTAAAGGACAACACCTAATTGTAGAGCCAAAGTATCCTTTAGGGAGAGGTGTCCTCTTACCGGAGAGTTGCTATATAGCAATAAATGGGGGGAGATTTGACAACCATCATGACTGGGTGAAGTAGAATGTGTCTGCCTTTGTCATTAAGACTCATTATATAAAATTATATGAATGAGAGGATGGTTGCAAGGTTTTCCCACTATGTACTAAGTGTTAACCTGCAACCCCAAAACACATTATTGACTGTATTGACTCATCCATTGATGAGCTCTACTCTTCCCTGGCAGACACCATCAAGTCTCAAGCTTTACAGGCTTGATACCCTAATATGATTGAGTGGAGATAAGAAAGAAGAAGATATGTGAATGAGATATAATAATATTAGTTTCAATCTATCTCAAGGACAACAAACTGATGTTGGTGTCACGGGGCTCAAGAAATCTGTGCCCTCAAGAAAGGCTCATCCATTGCACTGCAGTGTGGCAGACCTTGGCCACTTCCCCAAACTGGAGTAGCTGGAGCACATAAACAGGGACTGTTTTTGCGCTTTACCGTATTTAAATAGAAATACAAAATCTAAAGGACAACACCTAGTTGTAACGTAACAACTTCTCTTAATTGGAGTATGATTGACAGGTAACATGGCTATTGATTGTATTGATTGATGACAAGTTATAAGGCTATTGATTGATATGTACTTGGCTCTTGATTGATATTGACATGGTTATATTGATTGTGGGGATGTTACAGAGAAATATAATTGTTATAGAAGAAGATTATATTGATCCAATACAGGGCTGACTTCTTCTTCTTTTTCTTCTTTCTTATCTCCACTCAATCATATTACGGTATCAAGCTTGTAAAGCTTGAGACTTGACAACCATCATGACTGGGTGAAGTATAATGCGTCTGCCTTTGTCATTAAGACTGGGAGCACTACTCAGTGGCAGGCCGACTTAGCTCCAAAAGAAATGGCCGCCTCTGACATGAGAAACAGACTCCATGTGCAGCCGCTCCTAACATGGAGTACAAATGCTGCTCATCCTGTATCCCTGGATTTGGAGCTCTTACAGGGTACTATCAGCCGGGTCAGCTGAGCCCAGGTTTTTTTTAGTGAGCTTGTTACTGCTCCCCCTCCTCTTTTTTCATCCGGGCTTGGGACCGGCAAAGGCGGAGTTTACTTCTACTGATTGCCATTAATGAAGTAACATGTGAATATTGATTATAATGATTTTGATATTGATTAGTATGGGTGGTAAAACTATATCTTTCTACCACACTTCTTTATTTATCAAAATAAAATCTAAGTTTCATATTACTCTCTCTTTTGATGCCAGGACATAGATTGTTGAAGGTATCTAATATTCTTTGTTCATTTCCCTGATAAATAATTTAAATAGAATCATCCACATATCTTCAAAAATAGTAAAAAAAGTACTATTTTATAAGATATGTGGATGATTCTATTTTAATTATTAATCAGGGAAGTGAGCAAAGAAAATTACGCTCTCTCTCTTTTTTTTTTCTTTTTTCTGTATACAAAAAAATTGTTTTGTGCCCATGATAAGGTTCAATTTTAGATTATAGATTAGAATTATAAGGTAACAAGCCAATGAAATGTCAATGATAATGAAATACTTTTTGTATTTGGATGTGGTCTTGTTACCTTATGGCGTTTTTTATCCATATAACATCTCTTCTCAAATATCTCATTTTGAATTGCCTCTAGGTGGGTCTTCTATGGGAGGTTTATACTGATGAACAAATGTTGTTTCTTATATCCCCTTGTGGCAAAGATTATACAAATTCCATGAGTCCATGTTCCTCGAGATGTTTGTTGATAAACAGCAACCTCTCCCAAAGGTTCTGTTTAGTGCATCCAATGCAAGCTAAAATGTGTTCTGGAGCTTCAGGTGCCAAGCTACTTAGGTGTTGTTGTGGTTGTGTCCAATGAAGAGCCTCAGATGTCTTGTGTTGTATGTACATCTCTATCACAGCAGTGGCAATGTTCTATATCTTGTGTGGATAAAGCTTGATGAATATAATAATTACAAGGTAATCAGATCAGATCTAACTAAGAGATTGACATGATGTTTTGGTAAAAATGCTGTTACCAAAAGATCATATATGGTGGTGAGGCCCTGGTTGTTAAACCCATTCAAGAAGTCCAGTCTAAATAAAAGATAAAATTTATAACATGGTGATTGTTCAGATTGATGGTTAAATTCTACCTTGTTGCATAATTTTTTTTTTTTGTAAAATCATTTTTATTCTGCTTTTAATTTTAATTCATTTGACCACGTGCCAAGTATGTATAAATAGATAGTTTTGTTAAATAAAATCAGTATGTTTCTGAACTACGCTGTGTGTGGGATTCCTTTATAGAATAACTCTCCCTTTGGGAATAAACCAGTGATCGCCTCAACGCAAATCACAGTCCTCAGGAGGTGGCGGAGGCATAGGGATTGGTATTTGTAATTTGAACACCGCCTCCAGCCAAGGTTAAACAATGATGTTTTCTGTTAAGGATGACATATGTAACACATGCAGAATCTCTTCCTGGGACAACACCAAGTTGCAGAGCCAAGATGTCCTTTAGAAAGAGCTGACATCTTACCAGAGCTTAAAAAGAAACATAAAAAAGAAAACTATCCCTGGAGGCCTTGATATTTTCACCTTAATAAAAGAGATTCATAATAAAATGGTTAATTTTGAGGATGAAAACTAGGCCTTTGTGTAGAGGTGTCCTCTCTCATGGAAGTTCTACTGCGTTTAAACTTTACCTGCTACCATTTAGCTGGCCCTAGTGGGATGTTCTTGTCTTGGGTGGCCTTACAAGGAGCACAACACTCCTAATGTACTTCACTCTTCACCAGTCTATATATACCTCCTACAGATGTATCATAGACAGGACTCTGGTTTCCTAGAGATTTAAAAATTAAACTTAATAAAACCTTCACTTTCAGTGACAAAGAAAAATGCTTTCCGCTTGTTCATCAAATGCTGCAAGAAACCAGCACAGATAAATCAGATCTTTGCAGCTAACAAAGTCAACAACCCAATAATTCAATGATTAGGTACAATTTGGATTAAGATTAGAAACAAAGGGTCTTCTTCTTTCCTATCTCCACACTGGGTGAAGTAGAATGTGTCTGTCTTTGTCATCAAGACTGAAAGCACTACTCAGTGGCAGGCCGAGAACTGTTTCACCTTTTGTTTCTAAAAAAAAAGGTGAAAACACCAAATAAATAAATAAATTGTGTGTGACGCTTCAGGTAACAGCATTGTCACCATCATCTTTCAGCACTTTTGTCTAATGATGGTAACAATGTTGTAACCAAAACGTCAAACACTATTTATTTGGATTTGGTCTTATCACCTTCTGACAATAATTGAATATTGTGATCAGCCAGTCAAGTACAGGGATTAGGAAGAAGAAGAGAAGTTGTTCCAGAGTATGTGAGTCAATTTGTGCTGTGTTTGTGCTCAGCTGGCACAGCCCATCCGACTCCTCTGTGCCTATGGCCAGATCACCCTGAATGAGAAGCGCTATGACTACGGACCTCCTCCGGACTATAGCAGGACTGCCTGGACTGATGAGAAATACTCTCTGGGACTGGACTTCCCCAATGTAAGTCTCAGAGGTCTCAAAAATATACAAGGTAATAAGACCAAATCCAAATAAATAGTGTGTGATGTTTTGGTAACAGCATTGTTAACATCATCAGACAATGATGCATTGGCAAAAAATGAATGCATTTATTCTTTTGTCTGAAGATATGGTAACAACGCTGTTACCAAAATGTTACACACTATTAATTTATTTGAATTTGGTCTATGATCAAATTTTACCTTATCGTCTCAAAAATATGTCAATAAAGAGTTAACAAATCTTATAATAAACACCCCCCCCATCCTATATTTCTGAAGACAAGTTTGATTCCACAGCTGCCCTACTACATTGATGGGGAGGTGAAGATCTGCCAGAGTTTGGCCATCCTGCGCCATCTTGCCCGCAAGCTCAACCTGGGTGAGTAAAGCCACCAATTGGCTACCAGGAATCTGTACGATGTCTGGCTGGCTGTTCCAGTGGGTGATACAGAGGCGGAGAAGATCCGTATGGATGTCATGGAACAGCAAGTCAAGGACTACTATATGGAGTATGTCCGTCTCTGCTACAACCCGGACTTTGTAAGTTTTTTGGTTTCTCTTGTGATTCATCTCTGAGAAACAAAGTTATTATTTATAATATAATATAATGCGGCTTATGATTGTAAAACAACATTTGAAAATTATCCTGCATGTGTTTCTTTTAAACGAAAAATCAAAATTTTATTTTTAAGGAGAAATAACGATTATTTCTAACCTTAGGGATGAATCTTTTATCATTACTCTTCACAATTCATCCTTTCATACTTCATCCCTATGGTTAGAAATAATCGTTATTTCTCCTTAAAAATAAAATATTTCGATTTTTCATTTAAAAGAAACACATGCGGGATAATTTTTCAAATGTCGTTTTACAAAGTTATTGTTGTAACAACACACTGCCTCAGAGGATAAGTTTCTTATCCTTAAAACTTATCCTTGGAGACTGTTACAATTTATATTTCAGAGGATTCTATCTTAAGATTATTTTGGTTGTATTAACCCTTTGTGTGTGTTTTGAATTATTTGTATTTTATAATACGAATGTATGTGTGCATTATAATATAAACCTATCCCTCGATTTACACGGTAGATACGTTCCTGAGAAAAACGTGTAAATCGAGGGATAGGTGTATATTAAACTGTCAAATCTGAATAGGTGTTCGCCCCCTCATGAATCAGAAGCCTCCCAATATTTTTTTCAACATAGGTAGTATAGAGTAGAATATCGCATTTCAGTATAGTGCGATAAAAAAAAAAACTTATTTGGAAAACCATGTAAAAGCGAAAACGTGTAAAAACAAGTACCGTGTAAATCTTCTTCTTTCTTATCTCCACTCAATCATATTAGGGTGTCAAGCTTGTAAAGCTTGTTGATGGTGTCTGTCGGGGATGAGTAGAGCACATCAATGGATGAAGTGAAGTAGAATGCATCTGCCTTTGTCATTAAGACTGGGAGCACTACTCAGTAGCAGGCCGACTTAGCTCCAAAAGAAATGGCCGCCTCTGACATGAGGAACAGACGCCATGTGCAGCCACTCCTAACATGGAGAACAAACGCTGCTCATCCTGTATCCCTGGATTAGGAGCCCTCACAGGGTACTATCAGCCGGGCCAGTTGAGCCCAGGTTTTTTACTGAGCTTGTTACTGCTCCCCCTCTTCCTTTTTCATCAGGGCTTGGGACCGGCAAAGGCAGAGTTTCTCTATAAAGGTCAACACCTAGTTTCAGAGGCAAAGTGTCCTTAAGGGAGAAGCTTCTTTTTACCAGAAAGTTACTAAAGAGTGAAAATGGTATTTTTGGCTGTAGTAACTGTCCTTTGTGTGCTATTAGGTGTCCACTAGCAGGAGTGTTCTCTTATGAAGATTCTACTGTATATATAAATATGTACCTCTTTTCAACAAAATTATCTTTTGTTTTGACTACAGACAGGAAAAAAAATTGTAATTATTGAAAAATGTGAATTACATTTTAAGGTGTCAATTGAAAAGGTATCATTGTATTGGCTTCAGGCTTCTTCACCCTGGAGTCAACTCTATATATACTCATGGACAAAACTTGAGGATGTGGAAAGACTTTGATGTCGCAGGTTTTTTTTTTTTTCTGAAGGAAACAGAGGCTGTTCACACTTGGTTATCTCGTGTGTCTTCAATAAAGGTCACTGTAATATAAACACAAGGTAATTAAGACCAAATCCAAATAAATAGTGTGTGACGTTTCGGTAACAGCGTTGTTACCATCTTCATACAAAAGTACTGAATGAGTACTATTTATTTATTTGGATTTGGTCTTATTACCTTGTGTTTATAATCTATAATCCAAATAGTGCCTTGTCACTGTAATATCTTTCAGAGTTATTGTCTGAATTCCGATATACATACTAAAAGGTACAACTTCCTTGAGTTTTGTCCATGAGTCTATTTTTATAAATTGGGACACTAGAGATATTTGGTGGGAGCCACTTTTTGATTTTCTAGCCTTAATTTTCCCTCTCTCTCTCTCTCTCTCTCTCTTCAATACAAATTGATTAGAAACATTTATTAAGACTATATTAATGAAATGTTTGCCATGTTTCTGCAACAGCATTATTACCATCAATAGGCAAGAGTATGCATGGAGTATGGAGAGACCATGTGGCCCACTCTCAGTAGAGGAAGGCATTGAAGGAAGGAAGACAAAAGTACTGAATCTGAAGTTTATCAAAAATATACTTTTTTTTTTTTTTTTCATTTTCTTTGTCTGATGTGATGGTAACAACTCTGTTATTGAAATGCCACAAACTTTCCATTAAGTCTTGTTATAGCTAATGTTTCTAATCTATAATACAAATTGTAATTGGGACCAGAAAAATCTTTGAATGCTATTTATAATCTTAAATTGAGAATCACAAATGTATCAAAGTCAATTTGATATAGATATATATTAAAAATAAAAAAGGCATCTCCTGACCACGAGCACATGTGCTTTTTAGATGGCAGAGCACCATCTAGTGGAGCAAAAATAAACTAAACGTTTATTTAGCTTGCTCCGAGAGCCTTCTCCACGCTGACGAGCGCGAAACGCGTTCGTGGATGGCTTTTCTTGATTTATCAAGAAATTGGGTTGGCCAAATATCTCGGAGCAAGCTAAATAAACGTTTAGTTTATTTTTGCTCCACTAGATGGCGCTCTGCCATCTAAAAAGCACATGTGCTCGTGGTCAGGAGATGCCTTTTTAATTTTTAATATCAACACCTGACCCACGTATCTTTTATTTTTTTCTTTTGTTTTTTCATAGATATATATATTTGTCAAAATATAGGTTCTGTAGCAGGGGTCGGTGAAAGGATGGTGTAAACCATTGGTTTTCAACCGCTACGACCCCGGTTCAATTCCCACATTGGACACTTTTTTTTCTGATTAAAAAAAATGCTTCAATGGCCTCAGATTCTTGCAAAAGTCCAAACCCACCAACAAATGTAAGTAACCAAACGGGGCTCTAGCATATTTGTAAGTGCAAAGTGGAACTGCTTTTCACATGTGTAGACATATGGTGCACTTGCAGTAAAAGCAGTCGCCTACTTCTACCCAGCATGATTATCATGGCCTGTACCACATGTACTAGGGATAAGCAAAAAAAAAAAAGGTTCTGTCGTAGAGATTTCACTGTGCTGGTATGTTTCAGGAGAAACTGAAGGAAGGGTATCTCAAGAGTCTCCCGGATAAACTGAAGTCCATCGCGGACTATCTCTCCGGAGGTTTGATCCTGGGTGGCTCTAAGGTATGTATGTGGGATCTACCTTTGAACTTGAAATTCCCCCTTAGGTTCATAACACATCAAGGATCTCTGATGTCACTCTAGTAACATAAGGTAACAAGAGCAAACAATTAAATTATGCATGACCTTTCGGTAACAGCGTTGTTATCTTGGTTTGTTCTTGTTACAACACTGTTACCGAAACATCACACACAATTTATTTATTTAGATTTAGTCTTTTTACCTTGTGTTTATAATCCAAACTAGCCGAATGACCCGGGCAACGCCCGGGGTTTACCCGATTAAATGCTTTTATTAAAATACTATTCGTTACAATTATAAATTGGCGCCGTGGATGTCATTCTTGTATAATATATAAATGAGTTTTAAAAATTGTAAAAAAAAAAAAAAGAATGCATCAGCCGGGAATCGAACCCGGGGCGCCCGCGTGGCAGGCGAGCATTCTACCACTGAACCAAAAGCAAACAGTGACAGAAGTTTCTCGCGCATTGGCGGCGCCATCATAGCGAACCAATAGGAGGGCGCCATTCCAAAAAAATAGCAAACTGTGACAGAGATGGAGAATGACGCTCATAACTGTATATAGAATTGTGCCTTATCAAATATATATCTTGCATTAACACAAAGCAATAACGCGCCATCTATATATATATATATATAATGAAAGTATTTAAAAGCACGAATGTTTCTTTTATACATAATACAAACTTCTACTGCCCTTACTGTGATGAAGAATATATTGGGAGGGCTTGGCTCATCAGTGGTGAACCCTCCCAGCGGTTTTGCCAATTTAATCCAACAGACCGCTTCTCAGAGCTCTAATACTGTATTGGACGATTCTGCTTATATACGCAGCACTGAAGGGTGGAATCTCAGAAATGGTTTTTAAGAAAACTATAGACATAAGCTTATAAGGACAGTAGAATTACATTCAAATATTTGCATCGAGCAATGCTCTTCCCCAAACAATAAAGACAAGGTCAGTTAGGCATAAATTAATACAAAGCAATAACGCGCCATCTATACATATAAAATTATAGGATTTAAAAGCACGAATGTTTCTTTTATACATAATACAGACTTCTACTGTCCTTACTGAGATTAAAAAATATATTGGGAGGGCTTGGCTCATCAGTGGTGAACCCTCCCAGCAGTTTTGCCAATTTAATCCACCAGACCGCTAAAAGATATCTTGTATTCCCCATCAATACAATTATAATGTGTTCCTCAGGAAGGGATTCCATCTCTCAAGCCATTTATGTACTAGCTCTCAATGACTGGCTGATGTGATCCAGGTGAGCTACGTGGACTTCCTCCTGTATGAGTACTTGGACCAGCAGCGCTACCTGGTGCCGGACTGCCTGGACTCTCAGCCTAACCTGAAGGCCTATCACCAGGAGTTTGAGGTGAGTGGATGGTCCTCCTTTGTAGTCCGCCATGTAGATGTTGTTGTTGTTTCTTATCCCCTCGTGTAAAGATTACACAAATTCCATGAGTTCTCATAGAATGGAGTGTAGGGGTGCAGCTTTCGTTGATCATGGCACCCTGGAACACTTTGGTGAAAGTCTGCCTGTAATTTGAGACCGTTCCTAACATGAAAGCCTTTGCTGCCAACTCTAACATGAGTACAGACACAGCTCCTCCGTATCCCTGGAGAGGGACCCTTACTGAGGTCTATTAACCTGGTCAGTTGAAGTCAGGATTTTTAAAGAGATCTACTCCTTTTAGTATGGCCCATGGAGGTACAACTACTACAATAGGAAGGATACAGAGAAGATTAGTATGGCCCCTGGCGGTATACAACTAGTACAATAGGAAGGATACAGAGAAGATTAGTATGGCCCCTGGCGGTATACAACTAGTACAATAGGAAGGATACAGAGAAGATTAGTATGGCCCCTGGCGGTATAAAACTAGTACAATAGGAAGGATACAGAGAAGATTAGTATGGCCCCTGGCGGTATACAACTAGTACAATAGGAAGGATACAGAGAAGATTAGCATGGACCCTGGCGGTATACAACTAGTACAATAGGAAGGATACAGAGAAGATTAGTATGGCCCCTGGCGGTATACAACTAGTACAATAGGAAGGATACAGAGAAGATTAGCATGGACCCTGGCGGTATACAACTAGTACAATAGGAAGGATACAGAGAAGATTAGTATGGCCCCTGGCGGTATACAACTAGTACAATAGGAAGGATACAGAGAAGATTAGTATGGCCCCTGGCGGTATACAACTAGTACAATAGGAAGGATACAGAGAAGATTAGTATGGCCCCTGGCGGTATACAACTAGTACAATAGGAAGGATACAGAGAAGATTAGCATGGACCCTGGCGGTATACAACTAGTACAATAGGAAGGATACAGAGAAGATTAGCATGGACCCTGGCGGTATACAACTAGTACAATAGGAAGGATACAGAGAAGATTAGTATGGCCCCTGGCGGTATACAACTAGTACAATAGGAAGGATACAGAGAAGATTAGTATGGCCCCTGGCGGTATACAACTAGTACAATAGGAAGGATACAGAGAAGATTAGTATGGCCCCTGGCGGTATACAACTAGTACAATAGGAAGGATACAGAGAAGATTAGCATGGACCCTGGCGGTATACAACTAGTACAATAGGAAGGATACAGAGAAGATTAGTATGGCCCCTGGCGGTATACAACTAGTACAATAGGAAGGATACAGAGAAGATTAGTATGGCCCCTGGCGGTATACAACTAGTACAATAGGAAGGATACAGAGAAGATTAGCATGGACCCTGGCGGTATACAACTAGTACAATAGGAAGGATACAGAGAAGATTAGCATGGACCCTGGCGGTATACAACTAGTACAATAGGAAGGATACAGAGAAGATTAGTATGGCCCCTGGCGGTATACAACTAGTACAATAGGAAGGATACAGAGAAGATTAGTATGGCCCCTGGCGGTATACAACTAGTACAATAGGAAGGATACAGAGAAGATTAGCATGGACCCTGGCGGTATACAACTAGTACAATAGGAAGGATACAGAGAAGATTAGTATGGCCCCTGGCGGTATAACTACTACAATAGGAAGGATACATAGAGGATTGCTGTTGGTCCGCGACTGCTTATTCATCAGAGTTATTCTGCTTGTTTCACAGCTTGCCCTCATATCATAAGGTTGTTCCCCTATCTGCCACCTGGAGACGCGCCCTGTAGCAGTCAGCTCTGCCGAAGGTGTAAATTATTCCTAAGAGAATACACATTGTACTAACTCTCCCTAACTGAGACTCTTCAAGGAAAAAATAAAAGTTCCAATTAATTTATCCTCTCTCTCTCTCTCACGCTTGTGTACACGCTTGTTCGGCGGTACATATACTAAAATTGGAACGATACAGAGAAGATTAGCATGGCCCCTGCGCAAGGATGACACGCAAAATCGTGAAGCGTTCTCTCTCTCTCTCTCTCTCTCTCTCTCTCTCTCTCTCTCTCTCTCTCTATAATTAGCAATAGACCTGATTAATTAACCTTAAACCCCCCTATTAACCACAGTAAGTAACAAGAAATATCAATTAACTCATCTTAATTATCAAGAATTTCCTTTGGAGCTCATCCTAATAATTAATCTAATTAGTAATCTTTCAAATTTGTGTTAAAATGTTTATTAATTGGTAGAATTATGCCTTAATTGTGCTCTAATTGATCCTGAACTCTTTAAAAATAGAATCCTCAAGTGATGGTTTAGCATCAACATTGATATGTTCACTTTGGAATTCATTTTCTTCAGCTCATAGGAAGAATAACTTCTTAGATTTATTGAAATTTATCAAAAATGATAAGGTACAAATTGGATGATAGGTTAGAAACATAAGGTAACAAGACCAAACCCTAATAAATAAATAGTGTGTAACATTTCAGTAACAGCTTTGTTACCTAAACATGACATACTATTTATTTATATGGGTTTAGTCTTATTACCTTGTAGTTGAAATCTATAATCCAATTTGTACCTTATCTTGTTTGATAGACTTCAATGGATCCTAAGAAGTTATTATTCCTATTAGCTGAAGAAAATGAATTATTGAGGGCTCTAATTGTTATCTCCTCTATGCAGTTCCCAGTATATCACCCTCTCAAAGTAGTTGTTGTTGTTTCTTATCCCCTTGGGTAAAGATTACATGAATTCCATGAGTTCATGCTTCTTGTGCTTCTCTCCAAGTGGATGCATTATACAGTAGAACCTCTGTAAGAATTCGCGCATGCTAGATGACACCTCTCTACAAAGGACAGTTTTCATTGCCAAAATTGTCATTTTTACTTATTAGAAACTATCTGGTAAAAGGACTCTTCTCTCTAAAGGATACTTTGGCTGTGTAACTAGGTGTTTGTCCTATATATGTGTAGTACATTGGGCTGAACACTGTGTGGTTGTATTGTCTACAGAACCTCCCAGGCATCAAGGAGTATCTCCAAAGTCCCAAGTACATGAAGTGGCCGCTCAATGGAGCCATGGCCAAGTTTGGATCACGCCACCAGGAGTGTCCCATCTAACTGCCACTTTGTCACTCTCAGTAGAGGTTTTGTCAATCACTCTGTTGGAATAATAAATCACTTTCTCTCACACTTGTGTCTGGAAATGTGTCTTCAACACCCAAGTCTGTATATTTAACTCTTTCATGTTCTTTGTCTGATATTTAGTCTACACTCACATGTAACTCCGCCCTTGCTGGTCCCAAGCCCGGATGAAAAAGGAGGAGGGGGAGCAGTAACAAGCTCACTAAAAAACCTGGGTTCAGCTGGCCCGGCTGATAGTACCCTGTAAGGGCTCCTAATCCAGAGATACAGGATGAGCAGCGTTTGTACTCCATGTTAGGAGCAGCTGCACATGGCGTCTGTTCCTCATGTCAGAAGCGGCCATTTCTTTTGGAGCTAAGTTGGCCTGCCACTGAGTAATGCTCCCAGTCTTAATGACAAGCTTTACAAGCTTGATACCCTAATATTATTGAGTGGAGATAAGAAAGAAGAAGACTCATATGTTAGCAAAGGATTTTCAGAATTTACTCTATTGCCCATCACCTGCATGTGAAAGATCTATGCCTCAAGAGCATATACACTCATGGACAAAACTAAAAGAAGTGGAAATTTTTTTATGTCACCGGTCAACATTTTTTTTTTTAAAGGAGACAGACAATTTTGTTCACACTTGGTCATCTTGTTTGTCTTCAAATTTATCAAATGTTTTTCAGAGTTATTGTCTGATTCCCAATATACATTTTAAAAAATACAACTTCCTTAAGTTTTGTCCATGAGTGTACTTTGGATGATGTGTGTGGGGGGGGTTATAGAAAAATCACACACTTGGAATAATTACTCAGCTTCTAGAAGTCAGTTTGTACAGATAAGATATTAATACTGCGTCTGATCAAATTCTACTCCCAAAATGGTATTGATATTCCTTTTTTTTTTTTGCTCATCCCTAGTACACGTGGTACAGGCCATGATAATCATGGTGGGTAGTTAGCGACTGCTTTTACTGTAAGCGCACTACATGTCTACACATGTGAAAAGCAGTTCGACTTTGCATTTACAAATGTGCCAGTGCCCTGTTTGGTTACTTGCACTCACTGGTGGGGTTGGATTTTTGCAAGAATCGGGGGCCATTGGAGCATTTTTTTTTTTAAACAGAAAAAAGTGTCCAATGCGGGAATCGAACCCGGGTCGTAGTGGTTGAAAACCAAACGGTTTAACCAGCCTTCCACCGACCCCCGTTGGTATTCCTAATAATGATAGATTGTAAAAGCATAGGGCACCTCTCCCGTTAAAATAAACATCAAAACTAGATGCCATCTATGATATAGCTTCTCAGTTTGCTAAAGCTGGTGTTGTGGCTTTGTCACCGACCCGAGCCTACTCGTTTGTGGTGACAGTCAATAGATGGCTTCTAGTTTTGATGAGAGAGGCGCCATATGCTTTCATAGATCAATTTCCTCCCAGAAAAATTACAATCAATGATAGACTAATCAAAATTTTTTATAAACACAAGGTAATAAGACCAAATCCAAATAAATAATAAATAGAACGAAATTTGACAATTATACCACAAATGTTTCTTTTGAATGAAAAATCAAAATTTATTTTAGGGAGAAATAATCTTATTTATCCTTAAAATAAATTTTGATTTTTCATGCAAAAGAAACATTTGTGGTATAATTTTCAAGTTTCGTTCTACAATTATAAGCTGCATTATATTGTATTATAAATAATAAATATTTGGTCTTAATACCTTGTGTGTGTTTATAATCTAAAATCCAAATTGTGCCTTATCAAAAATTTTTTATCATTGATCAGTGTTGAGACAGACTTTATTGGAAGAGAAAGGCTTGAGTCTTGGGGTTCAAATGGAATTCATTCTCAATATTCCAGCAAGACATCAAAATGTCATTAATGGCTTTGACTGAAAGATACCACAAACTTGAGTCATCAGAAACATAAGTTAATACGACCAAATAATTATAAGTGACATGGGGGTCAGTGGAAAGGTGGTCTATCCGTTGGTTTTCAACAGCGACCCGGGATCGAATCCCGTATTGGGCACTTTATTTAAGAAAAAAAATGCTCCAATGCCCCCCCCCACCAGTGAGTGCAAGTAACCAAACGGGGCTCTGGCACATTTGTAAATGCAAAGTCAAACTGCTTTTCACATGTGTAGACATGTGGTGCGCTTACAGTAAAAGGAGTCGCCAACTTCTACCCACCATGATTATCATGGTCTGTACCACGTGTACTTGGGATAAGCAAAAATATATATATATATATGTGACATTTCTGTTACCACTTTTTTATCATCCATCATCAGATAAAACTACTGTTGGCCTACAGCTATACCACATTAAAAAAAAAAAACTTGATTCTATTTCAATCACTAAGTTAAGAATGAGAATTCGAAACCTTTATAGACACATATGATTCTTTTGAAAATTAAATAATTTTCTACTGCCCTTACTTTTTATTTACTATTTAATTTTTCAATGCAGTGAGGACAGTAAAAAATTGTTTCATTTTTATAAGAATCATACGCGTCTATAATAGTTTAGAATTCTCATAACAGATGGCACGCTAATATATCATTTTATAAGTTAAGCAATGTCAGGCTGGGTTAGTACTTGGGAGGGTGACCACTTGGGAACAATGGATGCTGTATGCTAATTCTATTCAATACTTTTGTCTGATGATGGTAACAAGCTGTACTGAAAGGTCACACACTATTTATTTATTTAGATTTGGTCTCATTAGCTTGTGCTTTTTATCTATAATCCAAATTGTACTTAATAATTTTTGAGTCAGAAAAGTGAAGTGTTCCATCCAAATCAACTAGTGAACTCTTTCAGATAGAAAATATAGTGAAGAGGAACCAAGAAATGACATTATACAAAAATGTACTCTGTACAGAACCTTTAGGAGTGCCAAGCTAAGAGAATGTGAAAATTCTCCATACAGTGAATGGCATCCTCCTGTCCTCCAAAAAGCTCTGTACAATACAGAATTATAAACCTGGGCAAGCCAGGTGTTTGAGATCATGGATAACAATTGGTCTCCAGATAGTATCAAAAGCCTTGCTAATTTCTAAACTGGTCAGTTTTCCTCCAGTGGGTCTGCTTCTTTTCAATAAACTGTAATGATACCTGGTATCTTCCACTCTTTAGTAGCCTGAGAACCACTCATGAACATCTGAAAGCCAAAGCAGTCTGGCCAGTTTACACCTTTTGAATACTTTGCCCATGGTGTTCAGGAGAGTGAACTCTCAGCAGAATATGACCTCTCAGATTCCTTAAGAGGCCTTTCTTGTGTGAGGGATGCCATCCTATTTGAGGCTTTTGTGTAATATTCTAGTCAGTAGATAAAGTAACAAAAGACTGTTAAGACTTAGGCAGAGAGAGCCGAAGTCATCTGGTCCTGGAGCTATTTTTCTTGCACAGCACTAGATAAGCCTTAGGTAGTCTGAATGGGTTCATCTGAATATAGAGTGCACATTTTTGAAGATAAGGTCTAGTGTATGGCAGGAAAAATGATTCCACATGGTGATGTCTTTTCAGGAAAGAAAAGAAAGTTGAGAGGCGAGGCACCAAGAAGAGGTGGGATGCTTGGGAACTATATCTGTGGACAAAAATGGTAAATTATTCTTCGCTCTACAGTTGAAACCTCATAAATATGATACTTCACAAATAGGATACTCCACTGCTACAGGGGAGGGTAACTGCTAGCTTTCTTAGGCAATTCAGCTCTAGGGTCGACCCCCATTTATGTCAGCAAATGAACCAATTTTTAAAATTCTTCAGGTGTATAAGTAGTATATAGAAGGAAAGTAACTTTTAGTGGAGAATTGAGAAAGATTTGAAAGTGGCTTGCTTGTATGAAGATTTTATCCTGGTAGCAATAGCTCCAATGTTGAACAATTGTTTAAATTGTCAAAAAAGTTGTCCAATGTTAAACATGTTTGGAAATTTAGTCAATTAGGAATGGGGTCAGTGTGGGTCATTCCCTAAAACAATCTCCAGGAGGCACAACATTGTAATATAAATGGAAGAAGTCAAAAGCCCATTTGACCATGTAAAGTCCAGAGAAGGGCCTAGTAAATGGAGGTTATTGTAGCAAATGAAACCTTCAATATTTTCTTCATGGGTGTATCGTGTTTGTTGGTTGACGTTAATCAGCAAGATGTATTTGGAAGTTAAAAAAGAAAAGTCTTTATTTCTTTTATGCTAACATCAGACATAAGTTTACATGTGATATATATTACAATAAGTCAAAAGGAAACTGCACAGAGTACCATCAGTGATAATCATGTGCTCACTGATAATTTACTATATAGGCATGCCAGCTGCCTTTACATCTCCCCCTTTGAAGAAATTCATTCTTCAAATCGTTTGGGTGGCTTGATGATCCGCCCGGACCTTGTTGTAATGGGCAGGGTGCCGTTCTTGTGCTCCACGTTCTGGTGATCACTCCTGGGTTCCTGGCCTGAGAATGGTTTTGGAGAAGTATTGAGTTCTTCGGGAACTTGAGCCTGTTCCTTATCACCGCTCGGGCCAGGTCCTTCTGGTAGAGTCAACTTGGGGATCTCTGGGATTCTCCTTCGCTGTTGCTTTGGACTCTCCAGATTCGTATGTCGCATGAAGGAGCTGTTGCGGCGGTACTCACCAGTAGGTGTTTGCACTTTATATGATCTTGGAGCTACTTTTTGGGTAACTTTAGCAGGGATCCATTCACGGTGATGCTGTTTCAGCATTATCTTTTCACCTTCCTTGAAGCTCCGTGTTGTCTTAGCTGTCTTATCGTGGTGTGTTTTCTGCTTCTCCCGCTTATTTCTTAGGTTTTGTGGATGTCCCTTTTGGATTTCTGGTTCCAACTGATGAGTGCTAGTGGGAAGGAGGGTTCTGGTCCTGCGACTGAACAGACACTGAGCCACTGAAGAAAGACCATCTCTAGAAGTGTTGTAAAAGTTTAAAAGTGCTAGTTCCACTTCTTGTCCTGAATCCAAACACTTCCTGATGAGGTTCATGGCTGTCTGTACCGCTCTCTCCGCTAATCCGTTTGATTTAGGATATAGAGGACATGATGTCTGGTGGTCGAACAACCACTTCTTTTGAAAGTCTTTAAAGTCCCTGGACGTAAAGTTTGGCCCATTATCAGTTTCCAGGAGTCTGGGAATTCCATGTACGCTTAACCATTTTTTTAAAGATTCAATAGTTTCTGCAGAGTTCATTGTCTTCATTTCTTTGAAATCAATGAATCCTGAGTAGTTATCTGTTATTAACAGGTAATTTTTCCTTTTATTGAGAAAATGTTGGCGACGACTATCTCCCAAGGAAGACTGGGTATTTCTTTTGTGATCATTGATTCTTTTGTCTTGTTCCTCTGATTTGCTTGGCAAGTCCTACAATTTTCTACTGTGTTGATGATGTCTTGGGACATGCCATGCCAGTATATTGAGTCTCGGGCCCTTCTCAAGCAGCTGTTTGTTCCTTGGTGTCCTTCGTGGATTAACTTAAGTATCTTTGCTTTCCACCTTAGGGGAATGAAGACTCTGCTACCTTTGAAGATTAGGTCTTCGTTTGTCGAGAGTTCATCTCTATATGGCTAGTATTTCTTGCAGCTTTCAGGGACTGCTGATTTGTAGTTTGGCCAGCCATATATGATTAGGTTTTTTAGTTCTTGTAGTTTTTGGTTCTTTTTGTAAGAGCTTAAAGTTTCTCATAGACTGACTTATTTGTCGGGGTGGTCATCAGTACTTCGAAGTTCTCTTCCAAGTAGGTGTCCTCATATGAGCAGTCTCTACTTAGTAAATCAGCTGTTAGCAGTTCTTTTCCTTTCTTGTATTTAATCCTGAGATCATATTGTTGTTTCTGTAGAAAAATTCTCTGGAGCCTCGGGGGTGCTTTGCTTAACGGGTCCGTCTCGACGTCAACAGTTTTGCCATAAATGAGTTGATGGAATTTGTTGCATCCAAATTTGATGGCAAGTGCTTCCTTTTCTATCTGAGCGTAGTTCTGCTGAGTGGAGTTGAGAGCTGATGAAGCGTAGGCTATGGGCTTTCCGTTTTGTAATAGAACCGCTCCAAGTGCATATGAACTGGCAACTACTGAAAGTGTCAGATTTCCGCTGGGATTAAAGAATTTCAGAGTTGGTGCAGTTCTGAGCAAAGTCTTGATCTCTAAGAGATCACAATCGAGGGATTCGTCCCATAGCCAAGGTGTATCTTTTTTCAAAAGCAACCTCATGTTTTTGGTTTTCTCTGCAAGGTTAGGGATGAACTTGCTCAGGTATTTTATCATTCCTAAGAGACGTTGTAGTTCTTGCTTGTTGCTCGGTGACTTAATTTCTCCTATTGCACGCACTTTCTCAGGGTCAATTTTAATGCCTTCTGTGTGACAATATGACCTAAAAATTGGACTTCTTGAAGTTGAAATTTGCATTTATCTCTATTCAGTTTGATTCCATTTTCTTTAAGCCTCTGTAGTACAGCTCTTGTCCTTATTTCCAGGGTCTGTGGATCCAGAGCATGGATCAGGATATCGTCCATTGAATTTTCTGTACCCTCAAGGTCTTGGGGTAAGTCTGCCATGATTTTCTGGAATATTTCAGGAGCAGTTTTGATTCCAAAGGATACTCACAAGAACATATATCTTCCCCAAGGAGTGCTGAAGGTGAAGTAACGTTGTGAGTTGGGAGCTACTTTGACCTGACTGTACCCTTTCTTCAGATCCAACTTTGTGAAGTATTTTGAACCATGCAGGTTTACTGCAATCTGATCAAATGTCCGTAATGGGAAATGGCTTCTTAGAATTACTTTATAGATATCCGATGGGTCAATGCTTATACTATTTTTCATTTCTGTTTTGCTATAACCATCTGACTGGAGATGGGGGTAGGGTAATTTACTTTCTTTATAATCCCGTTGCCTTCCATTTCCTCAAGTTCTTTCTTTACTCTTTCTTTAATAGATAGAGGAATAAGTCTGGGTGGTCTTACTTGCATGTTCATGTCAAAAGTCTGAAACTTTGCCTCGTATTCATATCCTTTCAAACATCCTATCCCTTCGAATACTTTTTGGTATTCCTGTGTAATTGTTTGACAGGGTTTACTCGCTTGACAAGACCTAAATTGGAACAGGTTTGTCTGGCTAGGATGGGACAAGTGTTATCTCTGGATATGATAAAACGTATGTAGGCAGTCATGTTTTTCGCCATGCACATTGCTAGACTTTGTCCTTTGACAGGAATTTGATGTCCTGAAAAGGAAATTGAACTTTTTACTGGAGACCTTTGGATTTCCAGATTTAATCTGCCTGCCAGGGTGAGTAGTAAAACGTTACACTGTGCACCTGTGTCTAGTTTCATGTTTACCTTTCTGCCTTTAATTTTGACTTCCTTGTACCAATCTTCCAATCTTCTGTCAGGTTGGTGTTTTCAACTGACTGGATTACAAATTCTTGAATCATTTCAGGTTCTGGTGACCCAACTATTTGTCTGACTTTGTATGAATTTGTGTTCTGGGATCTGCAAAGATTTGCAAAATGTGTATTATTTTTGGTCTTCCTTTTGATTATTAATCTTTTATTAATAAATGAGGCTAATATAATTTTTTGTTATTTTTATTACATAACTTTTACAGGGCACATCAAATTCTTTCTTTTTACAACAAAGCACACAATCACATACCAATTGATGATGATCTCAATACTTATTCATAGAACAAATTATATAACAAAATAGTTGAGTTTCTTGCATTTGTTGCATCTCTTTTGATATGCTGGACATTAGTTGATTTTGTGGGATCTACCACAATTTCCGCAGTTTTATAATATTTTGTGACTTTGGTTAGTGGTGTTTTCTTTTCTCAGCTCTTTTCTATCTTCCCACTTCTTACTGTTCATCTTTGTCACAGCAACTTGTTTGTCTGAGTCGGCTAGTACATGTTTCATTTGGTTTGTGGCATTTTCACATGCTATTCAAATTTGTGTGGCTTTTTCTAGATTAAGGTCAGCCTCCCTAAGAAGTCTTTCTCTTATTTCATTGTTGATAATTCCTACAAATATTCGATCTTTAAGCAGTTCATCAGACATGACAACATATTTGCAGTTTGCTATCTGTAATTTGATCCTAGTCAGAAAATCATTAAATGATTCATCTTCTTTCAAATTACAATGCGTGTCCAGATTTGTCTCAATACCCTATATAGGAGAGTGAGCCTTAGCATCCATACTCAGGATCATGGTAGGTGAGGTCCAGTTGATGAAATTTCCAAATGTGGAAAGACATCCTCTAATCTCTCTCTATCTCCTCATTCTAGTAAATTACATTCTGATTCAAATATATGGAAACGATAGTGTTTAGAATAGCTAGAGGAGTAAGATGTAGATCGCTTCATTGATCAATGAACAATGGTCTATAAGAGCTTGATTTCTGAGTGTTAGCCTGAAAGATATGTACGAGCCTAGACATTGTTTTGGAATTGCAGTGTTCTAGCATTCACAAAGGGACAGGAAGAGGAGATGGCCAGATAAATAATGAGAGCTTCTTTCACTTCAACATATGTAGTTTGATCAAAATGAACATTGATTACCTTCATGTTCTCCAGAAACAGGATAGCAGGTGGGATTGACTGAGAGACAAAAGGAACTGCGGTATTGAAGACAGAACAGTGGAAACATTGCTTCAATACAAGACTGCACTCATACCTCTGCATTAAACTAGTTGCCTCGTTCTCTCTTTTACGCACTCATTTTTAAAAATAAAAATGTTAGTGTAAGGAAAAAGTTAGCCTAACATGCATTATTATATTTAATTTAAAATGTACCGCAACTTTGATTATATAGAAATATATAAACACACACTATCAATTATTCTGAATCTAAAATTAAACCAATTACAATTTTTTTTACCATATTTAAAAAAGCTGAGAAAAAATTAGATGAGAAATCTTGCAAGTCCACACACACAAAAAATAAACAATACATTATAAATACTGTTAAAAGTAAGTATTAGTATCGGATTTATATAGAATTAATTTTACAAAATATTTTTAAGAGATTCTTTTCAAAACGCTAAGATATTCGCTATATGAATTTACTAATTAATTCTATGAATATTTTTTATTTTAATCTCAATGATGATAAGTGACTCGTCTTTGTTTAGCCTGAAAAGAAAGTTCCCAAAAAGTCTAAACGACATTTTGAAAATTATTTTAATTCTTGAATTCTAAATAAAACAAAATGGTAAGCATATATATTTACTGACAAGAAAATAAGATATTTTATATATGTTAAATTCATAATGTGGAAAGGATTTTGTTTTAAATGGAACTTCTTTTTTAAAAATGGCTAAAAATTGCCTTTTCGGCGCCATTCCTATTAAAGCGGTACCATTTTTACGAAGTGAAGAATACAAGAGAAAATGGAATTATTTTAAAAATTGAAAACAATTTCAACCATGAAGCATGCTGACGTTGTTTCACATTAAAACATTAGACCAAGCTCGACGCACGCAAAACTGAAAAAGGTGTGCGAAGCTGGTTAATATGTATCACTTGAATTTTGCCATTCGATATTTTACAAGTTAAATTATTGGCTATATTATAGTGATCGTGCGCACTTAGACATACACATATGTTAATATTTGTAGGCAATTTTGCGATTTTATGAAGCATTTTAAACTACAAAAGAAGAAACCAACGGAACGGGAAATTTTAAATATCAAGAAAATTGTACTCTATAAAATATGCTGAACAAGATTTTAAGTAATTGGAAATTTTATAAATAAACAAATATTAGCCAGCTAGTCATTTTATGGTTAAGATAATGAAAATATATTTTTAATATAAAATTTTAGATTTTAAAAAATAAATTAAGATTTTATTTACATATCTCCACTCTTTTAAATAGCATTACTTTCAAGAGTTCAACTTTTGAATTAAAAATTAATATAAATTGTGCCACATTCAAGATAAAATCTCTTTTCATATACCCAACTTTTGATGATAAAATTTGTAAATATCATTTATATACTGACGGAAACAAATATTTTTTTTTACTTTATTCATTTATACCAAATTCTGATCATGCTTCACCAAAATTGAATACACAGCAAGACTTAAGAATTAAAATTACCTAAGGACTTTTTGTTTATTTTTATATATATAATCATATAAATAAGAATTATTTTATCCATATGTGGTAAAAAATCTATTTGAAACACTACCATGAATATATTTATAGTTTTTGTATTAAAAAAAATTATATAGTACACACAATATTTGATAATTTTTTTTTTAAATATGTAATCTAAATGACCACTTGGAACTATATCATATTAAAAGAATTGACCAACGCGTGCAAAGAACCAATCATAGCCTTTGTTTATATTGGGCGTCACGACCACTGAAAGGCTTAGTCTCAGATTGGGCCAAATGTCGAGGGATCACCCAAAAAATTTAACATTTTAAAATTATAAACAGCAATAATGGGTTACAAGGTAATAAGACCAAACCAAAATAGTGTGAGATTTCTGTAACAATTGAAACGTCGCACACTATTTGAATTTGGTCTTATTATCTTGTAGTTCTAATCTATAATACAAATTGTGCCTTATCAGCAAAATGAATTAAATTGTTAAACCATGGGGTAGAACACCTAGTTTTGAGATATTTAATAACATTTTTTTATCAACAAATACCTTTTATTAAATCCTATATTCTTGTATACAGATTCTCCTTAGAGATGTGTGAAAAGAAAAGGAAGAAAAAAATGAAATGCTCTCAATTTTACTTAATAAGACCATATCTCCAAATAAATAATGTGTGACGTTTCGGTAACAGCATGGTAACTGAAACGTCACACACTATGGGATTAGGTCTTATTACCTTGTGTTTAAAATCTATAATCCAAATTGTGCCTTATCATTTTATGGAAGAAAATGCTTTGTGGTATTTTCCCCCTCTTCCTCAACACCCTTTATATAGATGTAAAATTCTTATTTTCATTTGGCTGATAGCAGCATTATCAGTTTGAATGAAGTCAACAAAAAAACATTTCCCCATTTTGCCAAATATTAATCCCACTATTCCAGGTCTGTCTGTAGATGATATGACACTTCAAGCTGGTTCAGAATTATTTTGAGATTTCCATAATATTACATGTCAACTATACAGTAAGACCTCCTGTATGTGCAAATCATTTCCCCTGAGCAACCACTTTTCCAAAATCAAAGATGGTCTATTTAAAAAAATCTGGAGTGATAGACCATGGATATTGATGTTCTAATTCCTAGGCAACTTCCTCGACACTAGTTGAGGGTGGATAAATCGATACCATGGCAGTCTGACAAGATGAGGTTGCCCCAAATATAGAGAACAGACATCTTGGTTGCTGAAATCCTAACATTGATTCAGAAATAGCTATTGGTTGATAGTACATGCTTTTAATAGGCCTCGTATTATTTCATCCAGTATCATTGTTGGGTCTGTCACAAGTTAGTCCACCATATTCTGTTAATAAGTTAACACATTGGCCTGCCTATTGATAACCACTATATTTGATGGTCCCTATATACCTACGCTTGTTCAGCAGTACATATACTACAATAGGAATGATACAGAGAAGATTAGCATGGCTCCTGCGCAAACAAGGATGACATGCAAAATCATGACGCGTTCCATATACACGCACCATAGGATATCCACTAGGTAGAATTCAGTCAGCTCTCCCTCACCAATTGTCTTAAGCATTTTTGGGTCATTTCTTATGGCTGAATGAATCATCTACTTGAAATATTAAGGCTCACTTATTCAATACAAGAAAATAAGACCTAATTCAAATAATTTATTAGTATGTGATGTTTCAGCAACAACATTGTCGCCATCATCAGACAAAAGAATAAATGAGAAAAAATATTACAGCAAGTTCTTAAATAGTACTGTTATCAAGTGTTTAAACAAGATAACAGATTAAATAAAAACAAACGATAGCAATGCATCTCTATATAAAGAGACGCATTGCTATCGTTTGTTTTTATTTAATACTTTATAGCAATTCTTTTGTCTATTTACAAGATAACAGATAAGGAAAAATAGTTTTTTTAAGACAACTTGAAATATTCTTCTTAGAATTAAAAGTGGATTTTGTCTGATGATGGTGACAATGTTGTTGCCAAAACGTCACACACTAATAAATTATTTGGATTAGGTCTTATTTTATTATATTCTATAATCCAAATTGTGCTTTATCCCCACTTATTCAAGTAACCCGAGAAAGAGAAACCTTTTTTTTTTTTCCAACTACATAATTCCAATATTTTGAGTTTTAAACCAGACCCAAATATGAAATGTATCTTCTCATTAAGTGGATCTACATTCCCCATTTGTAGACAGCAAATGTGACAATGTAATTCTCTGATAAATAGGCAAGCAGATGCTCTTGGTGGGATGGAAGCATTGCTTGTTTATCTATCAATTTCCTCCTTCCAGAAATATCTATAATACTTGTTGGGAATTTTTTTGAGCCATATTTGCTATGGATCATAACTTTCAAGAGGCATCCTTGTATGTATCTTAGTTAAAATGGTATAAAATTTTAACACATGGTTAATGCTATTGCAATCACTACTGATAAAATACAGTCCAACTTCTTTAATTCAGCACCTCCAAGGGATCAGAATTCTTGGTTAAATAGGTAAGTGAAAAATTTGGTTGAAGAGGTTATGCTGTTGTAGATGTCATGAAAATTGTGTTACAGTAGGTATTCTTACAACATTAAAAAAAAAAGCCTGCCAGGATTTGAACTTGAAATTTTTCTAATCTATAGTCAGATGCTGCATTATCCATTGCATCATGCTAATTGCATTCTAAATTGTACTCACACATCTATAAAATAATAAATTTAGCATATACTCTCTCTCTCTCTCTAGGGATAACATGGAATAATATAAGCCTAGTGTATGAAAGTATATATAAAAAGACAAGGAAGCTGACAAGAAGTGATGTAAAACAAGAACATGTTATATATACCTTCAAACATAGTATAAAAATAGATGTAACTCCCAAGGTTTTCAGAAGGGATCTGACCCCACCCTGTTATGAGGCAGAACAATGAAATTTTTAAAAATTAATCCTAAACACAAGGTAATAAAACCAAATAAATAAATAGTACCACACATTATTTATTTATTTGGAATTGGTCTTATTACCTTGTGTTTATAATCCAAATTGTGCCTTATCAAAGTTTAATCCTAGTGTTTTTTCACTCTGTAGAGCAATCTACCACTTCTCTGGATGGGCACTTATAAAAATTCAAGATTCTTTATCCTAACCTCTGATAAACAAATACCACAGTAGAACCTCTCTGTAAAGAACAACACCTAGTTACAGAGCTAAAGTATCCTTTAGGGAGAGGTGTCCTCTTACTGGAGAATTACTAAATAATAATTTAAAAAAAGGTAATTTTAGTGATAATTGCCCTTTGTAGAGAGGTGGTGACCTCTCTTGGAGGTTCTACTATACCAAGAGTATACCATGTTCTTTGTTAGTAGTCTTATATAGGAGGTTCTATTGTGTAATAAAACTGTTGGTGACCTATGGTTCTGTAGCTGTGACTTCTTTGTAGCTTTCTCTATGGTTGTTTATATTATAACCTTCTAGGTTTTTTGGCTCCCTTATAACATATTGGTATATCTAGGCATGTGTTTATATTACCACTTATTTCAAACTTCAAAGTCTGTATTGTATTCCCTAATTACTATTCTATATACAGTTACGAGCGTCATCATCTCTGTCACCGTTTGCTTTTTTTTGGAATGGCGCTCTCCTATTGGTTGGCTACGATGGCGCCGCCACTACGCGAGACACTTTGTTTTTGACTTTGCCCCCCCCACTCGCTTTTTGGTTTTTGTAACTATTGTGTTGGAGTGGGTCGCTCCTTAAATAAATGCATATATTAGTTAATAACTAAATGGAATCCTCTCTTTCTTTTTCCCAGTAAGAGACGCCTACGGAAGCCAACAGTACATAGACAGATAAAGCACATAGGCTATAGTTATTAACTAATATATGCATTTATTTAAGGCACCAATTTATAATTGTAACAAATAGTATTTGAATCAAAACATTCAATCGGGTAAAACACGGGCGTTGCCCGGGTCATTCGGCTAGTTATGATATATGTCTATGATTAAATCAACTTGATCTCAAGATTTATTGTAGTCCTCACAAGTCAACCTCAAGCACCTTCTTCACAATCTTACTTTCCACCAGTGTGATAAGTAAAAAAAATAATGCTTGAACCTAAAAAATGTATATATGAATATGAATCAAGGAGAATGGCTCGTTATTGTAATCAGTAAGTTTTTGATTAAAAGATCATTGACAGTCAAAATGCTAGAGGAAAATCTTCACTATGATAACAAATGCAAAAAGAAATTGAAAAAAAAAAGTTTGAAACAAATAAACACCTAAAGTAAGAAACTACAAGACCAAACAACACCTATTCAAGCTTATTTTATACAAAAAAATTAATGGTTGCCTGTAAAGTCGGTTTTACGGGCGAAGATTTTACGTGACAACGGTAGAATATTTATTGATATGAATATAATTAAATTGCACAATAGGAACAAGGAATTGAATGAAAATAAGAATTGCACAAATTTTAACTATAGAAATATATTTTGTTTACTAAAACATTGTACATGTAAACTTAAACTTAACTAATTCCTATTTGAGTGATTTTGTTGAGGATAGGACGATGATAGGAGAAATATGAAATGAAAGGAAGTGTTTCTGCTGTAATGTGTCTTGCGAAAGTCAAGTCGATAGTTGTTCCTTTTAACGTAGTTGACTTAGAAACGTTTGATACGCAATCAAGATTATACGTATTTTTCATGAATTTAAGAAACGAGTTGTCAGGCTTTACGTTTTTGTTAAAATCACCACACAGAAGAATCGGTATACTAGAATCAACTTGCACGAACGGTGGCACGTACTGGCTGTTGTGAATGTACGGACCGAGTCCTTGCCATAGTAACATTCCAATATCCTGCATACTAGCTCCTGGATGAATATATACAGCACCGAGTATAAACTTGAAGCTAGTATTAGCGGCGAAGCAAGTAACTTCAGTCATGCACATGTCACCCTTGGTTTTAATGACACAAGTTACGTCTGTAATCGCAACTTGGAACACTTCCGCCGTAGATGTCGATGATAATTTACGATAGATCGCCACTCCACCAGCCGCGTTGGTATTTGAAAATCAAAACACTTATTCAGATCGAAGGTTCAAATTTTTGCTAAATAAATTTGAAATTAAATAAAATTTGTAATTGTAAATGATGAAGTTGAAAATTAAAACATTTACTTAAATTAGATGTTAAAATTCTTGCTCAACACAGTTTAAATAAAGTTTTCTTATATCTGCCACTTTTTGCCACTTTCTTATATCTGCCACTTTCAAATTTTTGCTAAATAAATTTGAAACTATTTAAAATTTGTAAAATAATAATTAATTAATTAATTAATTTTAAACTAATAATTTACTTAACACTATCAACATTTATCAATAGTATGACATAACCTATAAACTCAGTTTCTCAACTTTTGTGTCAATCTAACAATTAATCAATCAATCATAGTTTACGATAATGAAATATCAGTGTACAATTATTTACCTTTATTGTTGTAGTTGTTGTAAATGACGAATCTAAGCACTCCACATTTTCACTACAGACACAGCTGACGATACTTTAACCACACGTGTGAACTTGTATTATGACGCTTTCTTGTTTTTCCAACGCCAAGAACGTTCGAGAAAGACAGAGACAAGCATGCGCCGATTCAATGCGCCTAATTCTCTAGCGCTGCGCGCGCAGCACTCTCGTTCGGTGACTCATCGTAACGTTACCGGGCGTTACACTTTTTCATAAGTGACTCCCAGCCGCAACCTAATTTAAGACGTTGTCACGTCAAAAGTATTACTATGGACCCGTCATTGATGCACAACTATTTGGAAAAGTTCAAATTAAAGAAATCCGGTATTCTTCTACAGATTTTTTGACACAAGATTTGCAAAAAAATATATCTTTTCATGTATGAACCTGGGTGCATTTGAAGACTGTACGGATTGCCTTCTTTCCTAAGACAAATTCTGTTGGAATTTATCCTTCATTGTACAACCGGGAGGATTGGAACATTTAAGTGTGTGTGTGTGTGTGTGTCAAGTTTCTAGCTGTTCTCCTTGTGACAATTTTGTAAATATACCTGTATATATAGCAAGACAAACTCCACAATTAAGTCAACCATGTACAAAATTCAAGTAACAGTGACTACTACCACATTTAATGCCTTTTTTTATAAATAATATTCTCTTTAGGTAAATAGCCAAAAAGTCCAAGAAAATGGAGAAAGGTTTCTTTTAATACAACAATAAATAACAAGCTTTCAAACCTCGAAGTTTCTTCTACAAATGTAAACTCTAGGCTTGTTCTCATGTTCATCAAAGTTTCACCTGTAGAAAAACCGCAAAGTTTGAAAGCGTGTGACCTATTGTTGTTAAAGAAATTTTTCTCTTGTTTTCTTGGACTTTTTGCTATTTATATATATTGAGAGGGTGAGCAGTAATGGAATATCATTTCTCCCATTGAGTAAGGCAAATTTCCACCATGTGTGAGTAAGAGGCTGGCACTATATAAAACTTCCTAGAGCCAGCCTCTTTTGAAACATCACATATACTTACATCTCTTACAATTGAACCGGGGGTCGGTGGAAGGATGGTCTAAATGTTGGTTTTCGACCGCTGCGACCCAGGTTCGATTCCCGCATTGGGCACTTTTTTCTGATTTAATAAAAAAAAATGCTCCAATGTCCCCCGATTCTTGCAAAAGTTCAACCCCACCAGTGAGTGCAAGTAAACAAATGGGGCTATGGCACATTTGTATGTGCAAAGTTGAACTGCTTTTCACATGTGTAGATATGTGGTGCATTTAGAGTAAAAGCAGTCGCTTTGGCCTGTACAACGTGTACTAGGGATAAGCAATAAAAAAAAAATTGAACCTCTATAACATCATCACTTATATGTTATGACCACAGTTAATTGGGACTTAATGCTATATCCACATTGGTGTTACAAAAGGGGGTGTTATAACAATAGCTCTGTGCATTATCTCTGCAGTCTACCATGTTACATCTTTATCAATTCACTACCTAAATGTGGCTAGAGTCCAATACACAAAATGGATTAAGAAAATCTAGTGAGCACATGAAAGTCCTATTCTACTCAATTTTATAAAAGATCAAAAAATATTTTTAAAACATTTTTTGCAATAAGTTATTACAAAAAACTGCAAGCTTTTGAGCTATCGCTCTTCAATGGGCGGAATTATTAACTGAGGGTGATCACGGGTGGCAAGATTTATATTTGATGGCTATTTATATTGAGTCTTCTTTCTTATCCCCACTCAATCACATTAAGGTATCAAGCTTGTAAAGCTTGTTGATGGTGTCTGCCGGGGAAGAGTAGAGCTCATCAATGGATGAGTCAATACAGTCAATATTATGTTACTTAAATAGTCTTCTTCTTTCTTATCTCCACTCAATCACACTAAGGTATCAAGCTTGTAAAGCTTGTTGATGGTGTCTGCCGGGGAAGAGTAGAGCTCATCAATGGATGAGTCAATACAGTCAATATTATGTTACTTAAATAGTCTTCTTCTTTCTTATCTCCACTCAATCGCACTAAGGTATCAAGCTTGTAAAGCTTGTTGATGGTGTCTGCTGGGGAAGAGTAGAGCTCATCAATGGATGAGTCAATACAGTCAATATTATGTTACTTAAATAGTCTTCTTCTTTCTTATCTCCACTCAATCACACTAAGGTATCAAGCTTGTAAAGCTTGTTGATGGTGTCTGCCGGGGAAGAGTAGAGCTCATCAATGGATGAGTCAATAATGTGTTACTTAAATAGTCTTCTTCTTTCTTGTCTCCACTCAATCACACTAAGGTATCAAGCTTGTAAAGCTTGCTGATGGTGTCTGCCGGGGAAGAGTATAGCTCATCAATGGATGAGTCAATAATGCGTTACTTAAATAGGCTTCTTCTTTCTTGGTTCCACTCAATCACACTAAGGTATCAAGCTTGTAAAGCTTGAGACTTTTGATGGTGTCTGCCGGGGAAGAGTAGAGCTCATCAATGGATGAGTCTCTTCTTCTTCTTTCTTATCTCCACACTGGGTGAAGTAGGATGCATCTGCCTTTGTCATTAAGACTGGGAGCACTACTCAGTGGCAGGCCGACTTAGCTCCAAAAGAAGTGGCCGCCTCTGACATGAGGAACAGACGCCATGTGCAGCTGCTCCTAACATGGAGTACAAACGCTGCTCATCCTGTATCCCTGGATCAGGAGCCCTTACAGGGTTCTATCAGCCCAGGTTTTTTAGTGAGCTTGTTACTGCTCCCCCTCCTCCTTTTTCATCCGGGCTTGGGACCGGCAAAGGCGGAGTTTGATGATGATTGATTATTGACTATGAGTCAATACAGTCAATAATGTGTTACTTAAATAGTCTTCTTCCTCTTATCTCCACTCAATCACACTAAGGTATCAAGCTTGTAAAGCTTGAGACTTTTGATGGTGTCTGCCGGGGAAGAGTAGAACTCATCAATGGATGACTCAATACAGTCAATAATGTCTTACTTAAATAGTCTTCTTCCTCTTATCTCCACTCAATGGACAACAGCTTGTAAAGCTTGAGACTTTTGATGGTGTCTGCTGGGGAAGAGTAGAGCTCATCAATGGATGAGTCGATACAACAACAACAACAAAACCTCTTTTAAGACCCTTTAGTCTTATACAGATTCTCCAAGCGGAAATATAGGATACATGCAGGGAAAACAATGATAGAACTTAATGGTAACATAAAATTTATATACAGGGAAAATTATATAAAGACAATCAAGCTAATATATTAATCTGGGCAAATTGGAGGCAAAGAAAGTTACTGTACATGGATTTACCACGTCGTGTTAGGTCTTGTGGAGTTATTTGGTTGCAGCTCTGAAACTGTAGAATTTTTCCTAGTCATCTTCCCCAATTTGGCATTGCCGGTTGGACTTCACTTGTAAGCATTTCGACCTGTGAGTCAATTGTTGAGTCTTCCACTAGTAAATTAGTTGAATCCCTCAAGCTGCCCTTGTAAGATGTAGCCTTGTCAGCTGCCCAGGAATACTTGCCAACAGAACGAAACTTCGTATCATCTTTTGCCTTTATATTGTTTAGACCATTAAGACAAGTGGTAGATGATCCAAATAAGGCATGCATTCAATAGTAAGATCAACAATCAGCTCAAGTAGTGCAGGCGAAACAATAGAAAGATCTATAACTGAGGATCCTTGAGTTGAAGAATAAAAGTAAAGTTTCCATATTTATCACTGATAGATCTGTCATCTATTAGCGTAAGTGAACTCTCATCGAGGAAATAATAATTCTACAGAGTATATTCCAGAAGATTATTCTATGAGGATTGTTCCTTAGTGATGTAACATTTTATTTTGATAATTAGGATGTTTATGCTGAGCTACAAGTGCAGTTTGGCGACTTTTATTCGTTTTTAGAAATGAATAATCATGTGATAGTTCTTGTCTAGGTTGTCGCAAAAATTCATCCTGAGAAAGATATTTTAACTGTGAAAAATTAGGTTGGACGGTGGTACAGTATGAATGCTATCCGAAGTTTTCTATAATGCATCCACGTTGGAGCTGACAAGGCGGCCATTTAAAACAGAGTAGCTTATGCCACGGACAATTAGCCTGTTATCTCTTAGTTTGGAAACAGTTCCCTTACTCATGAGTTCCTTTCGCTTGCTAATTAGCAATATCCTTTGGTCTCTAATAGTTGGAGGGTAATCTTTATTTATGAATACTTTTTTGTCCCTGAGTCTGAAAGCGTTCCTAAAAAGCAGAAGTCTTTGCTTGAAATCAGGCACCTCAATAAGCAGTGGCGCGAGTTAGATTTTTTTGTCAATCTTCGGCACTGTTCTATCCTAAGATCTTCAGAAAATTGCATCGTGTTTGAAATCAGATCTTGGATCAAACCTCGAGATTCTTCAGGGGTTTCGCTTTCTGCTCCTTCCAGTCCGTAAATAATCAAGTCTTTTCCCTCTGTCTCATCTCTCCAAGCTCCAACTGTCTCTCGAGATCGGATATTCTATTTGTGTTAAGCGAGACAGCTTTAGAAGTGGTTTCCAATGATTACTCGAAGTGTTGTAGGCGCCGATTTATTTTGTCCAATCCTTGTTCTACTGAAACAAGTCTATACTCCATTTTTTACCCAAGTCATCTATCTTAGTTGAAAGAGCTAAAATTAGATCATTCAAATCTTTATCTTTGCCTGCATCTAATGTTGTTTGTCTTGTCTGTTTGGGGCCAGGATTTGGTTCAATACCTGACATTAGCAGTAGCATTAAAATAATACATCGACGGGTTCCCTTTCCAGCATGAGTAAAAGCAATAGCCTTGAAGTTATTTTCATAACAAACAAAAGTTTTTGCGCGAAAATTTACATACATATCTAGTGATCACAGCAGCTTCTCTAGCAAAAAGGAAGATATTAATTATAGAAATAAATAAAATCAGCTTCATAGTCTTTGAAGAGAATATATAAACTAAATTTAGGCCAATGACAGGATACTCACAAGAACCCAAGTAGAAGCACAAAAAAGTAAATAATAAGTTTAAAATATTTACTTATCGGGAGCCGAAGAATTTCACGACCGCTCAACTTGGCCACCTAGCGGAGAATCAGGATGAGTCGATACAGTCAATAATATGTCTTGGGGTTGCAGGCTGAGAATTGCAATATGAGAGAGGTATGAGTGAGGAGAGATGTCATAGATGGCTATTTATACTTGATTTGAGATACCTGATCCTAGGGGTTGGAGGAGCACTGCTTACACACCATTGATTTTGAACAATCTCGATCAAATCCTGTAACTTTACTTTTATTTTCTGCTTCAATGACCCTGATTCTTGCGCAAGAGTAACTCTCCATCAGTGAGTGTAAGTAATCAAAAGAAGCTCTGGCACACTGTAAGTACAAAAGTCAAACTGCTTTCCACACATGTAGATTAGATATGATATTGAGGGGAGACACTTCCAGTTAAAGACAGTCCCATATGGTTTGTTGGTCAAAGCAATTACCAAATGATTAACATAATGTATAGATGTACTAAGAGATATATTCCAAGTTACAAAATTGATAATAAAGATTATATGGTACTTTTTGGTTTATAGATTAGAAATATAAGGTAGCAAATCAATATATTGGCCATGAGGTTATTGTAACCATTGTTTACCAAAACATCACGCACAGTTTATTGATTTGGATTTGGTCTTGTTACCTTACGCGATAATAAAGATTCTTTAACAAATTATAGATTTGAAGATTGTTAAAATACAGTTAAACCTGACTATAGCGCCCCCTCTTGGGATGCACCAAAATAGGGTGCTATAGAGAGGGGATGCTATAGACGGTCACTTTTAATGTAAATCACATCGTACTAAGTATTTAAAATCGGGGGCTATAGAGAGGAAAGCGCTATTTAGAGGGGGCACTATAGACGGGTTTAACTGTATATATATATATATGCCAAGCAAACAGCCTGATCCAACCGATTATAAAAATATATATTTGAATAGAGTAGGAAATTCCTTCTTCTTCTTCTTCTTTCTTATCTCCACTCAATCACACTAAGGTATCAAGCTTGTAAAGCTTGAGACTTTTGATGGTGTCTGCCAGGGAAGAGTAGAGTTCATCTATGGATGAGTCAATACAGTCAATAATGTGTTTTGGGGTTGGAAATTCCTACTACACCCCCATTGGATAGAAGGGGGATGGAAGCATATTTCCCTAGTCAGATTTACCCATATTGACAAATAAAACTTGGATGTTATTTTAGCATTGATGTCACCTAATTATAAGATAAATGTGTTTGCTTGAAATTCATGGTTTGCAAATTATATATTGAGGTAAAATTTCATAGCTCATCAGCCTAAAGTAATTTACAATCTTAAAAATACAGTAGAACCTCTCTGTAAAGGACAACACTTAGTTGCAGAGCTAAAGTGACCTTAATGAAGAGGTGTCCTCTTACCAGAAAGTTGGTATTTTGTAAAAATGATAATTTTTGAAATGAAAACTCCTTTTTAGAGAGGTGTCCTCAAGCAGGCATGTGCCACTCATGTAGTTTGTACTACAGTACGAGATTTTTCCCATGTATAAAAATAATAAAGATGACAATAATGTTAGCATTGGCTATCAGAAAATAGCAGCCTCATATGTAGATGAGTGTGATATTTGTAGAGAAAAAAAACTAAAGTTCTGATTCTTAAAGGTTCTGTTTGTTCAACCTTTTATAAATTGTCAAAAAGTCTAATAACATATTCAAAAAATCAATAACAGTGCAGTAAAAATTCTATGAGAGGACACCTTTCATGGAGACAAAAGGCAGTTTACCTAACCAAAATTACCATTTTTGTCAATTAGCAATTCTCCAGTAAGATAATGTCTCTCCTCCCTAAAGGACATTTTAGCTCTGTACCAAGGTAGAGAGGTTCTACTGTACTTAATTTTGTAAATTTCCGTGGATAGAGCCCTCACTGCCTGCCATAAATAATTATTTCTAATTGGCAATCCAGCTGTGCGTGCACCAGTAGCAGTTGGTCTTTTAACAAGTTTGAAATGGCGCCACGTTTTGCCAAGCAAAGCCGTTTGAACAGGGTTTGTATCAAATGTTTACTCTATATTTGTTTTAGTGTAGAGGAGTGGTTAGCACTCGCACATAATGCTGACAAATGATCTTAACTAAAATTGCATTTAAAAAAATATTTATACTCTGCATTTTAGCAAATTGAAAAGTTTGGAACTGAAAAGCTATTTAAAGAGTTGGCATTAACACCCTCAAAAAGTGATGCTTATTAGCAATATGCTTATATGCAAATTTTCAGGTCCCCCCCCCCAATCTTTATCAGTAAAGCGTAAGCTTTTTAAAAAAAAACTATTTTTAATAAGGCACAATTTAGATTATAGATTAGAACTACAAGATAATAAGACTGAATCTAAATAAATAATGTGTGGAAGTCTATCAAAAATGATAAGGCACAATTTGGATTATAGATGCATTCAGTCTTTTGTCTGATGATGTTAACAACACTGTTACAGAAATGTCACAAACTATTTAGTTATTTAGAATTGGTGTTAATACCTTGTAGTTTTAAAACATTTTCCATAAAGCTTAAGGCCAAATGTATCTAATATGAAAGGAACAAAGTCCAGTAAGGCTTTCTGTAACAGGCCACTTTGGTGTAGTTAAAAATAATGGTTCCATCCTCAAATACCAGGACTATCCCATGTTTTTTTTTTTGACATGCAAAAAAAGCCTAAAGCTAACAAAAGGTAAATGCATCTGGTATTAGTTAAGATAAAATTCAAGAAAGTAAGGCGGGTTATTGCTGCAGCGTTTATTATTACTTTAATTCTCCTCTATGTAAATAAATTGTTCCCCAATTGCACGATGGAATTGTTTGTCAGTCAAAATAAAACTGGAAACTTTTATTCCAACTTCCCAAATAAAGGTAATAAGATCAAATCCTAACTTTGATTAATTTAAGATATGGTCTTGTTACCTCAGGTATCTTAATCTATAATCCAAATTGTACCTTATCCTTCCATCTTTATCCCAAAAAACAACATATGACAAAAGTTTTGTCAACCATTGATTATAACCTGGAATCCGTATTGTTTTTATTAAGCCAACTTGAGGAGGTGGTGAAGATGTTCAGATGTAGGTTATAATAGCATGAGGAATGTACTGAAGGAAGACTTGTATAATCTCTCCATACCAGGTAACATCTCCTAAGTTTTTAATTGGACGTAGCTCAACAACCTGTGTGGTAAGTGGTGCAGGATTCTACTGTTCATTAAAGGATGTTGGTAGATAAGTGATCTAAACTCTTGGTTTTTGACCGCTACAACCCGGAATTGAGTCCCGCATTGGACTTTTTTTTTTTTTCTAATTAAAAAATGCTCAAATGGCCCTTTTTCACCATGACACACAGCCAAAACACACTCTGGAAACTTTAAGAAAACTTGGTTTGGAAATTTTGGCACATCCTACCTATAGTCCCGATCTTACTCCTTGTAACTTTCTTTTTACACACCTTAAAGCTGTTCTACGTAGACAAAGATTCTCGACGAATTTGGAGGTGGAAAATTTTGACCAAGATTGGTGTAGGGAACAACCACAAATCTTCTCAGGTATTTGACAAGCTAGTTAAAAGATGGAATATATGCATTGAAAAGGACAGTAATTATGTAGAAAAATAAAAAGCAAGTTTATACACCTTTATTTTTTTATGTAGACACTTTTCTAAAACTTATTGACTCATCCTCGTAGAATTATTGAGATAAATTGTTAAAATTATTTTGCAAACCTTAAACAGAAATAATAATAGTGTTTTTATTTTTTAATGTTTATAGGGTTTAAAAATTCGGTTGAATTGGTCATGATTTCATTACAACATTCACTGCTAGTGGACATTTTTCTAGGATAACCATACACAGTAGAATTTCAGTGAAAGGACAGCTTTCATTTTCAAAATTACTATTTTTACTCTTAACAGCTCTCTGGTAAGAAGACACCTCTCCCTAAAGGACAGTTTGGCTTTGCAACTAGTTGTCCTTAACAGAGAGGTAGTTCTACTGTAGTAGAATTTTCACTTCACCTGGAATCCTAGGCTAAGTTCAATGGAACCGGGTGATGGCAGTAAATGAAGCTAGAGAAAAATTGTTCATTAAGACAAATCTATCTTAAGATGAAATCTGTTCTACGAGGCTTACACCATATGGTCACCTAGTACAGTAGAACCTCCATGAGAGGACACCTCTTCCTAAAAGATACTTTGGCTCTGCAATTAGGTGTCCCTTACAGAGAGGTAGATCTACTGTATGTGTTCTACTCTTTGTTGGTATAGCTTACTTATAATGGAAACTTATAATTTACCCAATATTACCGTTGATTTTTTTTCTCTCATCACACTGGAGCAAAAAAAAAGTGCTCTTTTGACATCTAATATGCAAGAAAAATCTTTATGATCAAATGGACAGATAGGTTGATAAATGATTTGGGAAAAACTTAATAGAATAGTTTTCTAAGTAGTCAAAAGGAGATGTGAAGCTCGCAGGACATGTATTCAGTAAATCATAGAAATCTTCTAATAACTATACTGGAGAGAGGATACACCTTAAAGAATGAATGGAAAAGTAAGTCAAAGAATGAAATAAGTTTGATAATCTAATAGAACGGTGATTGTCCACCAAACTCTGCAGCGGTGCATGTACATAGTGTTATGTAAAGCTGGACAACACGTAAAGTAAGATGAGTTTCTTTTAATAAACGAAAACGCAAGCTTTCGGGACGTACGCCCTTCAACAGGCAATTATACACGCAAAGATACAAATGGTAGGTAGGAGCGAATATTTATATGTGCTAGTTTTTAACATATTTACAAGAATTTTGCTGTAAAATTAGCATATTAAACTAAACCAAAGAAATGCAAAAATCTAACTATTATTTCAATTATTAAACTTAATGACGGGAACTATTGTACATATAATATTTTATGAAAAAACTAAGATGTTACAGGAGTTTCAGCCAATAGTGTTATGTAATTAACAATTTAAAATGTGCAGACTGTGCACCTTTGAATGTATTGACAAGATGTCAATAAAATTATGTTATAAGGCGATAATATGCGATCTACATATAAGAAATGGAAACATTAAAGAACGAATGTTTCTTTTAAACAAAACAACTTCTACTGTCCTTGCTGCAAATAAAAAAAATTGGGAGGGCTTGGCTCATCAGTGATGAACCCTCCCAACGGTATCGCCAATTTAATCTACCAGACTGCTCTTGGAACTCTAGTACTGTATTGGACTATTCTGCTTATATATGCTGCAATAAAGGGTGGAACCTTTAAAGACATGAGCTTTTAGGACAGTAGAATTAAATATAAATATTTGCATCAAGCAATGCTCTTCCGCTAACATTAAGTACAAGGCCAGTTAGGCATAATTAATTATAAGGTGATAACGTGCCACATATATATATGAAATGGACGCATTATTGTGTATGGCTAGTCTTTTGATGGTATTGTAGGTTTCTCCAGGAATTCCATCCTTGTCCTACCTTTATCTTCCTTCCATACCTCCTTCCAGCAATACCTTCATCTACTCTCTTAGTATGGGATACACTGTTTAAAAATGGTGGCACTCTTCCTCCCAATCAGTAAGCCTTATCCCTCCTTACGGTCAGTACTATTTCCTTTTGCTGCTGCCCTGAATGTAACAACAGTTTAATCTGATAAAGCACAATTTGGAGAGATTATAGGTTATAATAAAAGAAAATAGACCTAATCCAAATAATTTATTAGTGTGTGATGTTTCTGCAACAACATTGTCACCATCATCAGACAAACGAATAAATGTAAATGAAATGATTTATTCTTTTGTCTGATGATGGTGACAATGCTGTTGCCGAAACATCACACACTAATAAATTATTTGGATTAGGTCTTATTTTCTTTTATAACAGTTTAATCTGTTAAGAAAAAGGCATCTTCTCATTGTGCAACTGAAAGTTGCTGATGGCTCACATCATCTTTTCATCCAATTTTTAGTTGCACGATTAGGGTGACATTTTCTTGTTGTATCCACCTGATCCTAGTACAATTTCACATTTTTGTACATTTTTCACATAGTCTAATCTGTGTAATAAAGATTTTGACAACAGTATAGTGCTACTTTTGTCCTCCCCTAATTAATAATAATTTCCTACTGCAATATGGTTGAAAAAATATTGTCAAGTAGCTCTGAAACACCCTAGCCAAGGAACCACAACTTTTGATACCTGTCAATCACCGCTGGGCCCACTGGGGGACTGTTGAAGATGTTGGAGGCTTTGTTGCTATGGTTGACACAGGGAGAAAACCAGAAGGTTTGGTGAGCAAACACCCCACAATTCATGTATAAGGAAACATTAGAACCTTCATGAAATTATATTCTTGTTAGAGGACACCTCTCCACTAAGAACAGTTTTCATAGTCAAAATGACTAATTTTACTACTTAGCAACTCACCAGTAAGAGGACACCTCTCCCTAAAGGACACTTTTGCTCTGCAATTTCTAAGGTTTATATTATCTCTAAAAATTATGTAGTCCTTCAGTCATCCTATATTATTTGCACAAAATCACAGATAGAAAAACAAGGAGTGACATATTTCCTAACATGATGCATATCTGTTTCTGTCATCAAATAGAATCTCCATTTCATTGGACGATAGTCTTTCTATACTTATTTCACCAAACAACATTTGGCTTCATCTCTTGTGAGTAAAGATTACTTACAGAAAGGTGTCTTTCAGGACTTTTGCTTCCTATGCCCTTATTTAGAGAAAGAAACTGTAGTCAAACCTGGTTATAGCAACCTCTTATATAACATCAATTTGGTTGAACCTCCATGAGAAGACATTCGTGCTAGAGAACATATCTATATAAAGGACCATTTTCATCACCAAAATGACCACTTTTTCTATTTAGCACCACTCTTCGGTAAGAGGACACTTCTTCCTAAAGGCTACTTTGGCTCTGCAATTAGTGTTGTCCTTTATTTTAAGATACCAAGTTTTATGTCCAAATTACTTTAACCATGGTTATAGCATGTTGGTTCCAAAATTTTTCTTATAGATTTGACTAGTAAATATTTTAAAATTTTACCCAATGAACCAATGCACGCAATTATTTGCAGAACAGTGGACGAGTGGTATAACCCATCTATTTCTAACAGCCATGATCCAGGATCGATTCCAGCATAGGTACTTTTTTCTGAATTTTAAAATTACTCCAATGACCCCCGATTCATGCAAAAGTCCAACCCCATCAGTGAGTGCAAGTAATCAAATAGAGCTCCGACACATGCTTTCTACATGTCTAAAAGGTGGTGCATTTACAAAAAGAGTCGCTTACTACTACCCACCATGATTATCATAGAATGTACTACATGTATTAAGGATAATACATTTTTTTTAAAATTAATTATTAATTAAAAGAATATTACGCCTCTGGAATAGTTTTATAATTTGATAACAGATGGCGCTCTAGTACATCATAATACATTTTAAAAACCATCCGATATTCATTGTTAAAACCCAAATGCATTACCATTGATTTTTCAAATATTTTAAATTCTAGACTTTCCATTATTTCTGCCAATGAATAGAGTTGGAATTTTGCTTGGACAAAAATTTTGGGTATAAAAAAAGGGCACTGTCAGGATTTCAGAGGATTAAAAATTCCAAATTATTAAACCACCTTTAAAAACCTGCATAGGTGAGTTGTGTGTATTACACTATACACACTACCACCTTTATAACACCGGTTGTACTAATGTGTATGATGAAGGCAGTAAAACAGATTAATCCATCATTACATAGGGTCAACTTATTTACACATGTGTCAGGAAAATACAAGGTAATAAGACCAAATAAATAAATAGTGTGCGACGTTTCGGTAACAGCCTTGTTACCATCTTCAGACAAAAGTATTGAATGAGAAATTTTAAGTAATATGCTGCGGTAAAATTTCTCATTCAGTACTTTTATCTGAAGATGGTAACAATGCTGTTACCTAAACGTCACACACTATTTATTTGGATTTGGTCTTATTGCCTTGTGTCTATAATCCAAATTGTGCCTTACCGTGTCAGGAAAATATGTACTGTAATACGAGGTACAATTTGCATAGATTAGAATCATAGTAAAATGCTCCAATATGGCCCCAGATTCTTTCAAAAGTCCAACCCCACCAGAAAGTGCAAGTAACTAAACAGGGCTCTGGCATATTTGTAAGTGCAAAGTCGAACTGCTTTTCACATGTGTAGACATGTGGTGCGCTTACAGTAAAAGCTGTCGCTAACTACCCACCATGATTATCATGGCCTGTACAACGTGTACTAGGGATAAGCAAAAAATAATAAAATGACCAAAATTTAAAGAAGTAATTTTATACCTGACATTTTGGTAACAAAGTTATTACAGAAGCATTAACTTGTTTGTATTTGGTCTTGTGAAACTTGTGTGTATGCCATTTAAATCAACACTATAAAGGGCTTTGCTTATTATATAGTGATTGGCTCTATTATTTCATATCAAATATAAGAAAATTGTGATGCACTTTTACAAAAAGATCAAAAAACTTTTCGCCATAAATTTGAATATACAAACTTTTAATGAAAGATCTTTAAAATATTTTTGAATAAATCATATATTTTTCCTAGTTCTAAAAACAACAGATGTTCCTCATTAGGTAATAAGACCAAATCTAAATACAGTAGAACACGAATAATTCAAATGTCTTTATTTCGAGTATTTATCTTGGTCCCTAGAATTTCTCTTTTTAATTTGAAAATGATAAAGCACAATTTGGATTATATATTATAATACAAGAAAATAAGACCTAATCCAAATAATTTATTAGTGTGAAGTTTCAGCAACAACATTGTCACCATCATCAGACTAAAGAATAAATGAGAAAAAATATCACAGCAAGTTCTTAAAATAGTACTTGATAACAGTACTATTTAAGAACTTGCTGTTATATTTTTTCTCATTTATTCTTTTGTCTGATGATGGTGACAATGTTGTTGGCGAAACGTCACACACTAATAAATTATTTGGATTAGGTCTTATTTTCTTGTATGTTTTTAATTCGAATTTTTGAACAATTAAAATTTTTTTTGGTTCCTTGAGCTTCCAATTATCCAATTTTGATTGTATATAAATAGTGTGTGATGTTTCAGTAAATGTTGTTATCATCATCAGACAAAAGTCTGATGAATTCTTGTCTGATGATGGTAACAGCGCTGTTACAGAAAGGTCACATACTATTTATTTAGATTGGTCTTATTACCTTGTGTTTCTAATCTATAAACCAAATTGTATCTTGTCAACAAATGTACCATAAAATTTGTGCCATAGATAAATTGTAGGCAGTAAAATAAAGATATTGGACCAGGATGCTAAGATGTTAGCATCAACATTCTATAAAAATACCTCTTGTTTATCAAGTGTGGGTTGAATTGGTGATGCTAGAATTGCTAAACTACAAACCAGGTTTCATAGGCACCGAAATTTTGGATATGGTACACTTTGGATTAGAGATTAAAAACAAAAGGTAAACAAAACCAAATCTAAATACACTCATGGACAAAAATCAAGGGAGTTGTACCTTTTAGCATGTATATCAGGATTCAGACAATAACTCTGAAAGATATTAAAGTGACCTTTATTGAAGACATACGAGATAACCAATATACACTCATGGACAAAACTTAAGGGAGTTGTACCTTTTAGCATGTATATCAGGATTCAGATAATAACTCTGAAAGATATTACAGTGACCATTATTGAAGACATGAGAAAACCAAGTGTGTATACACTCATGGACAAAACTTAAGGGAGTTGTACCTTTTAGCATGTATATCAGAATTCAGACAATAACTCTGAAACATATTACAGTGACCTTTATTGAAGATATGAGAAAACCAAGTGTGAACAAAATTGACTCTGTCTCCTTAAAAAAAAAAAATAGATGACCGGTGACATCAGATGTTCCACTTCGTTAAATTTTGTCCATGAATGGAAATGCTGTTACGAAAGTCATAAAGTGTTGTTACCAAATGTCGCACTGTTTATTTAGATTTGGTCTCGATACTTTGTGAAACTTGGATATATATACCTATACAATACACTGTTTTATTTGAGCCCTACAAATCCTATACAGGATTCGCCAGGGTTGTACAGGACAAAAGAGAACTTATTCAACAATTTTTCCATCTAGCAGCTTTACAGATATCATATTTACTAATAGCAAAAAAATTGTTTTTCCTATCAGCCTAAATATGAGAGTACACTCATGGACAAAACTTAAGGAAGTGGAAAAGTGATGTCTCCAGTCATCCATTTTTCTGAAGGAAAAATAGACAATTTAGTTCATGCTTGGTCATTTTGTGTGTCTTTAATAAAGGTCACTGTGGGTCAAATATCTTTCAATGTTATTGTCTGAATCCTAAAAGGTAAAACTTCCTTTAGTTTGTCCACGAGTGTTTATAAGTGGGATTCATTTGATTTTGTAAAAAATGTGGGAGGGGGGTCTTTTTCTCTGTGAACGCGCTGTGCATATGAACATAGAACAATTTATTTTGAATTCAATGTTCAATTTGTAGAACGCGCCACCTATCGCTGGTACCTAGCAAGTTAGTTTGGTTTTCTTGAAGGGGTTCTTTAATAGTCTTGCAATGCAACTCTTGGTCGGCAATTGAAGATCAGCCAGTAATTCCCTCTTAAACTTATAAGACAATAATGCGCCATCTCTATAAACATAAGAACTTTTTTTTTTGCTTATCCCCAGTACACGTGGTACAGGCCAATGATAATCATGGTGGGTAGAAGTAGGCGACTGCTTTTACTGTAAATGCACCACATGTCTACACATGTGAAAAGCAGTTCAAATTTACACTTACAAATGGGCCAGAATCATGTTTGGTTACTGGCACTCGCTGGTGGGTTTGGACTTTTGCAAGAATCGAAGGCCATTGGAGCATTTTCTTTTTTAAATTCGAAAAAAGTGCCCAATGCGGGAATCGAACCCGGGTCGTAGTGGTCGAAAACCAACGGTTTAGACCATCCTTCCACCATCCCCCTACACATAAGAAATTGAATCATTAAAGCAAAAATATTTCTTTTACATATAAAACAAACTTCTACTGTCCTTACTGCGATGACAAAGAAATGTATTGGGAGGGCTTGACTCATCAGTGGTGAACCTTCCCAGCAGTTTTTCCATCCACTGCTTCTCTTAGAGCTCTAATACCGTATTGGAAAATTATGTTTATATATGCTACACTGAAGGGTGGATTCTCAGAAATGGTATTTAAGCCAAACTATTAACACTGTAAAAGAAATGTTTGTGCTCTTAATTCTTTCAAGTCTCTTGTAGTGTCCATCTAGAGAGGTGTAGCAAGATGCTGACATTTTTCAGTGAGTGTTAATTTTGGAACATCTTGGGGGAGGATGGTTCGGTTTAGAAATCATGTTAGGATGGATTTTTATGTAACGCTATTTCCTTTATTGCACATGCAACAGAACCTTGTTATAACAGCTTATCTTAATCACCAACTTGGTTATAACATCCTAATGCTAAAGTCTTTATTGTTCTAACCATGGTCATAATAACAACCTAAATTCTTGGACCCAAGTGATCCTGTTAAAGCAAGATTTGACTGTTTATGGTATATTGGCATTCAAAGAATAGAATTGTCCTGATAGTGAAAGAATATTCTCAATTTTGTAAATTCTCATAAAAACAATGAATTGGGGCTATTTTTGAAATTGGCACTACACTGTTAATTGGGACTACTTTTGATTAGTACTGTACTCTTAATTGGAACTAATTTTAATTGGTACTGTACTCTTAATTGGGACTACTTTTAATCTTACTGTACTGTTAATTGACATTTAATTGGTCCTGCACTTTTAATTAGTATTACTTTTTATTGGAGGGGGTCGGTGGAAGGATGGTCTAAACCGTTGGTTTTCGACCGCTACAAAACTGGTTTGATTCCCGCATTGGGCATTTTTTTGTGATTTAAAAAAGAAAATGCTCCAATGGCCCTCAATTCTTGCAAAAGTCCAACCCCACCAGCGAGTGCAAGTAACCAAACGGGGCTCTGGCACATTTGTAAGTGCAAAGTTGAACTGCTTTTCACATGTGTAGACATGTGGTGCACTTACAGTAAAAGCAGTCGCCTACTTTTACCCACCATGATTATCATGGCCTGTACCATGTGTACTAGGGATAAGCAAAAAAAAAAAAAAACTTTTTATTGGTACTACACTGTTGTTTTGTTTTTCAAGTTTTTTTTTCAAAATTCCTATTTTATGTGCTATATGTTATACTATTTATTGTTAATTGTTCTTCATTTCCGATAAGGCACAATTTGGATTATAGATTATAAACACAAGGTAATAAGACCAAATCCAAATAAATAAATAGTGTGTGACGTTTCGGTAACAACGCTGTTACCGAAACGTCACACACTATTTATTTATTTGGATTTGGTCTTATTACCTTGTGTTTATAATGGATTCAGTACTTTTGTCTGAAGATGGTAACAACGCTGTTACCGAAACGTCACACACTATTTATTTATTTGGATTTGGTCTTATTACCTTGTGTTTATAATGGATTCAGTACTTTTGTCTGAAGATGGTAACAACGCTGTTACCGAAACGTCACACACTATTTATTTATTTGGATTTGGTCTTATTACCTTGTGTTTATAATGGATTCAGTACTTTTGTCTGAAGATGGTAACAACGCTGTTACCAAAATGTCACACACTATTTATTTATTTGGATTTGGTCTTATTACCTTGTGTTTATAATGGATTCAGTACTTTTGTCTGAAGATGGTAACAACGCTGTTACCGAAACGTCACACACTATTTATTTATTTGGATTTGGTCTTATTACTTTGTGTTCTTCATTTCCTTTATTGCACTTTCTCTCCCAACTATCCGGCTACTATAAAGAATCGCAAGATACAATTCAAATAAGTCCTTTAGGCATGATTTGTTAGGTTAACACAGTTTTTCTACTATTTATATGCTTGGAGTACTCTAGTATGCAAAAAGTAACACTGTTGTGACATAAATACAATTTACTTATTTGGTTTTCTGTTTATTTATTGTTGTTTTTGATTCTTCCAGTTGTCTCTTAAACTCTACACCATTTGGTTACTACAAGAAAATAAGACCTAATTCAAATAATTTATTAGTGTGTGACGTTTTGGCAACAGCGTTGTTACCATCAGACAAATGAGAAAGAGTATACAAAAATACAAGTATATACAGTATACAAATATAAAAGAGTAAATGAGAAAAAAAAAAACTTAGCAAGTTCTTAAATAGTACTGTTATCAAGTGTTTAAACAAGATAACAGATAAGGAAAAATAGATTTTTTAAGACAACTTGAATTATTCTTCTTAGAATTAAAAGTGGATTTTTTTTTAATATAATTAAAGACATTCTTGTATTATAATCTATAATCCAAATTGTGCTTTATCATTTTGTTATTATTTTATTTCTTTTTTAATTATCCCTTTTAAGGGCAATTCAACCTTCATGGGGGGTTAGGGGTACTGTTGGCTATAAAAAGCTAGAGGCACTCACTGTAGCAGTTTACCTCTAAGGTAGACCGCTCCTGACATTGACATATGTGCACTCAATCCTCACATTGATGCAGACAGTGCCCTAGGCAGTACTGAGTACTGTCAGCCAGCCAGGTTATTTTATAGAGGTATTATCCTCTGAAGATTCTTCAGCGCAATAACACCATTGTGACATAGATCATCTTCCGCTGTTATGTTGCCCGTTGATCTTCGCAGAGGTCCGTTAGCATCCTTGATTTATATACTCTTCTTCTTATTTCTTATCTCCACTCAATCATATTAGGGTATCAAGTTGTGACCCTTGATGGTGTTTGACAACCATCATGACTGGGTGAAGTAGAATGCTTCTGCCTTTGTCATTAAGACTGGGAGCACTACTCAGTGGCAGGTTGACTTAGCTCCAAAAGAAATGGCCGCCTCTGACATAAGGAACAGACATCATGTGTAGCCACTCCTAACATGGAGTACAAACACTGCTCATCCTGTATACCTGGAGCCCTTACAGGGTATTATCAGCCGGGCCAGCTGAGCCCAGGTTTTTTAGTGAGCTTGTTACTGCTCCCCCTCCTCCTTTTTCATCCTGACTTGGGACCGGCAAAGGCGGAGTTGATTTATATACTAAACCATGGAAGGTCCCAAGGTGCACGATCGAGGACATAGACTTGACTCGCACCTCGGTTACTGTTTAGAATTGTTTAGCTCTGTCATCACATTTCTTCTTTCAACTCCTCCAGGGGGACTTGAATATTCTGTCCATCAGCAGCCTGGCCAAGTGGATGAATGTTTGTTTGAAGTTTGAACATCCAGCTGTTGTGCAGATGTCAAGAGGGAATCTCATCGGCTCCGCCGGAAATTTTGTTATCAAACCCCGTTCTAATAAATTTACCAAGGAAGATATGGCAAAGGTAACATTATATTAAAAAAAGACCATATATTTGTATATCTTCTATGTTTTGAAATCTTTTTTTTTTCTTTTTCATTCTTCCTATCCATCTATCTATCTATGTATAAAATTTTATTCAAATCTGTCTTTGTTTCCAATATGATAAGACACAATTTGTATTATAGATTATAAACACAAGGTAATAAGACACCAAATCCAAATAAATAAATAGTGTGTGACGTTTCGGTAACAACGCTGTCAATGAAACGTCACACACTATTTATTTATTTGAATTTGGTCTTATTACCTTTTGTTTCCAATATGTTTGGGATAAATAATGTTTCGTTCGAACTAATTGTAATTATACAGGCAAATTTAGTTTTTTTTTTTAAAGAAAAAATTTAAATACAGTGTGGGGCTTATAACAGCAAAGTGTCCTTTAAGGAAAGAGTTGTCTTTTTACCAGATAGTTGTTAATTAGTAAAAATGGTGATTTTGGAGATGAAAACTTCCTATGTGGAGAGGTGTCTTCTAGCGAGAATGTCCTCTCAAAGAGGTTTGTCATTTTGTCAAAATGACGAAAGCCAATCCCCAAACAAATGCTTGTTTGGAGGTAGATATTATTCTTAACTTAGAGACTATAAAACTCCCATAAGTGACCACCCATAAAATATAGGTACTCCTGGTCTTTCATGTATATATTTTTTGCTTATCCCTAGTACACGTGGTACAGGCCATGATAATCATGGTGGGTAGAAGTAGGCGACTGCTTTTACTGTAAGTGCACCACATGTCTATACATGTGAAAAGCAGTTCAACTTTTGCACTTACAAATGGGCCAGAATCATGTTTGGTTACTTGCACTCGCTGGTGGGGTTGGACTTTTGTAAAGAATCGGGGGCCATTGGAGAATTTCTTTTTTTATTAGAAAAAGTGTCCAATGCGGGATTCGATCCCGGGTCGTCGCGGTTGGAAACCAACGGTCTAGACCACCCTTCCACCGACCCCCTTTCATATGAGAATAATTAGTTCACTACAAACCTTGATAATCATGGTGAATAGCTAGAAACTGCCTTTTACTGTAAGTGCACCACATATCTACACATGTGAAAAGCAGTTCAACTTTTGCGCTTACAAATGGGCCAGAATCATGTTTGGTTACTTGCACTCGCTGGTGGGGTTGGATTTTTTCAAGAATCGGGGGACCATTGGAGCATTTTTTTTTTATCAGGAAAAAGTACCTAATGCGGGATTCGATCCCGGGTCGTCGCGGTTGGAAACCAACAGTTTAGACCACCCTTCCACCGACCCCCTTTCATATGAGAATAATTAGTTCACTATAAACCATGATAATCATGGTGAATAGCTAGAAACTGCCTTTTACTGTAAGTGCATCACATGTCTACACATATGGAAAGCACACATGTTTAACACACATTTGCACTTGCAAATGTGTGTTATAGGCCCGTTAACCTGCACTCATTGGTGTGGTTGGGCTTTTGCAAGATTCAGGGACCATTGAAGCAGAAATAAATGTTCAGTGAAAGATTTGATCCTAGTTGTTGACTGTGTTTACCACTCCTGCATCAACAAAAACCCTGAAAATGCTGTTTATTGCTCTTGTAAAATATTTAAGATGAATTTCTCAGCTGTTTGTGCCATCCCAAGATTAGGTAGTGAAGTGAGAGTACATAGGGATAGCTACATGAAACTTAACTGATGAATAACTTTTGTATTTGCATAGCTATGTATTTATGTGCAAATAAGGAATATATATATACTAGAGTTCAGCTAATATAGCTAACTATTCCTAACTATATATTTATTACTATTCAAATGGTGTTCACACTAGGTTTATCTCCTTCTGATAAGGCACAATTTGGATTATAGATTATAAACACAATAAGACCAAATCCAAATAATTTAATAGTGTGCAACCTTTTGGTAACAGCATTGTTACCATCATCAAACATAGTTACCTCACTTGGTACTTTTGTATGATGATGGTAACAAAGTTGTTACCGAAAGGTTGCACACTATTCATTTATATGGTCTTATTACCTTGTATACCTGTGTTAAAATGTGAAAGGTATATAGCCAAAAATAACTCACAATAATATCATCACTTGGGACCAATTGTTATAACCACAGTCAAAATGTAACCTAAAAACATGGAACCTTAAAAATTTCATGTTAAAACCAATTGTTATAAAAAGAGGATGGTATAATGAGGTTATAATGTATTATGGTTAATTGAGGACACAATGGAACATTAAAAAAATATATATATACAGTTAAACCTATCTATAGCTCCCCCTCTAAATAGCCCCTTCATTTCTATAGCGCCCGATTTTAAATACATAGTATGATGCGATTTACATTAAAAGTGACCTGTCTATTGTACCCCCTCTCTATAGCACCTTATTTTGGTGAGTCCCAAGAGGGGGCGCTATAGACAGGTTTAACTGTATATATTCCCTTAAATCAATAAATTTATGCTGTCTATTTAAAATATATGCCAATTCTTTCCAATTGGCACATAAAGGAATTTGGAGGAAATTCTGAATCTCCTGATAAAAACCTTCTTACCTTTACCTTGAATAGGACTCAAAATTGGTCTAAAAATGGAACCCCTCCCCCTAGTATATTGTTACTTTGAATAATTGGGACTAATATTTTTGTTTCTTCCTGAGGGAGGGAGTCCAAGTTAATAAGTTGATATCAGTTTTCTGTAACATTACTGATGGAGAGTAAATTTCAAGCAACACAGTTTGACAAAATACACCAATAGCTCCCTCTTTGACTTCACAATTTACACTGATGGTAGCCAACTTGAAACTGGACTCTGTCTGGCAGTGGCTATTTACAAAGATAAATCCTTGAAAAAATCTCCCTTTCCCACACTAGACATCTTTCAGTTTATAAATCAACTCTCGGCAATAGATAATACTCTTAAAACATCATTAATTCACCAAGCAAAATAATAATCTACTCTGACTCAAGTGCAGCTATTTACGCCCTTCAAACCTGTTTCTCCAGTCAAGAACCTCTTCTCAAGAGCATTGCTAAATCTGTAAACCAACTCCCAGCCAACAGCACTGTCACAGTGGCTTCAAGCTCATGTTGGAATTCCTGCAAATGAACTGGCAGACTGACAAAGTCTGGAGCTCAATCTACCACCCTACTAGATGAAAAAACCTCTGTACCATCAAGAATGGAAGAATGCCAGCAAGAATGGAAATCTACTGCACATAACTAGTACAGAGCAGGAGGAACAAACACCAATTCTGTCCTCCCAAGAGAACAACAGTCTTTGATATCCAGACTTAAGTCTGGTCATCTTCGGACAATGACTTTCGAGAATGGTTGCAAGGTTTTTCCACTATGTACTAAATACAATTCTCAACCTGCAACCCCAAACCACATTATTGACTGTATTGACTCATCCCCAGCAGACACCATCAATAATCTCAAGATCCACAAGCTTGATACCCTGTAATGATTGAAAGAAGATAAGAAAGAAGAAAAAATACATCTTTTCACATATTTGAATAATTATATGTGCCTACAGAGCTACATTTTGAGAAAGATTATTTTACAAGAGATCCTCTCTATGAAAAATGGTAATTTTTATTATGCTTACAATTCACATAAAAATATGAACATTTGATAATTGGTAATAATTTTTGCTTTTTTCAGCAAATTTGTTTAGTTACTGTTTTTGGAAGCTATGGTTGTTAGCCACTGCTACTACCATAGGAGTGGACTTTTGCCCCAGTTGCCAGCATTATTTTTTAACATGGTGTGTCCATGATAAGGTACAATTTGGATTTTGTCTGATGATGATAATAACGCTGTTACCGAAACATCACACACTATTTATTTATTTGGATTTGGTCTTATGATGTATCCAGTAAATAAAATACTATATACAGTAGAACCTCCATGAGAGGACACTCGCGCTAGAGGACATCTCTCTACAAAGGACAATTTTCATTTGTAAAAATACCATTTTTACTATTTTGCAACTCTCTGTAAGAAGACACCTCTCCCTAAAGGATACTTTGGCTCTGCAATTAGGTGTTGTCCTTTACAGGAAGGTTCTACTTTATATAAAGAAAAAAGCCAATTTCAGGGTCTTATATCACTAGATAACATGTTTTTGCCATTTAACATCATTGTTACTGAAACATCACACACTATTAAATTATTTGGATATGGTATTATTACCTTGCATTTCTAATCTATAATCCAAATCGTACCTTATCACACAGGAGTTCGAGTGATATGGGAGCTAACAACTGGAACAACACACAGCTTGTAGAGCAGGTTTCCATATTGTTCTGTACAAGCTGTGGGTATAAAAGATGCTTTGAAGATAGAAAATAACAAAATTTACCCTACTTGCCCAAAATGCGTTTCAGACTATTGGCCCTTGTCATTTTTTCTTAACAGATGGCATAAGCCATCAGTAAATTTCATTTGCATGATCAGAAGATGCTTTTTTTCATAATAACCTTTGAGTTTATTAACTGAATAGTCTCTATCAAAGCAAGACACTTGCCATATCTACTGGAAATGCTATAAAGTTGTTAAACTTGGGAGAATAATGGAAAAAGGCGCCCCTGGTATAGGTGTAAAGTTGCAGAGTATATTTTACTCAGAGGGTATCTCTTTTATCACACATTAAAATCTTAATGTCACGGCACATTAAGCCAAATCTTCCGATCAATTGCTTTTGAGTTAAAGAGGTTTACAGATAGTGTTGTATCAGAACTAGTGAAACATGTGTTTAACATGGCGAATACATATTATTTATTATTGTAATTAGATCCTTATGGGGTGATGTTACAGTAACTGCATTGTACTGCAATCATCTGGGTACTTTGTCAAGAGACTTAAAAAAGATGAAGATAGAATCTGGTTAGATAATGTGAACACATGCTGCTACAGTAGAACAACCTCCATGATAGGATACTCTTGATAGAGGACACTGCTCTACAAAGGACAGTTTTAATTGCCAAAATGACCCTTTTCTCTACTAATTTACTACGCTTTGGACAAAGAACATCTTTCCGTTAGCTCTTCAATTAGATGTTGTCCTTTAGAGAGAAGCTCTACTGAAATTTCAAACTTGTTTACATTCTTTAACACCCTAAGGGATCAGAATTTTCAGTTGAATTAAAGTTAGTGTTGAATTATAGTCAGCTAAATTAAAGAGAGGTTATACTCTGGTCTCATTATCAATTTCCATCTAGAATTCCACATTTTGTGGTCAAACATTTGGATTATAGTTTGAACATCATGAGGTGATAAACCTCTCAAACTGAATGAGGAAATTCTGATAGCATTGTTTCTGTATTACCATGGTTGGATCATAAAGGGTCGTTATAGTCTCACAAGAACAGGCCATCTCAAGCAATTGAAGATAGAAAATAACAACAAATTCTTCCCCACTTGCCCAAAATGTATCTTGGCGCCTGCAGCTTCAGAACACATTTTGGCTTGAATTACCTTACACTAAACAAGACAATTTAGAGATGCTGCTGCTTATCATCAAACAGCTCAAGGAGCATGGACTCATGGAATTTGTGTGATCTTTACACAATGGGATAAGAAACAACAACATAGTCTAAGTGACGCTAGCAATGTTGGTATTACTACAACATGCTCTTTAGTATTTGTGGATATTCATTTGTTCCAAATGGGCCATTCATGTTGGTTACTTCATGAATCATACTAAAATGGAAAGCCCAAGATCATTTTTAATATCAATATAGTACAGTAGAACTACCTCCCTGTAAAGGACAACACCTAATTTCAGAGGCAAAGTATCCTTTAGGGAGAGGTGTCCTCTTACTGGAGAACAGCTAATTTATCTTCTCTGAGCAGAACATGATTTCCACACTTTTACAATATATTTAAGCAATCCAAACTCTCAAATTCAGCACCTCAATGTAAAGAAGGTTGAAATCCTCTTAAAGAATGTAATTAATAGATTTAAAGCGTTCGAGGATGCGTTTCTTTTATAAAGAAACGCATCCTCGAACGCTTTAAATCTATTAATCAACACCTCAATGTTTTTTAAAAAATATTTTTGGCTAAAGTAGGTAATTTGGTTGAGATTTGTGAGAAAAACTTTTTTGTTTTTAATGATTATCTTTAGTACATGTGGTACAGGCCATGGTAATTATATTGGGTAAAAGTTGGTGACTGCTTTTACTCTAAGTGTACCACATGTCTACACATATGAAAAGCAGTTAGACTTTTGCACTTACATGTGTACCAGAGAACGCTGTTTGATTACTTGCATTCAATGGTAGGTTGAGCTTTTGCATGAATCGGGCATTGCATCGGAGCATTTTTTAATTAGAAAAAAGGGCCCAATACGGGGTTCAATCCTGGGTCATAGTGGTTGAAAACCAATAGTTTAGACACTCGTCCACCGACCCTCATATACACATATATACGTATATATCACTAGACGGGTGACCCGGGGTTCGCCCCGGGATTGACCCGTGTGATATCTACCCGAGTGATATATATTTAGATAAGATTTTTTTTATAATTGTTTGTTATTAGCATTATCTATTTGTTTGCATCAGCATAATTTAATCTAATCTTTGATAGAGGGCGCTGTTCGTGAGCTAAGTAGAATAATTTGAATATATAGTTTTAATAATTGATTTATATATTTTTTAAAATAGCCTATCGTCTTCCCCACATTTTTTTACCTATGTATGGAAATTTTGGTTTGAATTAGTGAACAACTGCGAATTTGTATACCGGACATACAAACATACAAACATAGATTTTTATATATATAGATATCCTAAAAGTTATTTTAGGCCCTGGATGAGGACAAAAACAAGCACAATAAGAAGGATAGCGTTATAAACTGGAGTTTATATTGCCGATCTTTTTTACAGTATTGCAGGAGCAAGCATATACAGTAGAATCTTTCTGTAAATGACAACACCTAGTTGCAGAGCCAAAGTGTCCTTTAGGTGTCCTCTTACCTGAGTTGCTAATTAGTAAAACTGGTCATTTTGACAATGAAAACTCTCCTTTGTTTGTAGAGTGGTGTCCTGTAGCATGAGTGTCCTCTCATACAGGTTCTACTGTATCCTTTTCACAATCTAAACTTTTCAGACCATTTTGTAAGACATTTAATTTCACTCTTTTCTTATTTTAAACAGTTTTCAATATTCAAACTGTTAAATAACTTTGCTGGAAATAGCAACTAGTGATACATTACTGCTTATGACTATTTCCAAGATCAGGAGTAAATGTAAGTGGTGGTATTCCTCTTCTATATGCCATTGAGTAGGTTCATCCTCCTTTAGAAGCTGTTTCCAACTTCAGGAGTAAATGCTCTCTTCCATATTACGATAGAGTGGAAGACTTGTCCAAGTCACACCACCTTATTCCACCGCAAATACTTATAACCCACAATCACTTAGAAGGCTTTAGCACCCACTATGAGAGGGGGGATCATACAGTTAAACCTGTCTATAGCGCCTCCTCTTAGGACTCACCAAAATAGGGTGCTATAGACAGGTCACTTTTAATGTAAAATGTTTATATTTTAATGTTTAAAATCTGGCTCTATAGAGAGGAAGGGGATATTTAGAGGGGGCGCTATAGACAGGTTTAACTGTATACTTATCACAGGAACTATCATAGATACTATCATAGGAACCTATAGATGGAAATCTTGCCAGGAGAAAATTCATCTATAAAAGCATAGGGTGCCTCTCCCATCAAAATAAATGTTAAAACTAGACGACATCTATCGACCGTTGCCGCAAACTAACAGCCTCGGGTCGGTGACAAAGCCACATCACCAGCTTTGGCAAACTGAGAAGCATCCACCTAGAGACCATTCTTTCGGGCTAATAGCCCTTGTCATCCTAGGGAAGACTTTATTCCATGAGATCCTGTGTGAATTTAATGGAATCTCCACAATCCACCAAAGAGATATTTAGTTTGCAAAGTGGCCTATGTATATAAATATAATGAAATGTTGCAGTTTACCCCACTGACTTCACATCTTATTAACCCTATGCTGTGTCCTTAGAGCCACACCATCCTGTTGGTTCAGCCGGGCAAGCCGGACACACGCTCCTACTCCGACTATGAGAGTGTCAACGAGTGCATGGAAGGTAAGAAGTCTGTATGTCACATTATACAACAGTGAACTAGAGGATGTGTGGGCTGTACAGGTGTGTGCCACATCTACGAAGAACATCTCAAGAGGCAGAACCCCAACACTCCCTCCATCACCTATGACATCAGTCAGCTGTTTGACTTCATTGACCAACTGACAGATCTCAGCTGTCTAGTGTAAGTATTTTCCCTCTGTCTTTCCACTCAGCTCTCTTAAAAACTGCCACACTTTAAATGACAATGGTATTATATAATACAATATAATGCGGCTTACCATCGTAGAACCACATTTGAAAATTATCCCGCATGTGTTTCTTTTAAACAAAAAATTGAAATTTTATTTTAAGGAGAAATAATTATTATTTCTAACCTTCTGAAGTATGAAAGGATGAATTGTGAAGAGTAATGATAAACGGGAAAAATAAGCTGTCCAGGGATGGGAATTGATACAATGGTATTGGAAGGGGGGTTACAGATACTAAAACCAAATACAGTAAAAAACCTCCATGAAAAGACACTCCCACTGGAAGAGACCTCTCTACAAAGGACAGTTTTCATCGCCAAAATTACCAAAGGACACCCCTTACCCCCAAAAGTGTTTCTACAATAGAACCTCTGTAAAGGACAGCACCTAGTTTTAGAGTCTATGTGACATTTAGAGAGTTGTCCTCTTACTGGAGAACAGCTAAATGGTATTTTTGATGATGAAAACTGTCGTTTGCTGTAAGGAATGTCTACAGGGATTTTTCCTGTATCAGTCATCTTCTTTCTTATCTCCACTCAATCATATTAAGGTATCAAGCTTGTAAAGCTTGGGACTTGTGATGGTGTCTGTCGGGGATGAGTAGAGCTCATCACTGGATGAGTCAATACAGTCAATGATGTGTTTTGAGGTTGCAGGTTGAGAATTGCATTTAGTACATAGTGGGAAAACCTTGCAACCATTCTGGAAAGTCATTGTCCGTAGATGACCAGACTTAAGTCTGGAAATCAAAGACTGTTGTTCTCTTGGGAAAACAGAACTGGTGCTTGCCGGCAAAGTCTGGAGCTCTTGGCCTACCTTAGGCCTACCTTTTGGAAGGACAGAACCAGTGCTTGTCCATCAGTAAATATATTGTAATGATTGTGTCATCTGATGGTAATGTGTTGTGGTGAGCAGGTACCAGAAATCTACAAATACCTACGCCCCCTACAACAAGGACTGGATAAAGGAGAAGATCTACATTCTGTTGAGGAGGCAAGCAGCTAAGGGCCAGCCGTAAAACATTCACCACCTTTTTTTTCCAAGTCATCTTTTTTTTTTGTTTGTTCTTTCCCTCAAATCGTACAAATTGCTGAACTACTTTGCCTTCTTCTTCTTCTTTATTCTCTTTTTTGCCTTTGCTACAAAAAATGTACAAATTTTATTTCAATTGATTGTTTCACCCTCCCTCCACTACTATGGCTTTTATTCTCTGCCCCACCTATCTCTGTCAGCCACTAGTGTATAAAACTTGCTGCTGCTACTGCATACTATAGCAATACAACAATTTAAAACAAAGTCCCAAAATAAAGTCATCATTGTACAGACCAAAGCTAAATGTTTATTTCCCCCTGTTTATTTACTCTTTGAATACCCCATATTACACTTATAGACAAAACTTAAAGAAGTGGAAATCCTTTGATGTCACCGGATATCTATTTTTTTAAAGGGGACAGAGGCTGTTCACACTTGGTTATCTAGTGTATCTTCAATAAAGGTCACTGTAATATCTTTCAGAGTTATAATCCCAATATACATGGTAAAAGGTACAACTTCCTTAAGTTTTGTCCGTGAGTGTATATAGTAAATGGTCCCATCATGCCCCCCCATTTCTGTAACTATTGTGTTGGAGCGGGTCGCTCCTTAAATAAATGCATATATTAGTTAATAACCAAATGGAATCCTCTCTTTCTTTTTCCCAGTAAGAGACGCCTACGGAAGCCAACAGTACATAGACAGATAAAGCACATAGGCTATAGTTATTAACTAACATATGCATTTATTTAAGGCGCCAAATTATAATTGTAACAAATAGTATTTGAATCAAAACATTCACAAATCGGGTAAAACACGGGCGTTGCCCGGGTCATTCGGCTAGTAGATTATAACTACAAGATAACAAGACCAAATTAGTGAAATGTTTGTGACATTTTAATAATTTGGATTTAGTCTTTATACCTTTTGTTTCTAATCTCTAATCCAAATTGTCTCCTTATCATTTTTCTTGGTTATGCACAATTTGTGAAAACACGAGACAATAAGGACTATATTCTAGAAATGAAACTTGTTAAAGCACAAATTTTTCTTTCAAAATAAAACACACTTCCTAAAAAGTGGTTTGATAGTCTGGTGACCACTGGGAGAATTCACCACAATGATAAGCTAGGATTCCCTAATATACACTCACGGACAAAACTTAAGGAAGTTGTACCTTTTACCATGTATATCGGGATTATAGCTCTGAAAGATATTACAGTGACCTTTATTGAAGACAACACAAGATAAAAAGTGTGAACAAAATTGCCTCTGTCTCCTTAAAAAAAAAAAGATAACTGGAGATACCAAAGACTTTCCACTTATCCATGAGTGTATTCCTATTCAGCATTGCAATATAAAGTGTGTAGAAATAGTAACTTGAGTTAGAGAAAGACCACATGATGAGATTATGTATTTGGCAAATGAAGAGTTGGCCATCTCAAACCCTATTTATGTTTCCCAAGCCCAAACAGGGTTCTGGCACATTTGAAAGTGCAAAAGTTGAACTGCTTTTCACATTTGTAGACACGTGGTGCACTTACAGTAAAAGCAGTCGCCAATTATTACCCACCATGATTATCATGGCCTGTACTATATGTGTTAAATATCCATTATAGTGAGCGAGCGGCTCGAAAACACGACCCCATCGGCAACACGTGGTGGCGGCGGGCGAGGTGTGCGCCTGCGCGGGATCGAGTATAGACAGTTGCTGGCAAGACAAAGAAAGAATGGCGGACGCCAATGTTTACGTTTTTTTGGTTTCTTTTTCTTTTGTTCTTTAATTTACATATAGTTATATGTGTAAATAAATAATATTATCTTTAATATGCTTTAAAATTAAAAGCAATAAATAAAGGCTTTTTAGTAAATTCTATTTAGTTTTGTTATTAATTAACAAAAGTGGCGAGCCTGCCAGGATGGAACGTGACAAGAAGTTGCGCTCAGTAACCAGAACGCGATTTACTAAGGTAGTAAATGTTTTGGATTCCGAAATAAGTAAAACTAATGCTGATCTAGGTGTGATCAGGGACAAATTTAGCAAATTAAAAGACATCGATTTCAAATTAAAGGATCTTGACCAGAAGATGTTGGATCATATGATGGTGGCTGATGCAGAAGAAGACACTTTAAATTGTGAAATTGAGGAAGCAGAACATTATTCGGATACCTTCATCACCCTGGAAAGAAAGGTAAGAGAATTAATTGATTCTGATAACAAAAGTGATGTTAAATCCCAGGGAAGCTCAAATGGGTCATTAATGGCCAAAAGTTATAAACTTCCTAAGATCGAAATGAGAAAATTTGATGGAGAATTAATTAATTGGCTTCCATTTTGGGCACAATTTGAAAAGATTCATGAGGATACTGAGCTGCATGATGCAGACAAGTTTCATTATCTGGTGCAGTCTATGCAATCAAACACTAGAGCCAGAGAGCTCATAGAAAGCTATCCCCAAACAGCAGAAAACTATGCCAAAGCGGTCCAAGCCTTGAAACAAAGGTATGGACAGAAAGATTTGCTTGTGGAAATATATGTAAGGGAACTGCTTAAATTAATGATGGCAAATGTCAAGACTCCACCAGATGAAAGGCGGTCAGTGGCTAAACTGTACGACAAACTTGAAACACAGCTAAGATCTCTGGAATCTTTGGGTGTTGACACCAAGGAAAACACAGCATGGCTTTTCCCTATGATAGAGTCTTGTTTGCCAGAAGATGTGCTGGTTGCTTGGCAGAGATCACCGCTGAATAATTGTGATGAATCAAAAAACTCTAATTCTAACTCCAGCTCTCGCCTTAACAATCTTTTGGACTTTCTTAGAAGAGAAGTGGAAGGGGAAGAAAGAAGACTTCTAGCCAGGAGAGGATTTGAAGGGTCTTCCCCAAAAGAGAAACTTAGAAATAAGTTTAAACAGAATTCAAATATACCTACCGCTGCAGGTTTATTTTCTGCCAAGGAGATGGGATGTTTGTTCTGTGAAAATAATCACCAAAGTAAAGACTGCATCACTGCTCAATCTATGCCATTCAAGGATAAAAGAGCAAAGATCTATGAAAAGAGGTGTTGTCTGAAATGCCTTAAACCTGGACATCTTGCAAAGGCTTGCAAGAGGACAGTTCAATGTAATATTTGTGCCAAAGGACACTACGTTCTTCTTTGTCCTGACTTGCCCTGCAACCGAAAGGAAAAGACGCATGTCTCTGAAGTAGTGCAGAGTGCTTTAGCCAATCAGCAGTGTACAAGAGATGTAACCTTAATGACCTTGATGGTCAATATTATGGGAAATAATGGCTATAAAAGAGTGCGAGCACTCTTGGACCCTGGTTCTCAGAAGTCCTATATTTTGGAATCCACTGCACTAGAAGTAAAATTGAAGCCTGTGGGCAATGTAAATATTGCTCATTCATTGTTTGGTGGTACACAAACAGAAACAAAATGCCATAAGGTATATAAGGTCGCATTATGCAGCAACCAATCCGAATTGGACACTCTGAGAGAATTTGAATTCTTGGGTCAAGACATTATTTGTGGAGAGATTCCAAGGACGCCTAAAGGAGCATGGTTGAATGAACTAAAAGGATCTAGAATTTGGCTGTCTGATCTTGGGAGAGATAGCCCCAAGATAGAACTTTTGATCGGCAGTGATATTTATGGAAGCCTTTTGTCGGGACGTGTGAAGCAGCTGGAAAATGGACTAACAGCCATAGAAACACATCTTGGATGGACAATTTGTGGCCCTTCACCGAAGAAAGATGAGCAGACTGATTACTCATCACTGGTGGTCATCAGCATGCACAGTAGAAATATGTCGGTTGATTATTTGTGGGATTTAGAAACGATTGGCATAAAAGATCCCAGGGAAAATCTTACCAAGCTAGAAGAAGATAAGATAGTACAACAGCACTTCTTAAATACTGTTCATCAGCTGGAAGATGGACGCTTTTGTGTAGGATTACCTTGGCTGGGGAACCAAGAAGGAATTCCATCCAATCGTCATATTGCAGAGAGAAGACTTTTTAACACAACCCGTAAATTGAGAGCTAAATGTATCTTCAGCGAATATGATAGGGTGTTCCAAGAATGGCTAGCTGAAGGTGTTATTGAAAAGATGTCTCCAGAAGATTTGAACAGGAATTGTCATTATCTCCCTCATCACCCAGTGGTTAAAGCCAATAGCAACACCACCAAGATAAGACCTGTGTTTGACGCATCATGTAAGGACAAGGGGAATCTTTCATTGAACGATTGCTTGGCAAGTGGCCCAAATGTTATTGAACAGATCCCAGCTATCCTACTGAAGTTTAGAGAAAAGGCTATTGGAGTTATTGCTGACATTAGGAAAGCTTTTTTGCAAATTGAAGTGAAAGAAGAAGATAGAGACTATCTTAGATTCTTATGGTGGAAAAATAATCATCAGATTCAGGTTTTCCGTCACAAGCGAGTTGTCTTTGGTGTGACCTGTAGCCCCTATTTGCTTGGAGCAGTCATTCTGCATCATCTTAAGGGAGTCTCATCTGAATTTGGAGCTCTTCCTCAGAAGTTGATGGAATGTTTGTATATTGATAATTGTGTCACTTCAGTGGATACCGAGGCAGAATTAGTTGATCTGGTGGAGAAATCTACTGAGATATTTGCAAAAGCCAAGATGGATCTCAGAATGTGGCAATTCGGACCTATACACCGAGTCAAGGAAGTCTATTCTAGATTACCTCCTAGTGTTGATATAGAAAGGAGTGAAGAGGCTTCAGTTCTGGGCATGAAATGGAATCTTTTAGAAGATACTCTTAATGTGACCCCTAAGTTCGGAGTTATAATAAACTCACTTTCCAAGAGAGACCTCTTGTCTCATACCCAACAGATCTTTGACCCAATTGGATTCTTAGCTCCTGTCTTATTACCTGCTAAACTACTTATTCAACAAGCCTGGACAGTCAAAACTGATTGGGATGAACCTTTGCCAACAACCATTCAAGAAAATTTTATGAAGTGGTACAGTGAGTTGGACACTCTTGCCGACATAAAAATTCCACGTAGAGTGGGCCATGGGGTTAGAGCCCATTGGTCCATTCACATATTTTGTGATGCCAGCCAAAGTGCATATGCAGCAGCAGCTTTTCTACGTTGTCCTGAGAACAAAGGAGTGTCAGTACAACTTTTGATGGCCAAATCCCGGCTAGGTCCACTTAAGAAAACTACTATCCCTAGGATGGAACTTCTTGCTTGTATGTTGGGAGTTAGACTCAGCAGGTACATAACTGAGTCTTTGAATTTGGCTGCGGAACGGGTGTATTACTGGACAGACTCTACTACAGCACTTTCATGGATCAAGACGAACAGGCAGTGGGGCACCTTTGTAAACAACAGAGTCAAAGAGATATGCAACACTTCAAGTCCGAACAAATGGTTTTATGTACCAGGGGGCCTCAACCCTGCAGACCTTCCTTCAAGAGGTTGTAGTGTACTACAGCTTAAACGCACCAGATGGTGGGAGGGACCTGAATGGCTCAAGCAGCCTCAAGATCACTGGCCAAAGCAATTATTCCATTCAGACAGAACTTTGGTCAATTTAGAAATAGATAGACAAGTTTTGGTGACTACTCATGTCAGAACTGAAGTAATGCCATGGTTTGAAAGATTTTCAAATTTTACAAAGATTGTCAGAATAAATGCGTGGATCCGGAGGTTCATACGAAATACACAAAAATTGTCCCCATCAGGTATGCATAGTCTACAGCTTTCAGAATTAGAAGATGCTGAAAAGGGAATTTGGAAAACTGTGCAACAGCAAGTTTTTTCTAGCCGAGGAGATTCGATCAACGGGTTGATGATAATCAGAGATCATTTTGGATTGATCCGTATAAAATCCAAGCCCATTGAAAGGGATGACGAATATTCATTTCGTTACCCAATTTTGCTTCCAACAAAACATCATGTTGTCACATGCCTGATAAGAGAATTCCATCTGAGACATTGTCATGCAGGAGTTCAGATCCTTTCTGCCAAACTCAGAGAAAATTATTGGATCTTAAATTCCCGGCGCAGCATACGAAGTGTCGTCTCTCAGTGTGCCAAGTGTAGAAGATTTTCATCAAAACCTTTGAAAACTACTCCGATACACTTACCCCTTGATAGAGTGAGAGATGCCACAGCCTTTGAAATTCTGGGAGTAGACCTTGCTGGTCCACTTTACCTCAAGAACAAGACCAAGGCATGGATTGTTCTATTTACCTGTGCCGTCTTCAGAGCTATACACCTGGAACTTGTAACCTCATTAAGTACTGAAGCTTTCATACAGGCTCTGAGAAGATTTATAGCCTGGAGAGGGCGACCAACAGTCATTTATTCTGATAATGGTACTAATTTTGTGGGCGCTAACAATGCTCTCAAGGCTTTAAACTGGAAGAAGATAGTGTTAGACCAAAATCTTCACAAGATAAGTTGGAAGTTCATACCTCCTACTGCTGCATGGTGGGGAGGTTGGTGGGAGCGTCTTATTCGTTCCATCAAGGATCTCCTTGTTCGAATTTTGGGCCATTCTTCAGTGTACTATGAAGAGATGTCTACTATCCTATGTGATGTAGAAGCTACAATCAACAGTCGTCCGCTGACATACATTCATGAGGACTTTGACAGTTTGATTCCTTTATCACCCTCCATGTTTCTACATGATTCAAAATATGTGGGAGTTCCAGATCTTGATAAGTTGGACTCAAAGAAATTTCAAGATAGATATCGGCATTGCCAAAGGCTGCGAGAAGCTCTCAGAAGTCGCTTTCGGAGTGAATATCTTGGCCAGCTTGTCCAGAAGGCCAATGAGAGGACTCCGAAACTGAGTGTGGGTGATGTGGTTATAGTGAAGGTGGAAGACAAGAGGAGACTCCACTGGCCTATGGCAAGAATAGTGGAACTGTTTCCAGGAAGAGATGGACATTCTCGGGTTGCTAAAGTTCGCACAAAACTGGGAACCCTTATACGCCCTGTGCAGAAGCTCTATCCCCTGGAAGTGTCAAGTGGGGATCCAATTCTTCGATCCAAAGAAGATACTACAAATGAAGAAGAGCATAGTGAGGCTAAGCGAACTCGATGTGGACGCATGGTCAAGCCACCACAGAGACTTAATTTATAATGCTTAACTCCTTTTATGTACCACCTATATATCACTTATCTTAATTGTATGATTTTCTTCCCCAAATCATAGGTGGGAGTATGTTAAATATCCATTATAGTGAGCGAGCGGCTCGAAAACACGACCCCATCGGCAACACGTGGTGGCGGCGGGCGAGGTGTGCGCCTGCGCGGGATCGAGTATAGACAGTTGCTGGCAAGACAAAGAAAGAATGGCGGACGCCAATGTTTACGTTTTTTTGGTTTCTTTTTCTTTTGTTCTTTAATTTACATATAGTTATATGTGTAAATAAATAATATTATCTTTAATATGCTTTAAAATTAAAAGCAATAAATAAAGGCTTTTTAGTAAATTCTATTTAGTTTTGTTATTAATTAACAATATGTAATACTAGGGATAATAATTTTTTAAGAAGTTTCCCAAACAAGCCTCAATGAAAGATAACTCAAAATATCTATTAAAAAATAAGTTCCTCAATTTACAGTAGAACATACTCCATGAGAGAACACCCTCGCTAAAAGACCCTTCTCTATAAAGGACAATTTTCATCACCAAAATAACCATTTTTATTATTTAGCAACTCATTGGTAAGAGGACACCTCTCCCTAAAGGATACTTTGGATCTGCAACTAGGTGTTGTCCTTTACAGAAACGTTCTATTGTATATTATACATAACTCTAACTAGAAATAAGATTCAAAAGGTTTATTATTATTATTTTTTAAATACAGTAGAATCTTTTTCTGAAAGACAACACCTAGTTGCAGAGTCAAAGTGTCCTTTAGAGAGAGTTGTCCTCTTACCAGAGAGCAGCTAATTAGTAAAAATGGTAATTTTGGTGATTAAAACTGCCCTTTGTAGAAAGGTGTCCTCTATTGGGAATATCCTTTCTTATGGAGATATTCTGTATATTATTGTATTTCAAACCAAAAGGTATGTTTTCAAATTATAATAACGAGTAGATTCAAAAAGGATAAGTTTCTTTATTTGAAAAATCAATTCGAGCTTTCGGGCGCAAGCTGCCCTTCTACAGGAATAATGGATACAATTTCAAGTAATCATGTATGTACAGTTATATATATTTTATTTAAATGGTTTCTCATTGTTTTCAAATTGCCTATTTAGTTGTTTTTCAATCTCTACTCTGTTATAAATAAATGACAAGACACTTTATAAGAAATTTAAACTATTTTTGATGCGTATGATTCTTTTCAAAATAAAATAATTTTCTACTACCCTTTCTGCAATGATAAAATAATTGGAAGGTGGGTGGACTCTCCCAAGTGTTTTGCACTAAACAGGACCTTTGGGAGAGGCCGCTGATTATCATAAAACAGCTCGGGGAGCATGAACTTATGGAATTTGTGTAATCTTCACACAAGGGGATAAGAAGCAACAATTACAACAAACAGGACCTTTGGGAGAGGCCGCTGATCATCATAAAACAGCTCGAGGAGCATGGATTCATGGAATTCGTGTAATCTTTACACAAGGGGATAAGAAACAACAATTACAACAAACAGGACCTTTGGGAAAGGTTTCTGTTCATCATAAAACAGCTCGAGGAGCATGAACTCGTGGAATTTGTGTAATTTTTACACAAGGGGATAAGAAATAACAATTACAACAAACAGGACCTTTGGGAGAGGCCGCTGATCATCATAAAACAGCTCGAGGAGCATGGACTCATGGAATTTGTGTAATCTTCACACAAGGGGATAAGAAGCAGCAACAATACCATATTAAACTGGCAAAACCGTTGGGAGGGTTCATCACTGATAAGACAGGCCCTTCCCCCTATTATTTTATCATTGCAGTAAGGGCAGTAGAAATTTGTCTTATTTCAAAAAGAATCATATGCATAAAAAATCGGGTAAATTTCTTATAACAAACGGCCCGCTAATACATCCTATGCATTGTGTTTTAACAACGGACTAGTGGTTAAAACCCTCGATTCCCAATAGCCATGAACCAGGATTTAAAAATCCTGAGTTCAACTGACCCAGTTGATAGACCTCAGCAATGGTCCCACTCCAGGAATACGGAGGAGCTGTATCTGTACTCATGTTAGAGTCGGCAGCAAAGACTTCCATGTTAGGAACAACCTCAAATTACAGGCAGACTTTCACCAAAGTGTGCCTGGATCATGGTGCCATGATCAATGAAAGCTGTACCCCTATACCCCATTCCATCAGATCATAAACTCTTGGAATTCGTGTAATCTTTACACAAAGGGATAAGAAAAACATGAACCAGGATTGAATCCCACATTGGACACTTTGTTTTAATATGTAAATAAACTTCACATATATTATTCATTGTTGTAAATATCATAAGCTAGGTTGTTCTTTATGAGCAGTACCTAGTAAAGTTATTTTGAAACCAGGATTGTGTTATAAATGACAAGACACATTGTATAACAAAAACAATACTTTATTTCCAACAAAATAAAAACAGATTCTAACACTGAGATTTTTAAATTGTGTCAAATGCAGAAAAAGATTTATCAAATAAAAATAGAAATTGACTCAAAGATACAATTTCAGAAGAAATTTTTTTTCAAGTAAATTTTTTATGGGAGGCACTTTTTAGAATATGGTCCCATTTATAATTAAACTAGTTTCTTTTAATATATAGTATCAATCATATTTAGGTGAAATATATTTTTATATGATATATAGATTATCTTTCTTTCAATTTTTCTAAATATATCATATAGATTCAATATATAGTAAATCTCTTTATTCAGGTATATCGAATGAATCAGTGAACGAATGGTTAAAACCCTCGATTCCTGACAGCCATGAACAAGGATCGAATCCGGTATTGTACACTTTTTATCTTTGAAGAACCTGTACATGTACTATAAATAACATAAGCTAGATTGCTCTTTTTAAGAGGTACTTAATAATTAGAAGTTAGAAAAATAATAAAGAGGTTGGTGGATAAGTGGTTGAAACCCTTGATTCCTGACAGCCATGAACAAGGATCGAATCCTGTATTGTACAGTTTTATCTGTGAACAACTTGTACATATACTGTACATGTACTGCAAATAACATAAGCTAGATTGCTCTTTTTGAGAGGTACCTAATAAAGTTGTTTTGGAACTGGTATTAGAGACAAATGGATGCTTATGGAGGAAGTTCTAGATTTTGATTTCTTTTGTGGTAAGGAGCGTCTTCTAGATATCTGTTTTACCTTCAAAGTGAAAGAATTTTAAAGAATTTTTTATAAAATCTCACTAACAGAGAAAGAGATTCAACAAAGTAGAATTCTATTATTAATCAGATAGGGATCCAAACCATTTCTTATAGAAATATGAAGGAAACAAAAATACATGGATTGAGATTTTGATAAATATATATATATATATATAAAAAATTTATATATTTTAGGAGTTTGAATGGATATTTCTTTCATTTTAATCAATTACAGTAGAGTCTATAATAAATGTTCTTCCCCTAACTTATAATTTAATAAAATCAATAAAGAATCCACAGGCCTGAGTTTCTTTTACAATTTAATTTCTTTTGATTTGAGGCTAACAACAGGAGTGTAACTAGAAGTTAGCTACAAGTTATACTCTTTAGTTTCAACTGTTGAAGATGAAATATTCGACCAAATTCTGGTTCGTTTCCAAGGTGACTAATGTGGCAACGGCACCCATTTTCCAATGAAGAGCAAGATAGTGGATATTACTGCTGCTGTGATGGAGATGCATGGAGACATCTAAGACTCTTCTTTGGACACGACAACAACAACCTGTTGAAGAACAGGTTAGCCTGAAGGCTAGAGAAATCGTACAAGAAATTTATCCCTGGATGCTTTAGTGATTTTATTAAATTTGAGTCTATAATGAGAGGCCGCCTAAAATATTATCAGTCTCTTCTGGAGGTAGTCTTTTATCAGATACATGTCAGGCCAAGACATCAGATGTTTTTCAACTAAAAGAGTGTTTCTAATAAGAGACTACCTCCAGGATAGACCAGGTTTGACTATGTTTTTAGGCTACCGTCTCTCATGGGGAGACTCTACTGTAAGAAAATGATTGAAATTAATATAAAAAATGAAGCATTCCTTAAAAAATCTTTCAAGAATTTCTTATTGATTTAGTGAATCTATGTATAGCATTTTGTCATGGTTTGTTTTATCTTGTAACAAAAAAAAAAAATCTCTTTAACCCTTTAAGCACCAGGTAAGCCGATGTATCGGCTTGATGTGACTTGATACTTCTTTTCTCCTTAAAAAATCTAATGAAAATTAATTAACTGTATTTTAAAGCGCATATTCTGTTGAATTGTGTTTCATAGGTTTATATGAATCATAAAAACGCTAATTAAAAAAATAGTTTGATGTCTTTTGAAGGCTAACAATGATCAGGAATGACCTTGAAAACGGCCGGCACCTAAAGGGTTAAAGCATTTCCATATCCCCAATAGATTCACTTTCTTTACTTCTCTAATTTGCATAAAGAATTCGTTTTCTTTTTTTTTTTTATAGAGAGTCAAAAACTAAAGTACATTGTCACAAAAAGAACTTTGAAAAAAACAACAAAAAAAAAGATCTATTTTACAAAACAACAAGAGGGTATCAATAAAAAACATAAAGGAATACCCGTAAAACACAACAAAAAGTTCCAAGTAGATAGAGATTTAAGTACATATAAGTACACAGAAGCCACAATAGGCAGTTGAAGAACACCTGGGTAATACTGCATCACAAAGCTGTTGAATCTTTGGAGAGGGCTGATAGAAGGAAAACACTACATTGAAGAATACTGAAGAGAGAAGTAAAGCTCACTAAGAACCACAGAACACATGGCAAAGATAAGTAGAGGACAACAATATTGGGATCTAGCGGAAGTTGTCTTTGGTCTTGTTTAGCAATACATGCTATGATCCACCCACTGAAAACACATACACACACATAGTTACATATCTCCCACATTTCATTATTTTTTAAATTACAAAATATTTTCTCACAATGAGTTTCCTTTTATTTACAAAACGCTATCTTTCAAGTGATAATCGCTCTTCTTCTTTCTTATCTCCACTCAATCATATTAGTGTATCAAGTTGTGACCCTTGATGGTGTCTGTTTGACAACCATCATGACTGGGTGAAGTAGAATGCGTCTGCCTTTGTCATTAAGACTGGGAGCACTATTCAGTAGCAGGCCGACTTAGCTCCATAAGAAATGGCCGCCTCTGACATGAGGAAAAGACACCATGTGCAGCTGCTCCTAACATGGAGTACAAACGCTGCTCATCCTGTATCCCTGGATTAGGAGCCCTTACAGGGTACTATCAGCTGGGCCAGCTGAACCCAGGTTTTTTAGTGAGCTTGTTACTGCTCCCCCTCCTCCTTTTTCATCCGGGCTTGGGACCGGCAAAGGTGGAGTTATAATCACTCTTCAACAGGCTTAATAAAACATCGACTATATCTTACAAGAAATATTTACAAAAACATACGCGCACAGAAAAAATCAATAGATCAATTTTATAGGTTCTGGATGCCCTAAAAATGTAAATAGATATATTCCATAAACATTGTTAAAATACATATCAATTTTAAAATTTCAGTTGTGAATATCCACGCTGCGCGCGTATGTTTTTGTAAACATTTCTTGTAAGATATAGTCGATGTTTTTTTAAGCCCGTTGAAGAGCGATTATCACTTGAAAGCTAGCGTTTTGTAATAAAAAGAAACTCATTGTGAGGAAATATTTTATAATTGTAAAACTTTTTCACAATTTTATCATGAATAGACATTTCATTATATATAAATATCTAAGAAGATTAGTAATTGGTTAAACAAGCTTTTTACCCAACGTTTTCAAAATGTCTTTATAGTTCATTATTTGGATTATAGATTATAAACACAAGGTAATAAGACCAAATAAATAAATAGTGTGTGACGTTTCGGTAACAGTGTTGTTACCATCTTCAGACAAAAGTACTGAATGAGAAATGGAATAGTGTTAAAATTTCTTATTCAGTACTTTTGTATGAAGATGGTAACAACACTGTTACAGAAATGTCACACACTATTTATTTGGATTTGGTCTTATTACCTTGTGATAATGAGATTTGTAACAATTAAATTTACTGGCAATTTGTTTATTTTCAATAATTACATCAAATATATTATCTCTACAGACTTTAATGCAATGATAGAAGTTATTGAATATGAGGGCTTGTTAAGTCATTAGAGTAAGGTCTGTAGAGATAATATTTGATGTAATTAAACACATTACCAGTAAATTTATTACAAATTTCATTGATAGATGGCAATTGAATTCATAAATTTAATTTATAATAAAGCACAATTTGGATTATAGATTATAATACAAGAAAATAAGACCTAATTCAAATAATTTATTAGTGTGTGATGTTTCGGCAACAATATTGTCACTTTTGTCCTGATTCTTTTGTCTGATGATGGTGACAATGCTGTTACTGAAACGTCACACACTAATTCTTCTTCTTTCTTATTTCCACTCAATCACACTAAGGTATCAAGCCCGTAAAGCTTGAGATTTTTGATGGTGTCTGCCGGGGAAGAGTAGAGCTCATCAATGGATGAGTCAATACAGTCAATAATATGTCTTGGGGTTGCAGGCTGAGAATTGCACTTAGTACATGGTGGGAAAACTCTGCAACCATTCTGGAAAGTCATTGTCCGTAGATGACCAGACTTAAGTCTGGAAATCAAAGACTGTTGTTCTCTTGTTCTCACACACTAATAAATTATTTGGATTAGGTCTTATTTTCTTGTATTAAATTTAATTTACTAATATGAGAATTAATTTTTTTTTTTTAAATCAATATTCTAAAAGAAATATCAAGGCAATATTTGAAATCTCTATTTACCTCGTCCATGGTGAAGATAACACGTCCAGTCCCAAGACGATCCTTGTCTTTGAAGGTCTCTGCAGAACACAGCGTGAGTCCAGAAGTTGACAGAAGTTAGCTTCCACTTACGGATTACGCTGCGAAGTTTGACAGCGCATACGATGAAATCATCAAAGGAGATCTTTCCATTCTTCCCGTATCTCATGACCAAGACTTTAAGAATGTGGTTGTTGACCTTGTAACCTAGCAACAACATTCATTCCTAAATCTTACTGAACCTGATGTTGTAGCCAGTACCTGCCGAGTGAAGGGCACTTCGTAGCTCGATGACGTCTAACTCCCCAGAATTGTCCATGTCATACTTCTTGAAGACATTCTGTATACCATTAAAATGTCAACCAATCAGATCCATCTATCCATTCAACCAATCAAAACTTACCTTCCAGGTTCGAATATCTATCCAGAGTTCCTTGAATTCTTCCATTCCCAGTTTACCAGAATAATCCGCCTGAGAGATGGAGATTCAAGAAAAAACAGCAATATGAAGAAGATACAACAAAACCTCACCACAAGGTAATAAGATCAAATCCAAATAAATAAATAGTGTGTAATGTTTCTGTAACAGCCTTGTTACTATCTTCAGTCACTTCTACACATTCAGTACTTTTCTCTGAAGATGGTAACAATGCTGTTACCGAAACATCACTCACTATTTATTTAGATTTTGTTTTATTGCTTTATTGAAACCAAGCTTTGCAAAAATTCACTTGAGAATAACTTGGGTGAAACCAGGTAGCTTTCTGTGATTCAGCTTTAGTAAATATATAATAAACTTATTCACAGTAACTTTTATCTTAGCCATTTGTTGTTTTTTATTTTGATTTGCAAAATATAACTCACAACTTCTGCCATTGTATAATTTAGCTTAATATTAAACACAAAGTAATAAGACCAAATACAAATAAATAAATAGTGTGTGACGTTTCGGTAACAGCATTTGAAGTCTATAAAAATGATAAGGTACAATTTGGATTATAGATTATAAACTGTACTTTTGTCTGAAGATGGTAACAACGCTGTTACCGAAACGTCACAAACTATTTATTTATTTGGATTTGGTCTTATTACCTTGTGTTTAGCTTAATAGTGACGGGAATTTTTCAGGAAGTGTTAAAGAATCATTGAAATATTGTTTCTTTCTTTAGATAAAGTCACAAGGTAATAAGACCAAATCTAAATATGTAAATAAATAGTGTGTGACGTTTCAGTAACAGTGTTGTTATGATCAGGGTAATGATATTCATTCAGTACTTTTGTCTGATGATGGTAACAATGTTGCCATTATACAACAACACTCTTTATTCGGGTTTTGTCTTATTACCTTGTGTTTCTAATCTATAATCCAAATTGTGCCATATCACTCTAGATAAAGTCGTTGACCAGGCTGAGTGATTTGTGTCCATAGACTGCCCTACTAGCTGCTGTGATGTCATAGATAATGCCATGGTGACAACATGGAGAAGTGAAGGAAGGATACATCCAACATGGACACCATGCTACGGCACACGTCCAGACAGAAGCCCTCGAAGGAGAATTCTGAAACCATAGCTCCAAGTTAGTTCCTGAGGAGCTCATAGATGTGTCCGTCCTCATGCTTCTTGTGCTTTAGTGACCAGAATTTTTGTGCTAAGGTGACATGTTTTTTTGTGATTACCAGAATTTTTGTGCTAAGGTGACATGTTTTTTTTGTGATTACCAGAATTTTTGTGCTAAGGTGACATGTTTTTTTGTGATTACCAGAATTTTTGTGCTAAGGTGACATGTTTTTTTGTGATTACCAGAATTTTTGTGCTAAGGTGACATATGATGTTTGTGATTACCAGAATTTTTGTGCTAAGGTGACATGTTTTTTTGTGATTACCAGAATTTTTGTGCTAAGGTGACATGTTTTTTTTGTGATTACCAGAATTTTTGTGCTAAGGTGACATATGATGTTTGTGATTACCAGAATTTTTGTGCTAAGGTGACATGTTTTTTTGTGATTACCAGAATTTTTGTGCTAAGGTGACATGTTTTTTTGTGATTACCAATTTTTTGTGCTAAGGTGACATGTTCTTTTGTGATTACCAGAATTTTGGTGCTAAGGTGACGTGTTTTTTTGTGATTACCAGAATTTTTGTGCTAAGGTGACATGTTTTTTGTGATTACCAGAATTTTTGTGCTAAGGTGACATGTTTTTTTTTTGTGATTACCAGAATTTTTGTGCTAAGGTGACATGTTTTTTGTGATCATCAGAATTTTTGTGCTAAGGTGACATATGATGTTTGTGATTATCAATTTTTCTGCTATAAGGTGACAACTGGTGTTTTTTTTTTCCTCTTGTCCCATACCTTCATTTTGGGTATGGGACAAGAGCTGTTAATCTGCAATAGATTGGGAGCACATCTCCTGTAGCAGTCCGACTTAGCCCCAAAGGGTGACCACCTCTAACATGAGGACAGACGTCACTGCAGCCGCTGGAAAACTAGTGTTTGTGATTTGTTGGTCCTTTGTATTGAAATAATTTGACTTTTTTGAATTGTGTGTCTTACATGTGGTGTTAGCAACTTTCGATCTTTTAGGCTTTAATGCTTTAGTCCTTACTGTTCACACTGTCAAGAAGAAGCCAAAACTGTTGATCACCTTCTTTTCAGACGTCCCAATTACCATCTCCAGAGATTCCAGACTGCAACCCTTCACAGTGTCAACATATTGAATGTAAAGATATTAAAAAAACCTCCCTAACAACAAACCGGCATGATAACATTGGATCATGAGACAATAAGACTAACTACTGGGACAGTTGTTTACATCTGTATGTGGCTCCAGGAATCTTTTTTCTTTTTCTTATCCCTAGTACACGTGGTACAGGCCATGATAATCATGGTGGGTAGTTAGCGACTGCTTTTACTGTAAGCGCACCACATGTCTACACATGTGAAAAGCAGTTCGACTTTGCACTCGCTGGTGGGGTTGGACTTTTGCAAGAATCGGGGGCCATTGGAGCATTTTTTTTTTTAAACAGAAAAAAGTGTCCAATGCGGGAATTGAACTTGGGTCCTAGTGGTCGAAAACCAAACGGCTCCAGGAATCTGGGTTACATAGTTTGTATCCGTAGTCGTGTTTATTGAGCTTGTAGATAACTATGGTTCGTTAGATCTTTGTGTTGAAGTCAGTTTTAAATATCATATATCATATGATATTCATATATTCTTGTTCTCAGCTCATTATTCCAGTTGTGTTTTATGTGGTGGTTTGTTGTGCCATACTTTATTGGATACATTCTTGTGTGTAACATGTGATGAGTGATTTTGCTGTGAAAAGACGAAGGGAATCTGCATTATAGGTTAAGATGAACGCTATTTATATATTTTTTTCTTGCTCTCAAGTTAGCCAGATAGTGGTTAAATTCCAATAATTCCAATTTGTGGACATATGAGCATACTGGCGTTATCATAGCAGGTTCTTAAATGGTCAAAGAACAATTAATTTACAGTACAATTCTAATAGATACTAATTCCCATGTGTGCTCAATTAAATAATCTAAGTTCCATTGGGGGATAAGAGTTTCTTCATTTTTTATTACATAAACTCAATCTTATCAACCTTTCAACAGGTCAATAAGTATGAAAGCTTGAGTTAATGTAATCATAGAAAGTGATAAAGAAACTTATCCAGCGATGGAGCTTCAATTTATGTAACAGTACAAGTGTATGTGGCTATATGTATATACATAGTGTACAATGAGTGTGCGTAGTGTGAGTGCACACAAACAAACACACGGGTGGGTAGATTCGTGCATGTACACTCTCTTGCAATGTTATCTCACATTACTCGAATAACTTGCAATCACCAAGTTAACACACAATATTAGAATGCTCTACGTTATTGGGAATCATGGAATGATGTCCATGTAAGATAACATCCATAGTAGAAAGTTATCAGCTACCACAGTGTAAACCAGATTCTGACTGAAGGTAATATTGGAGTAGTCTTTAATAATGTTGAAAGGATGCTGGTATGCTTCCTTCTAGAACCTAGAAGTATATCACGAAATGTAACACCTAGATATTGGTAGATTACATAGTTGTTGCAATAAAGAAGATAAAGACGTTTGCGCGCCGAGAGAAGAGAGCATAGTGTGATGCAACATGCAAGTGCACTGAAGGCAGTGCCAAAAATCCCACAATAGCTTACCATAAACTAAAGAGGCGTCAGGCAGCCAGTGCAAAAGCAACAAAGAATCACAGGTTAACAAGGAAATTTTGAGTTAGTTCAGAGAAAAGGCAAAGCATATACATCAAGAACATTTAAAGGCAGATTATCATCAAAGTTAGCAAATGATAATAAAGCAAAGTTTCTTCAAGGAAAGCAAAAATAGGCTTAAGAAGGTTAGTTGAAGAAAAGAGCTTGCAAGCTGTCAATTCCTTGCTACCTTTCTTAAGGGCGAAATTAAGAATCTGTTGAAGCTCGTAGCAGTCGACTTCGAGATCTTCGCCTGCCAGCTTGGAGAAGAAGTCCTTGATCTGTTGTTCTTTTTCGTCGACTTGGTCTGGTAACTTTCGCGCCTGCGCACCCGACCATTTATTTACATCACATCTTTTGAAGTTGAATGGTAATGAATTCGTTTGGTAAATTTATTTGTCATTTTCTCTTTCAATTTAAATACAAATCTGTTTTGTAATGTGTTTATAATCTATAATCCAAATTGTGCTTTATCTCCAATTTTATTATATTTATAAATTAATCGCCTAACTAGTATGAGAATAAGTTAAAAGAGGGTGAGATTTCCATTTCTGCGGACCACTGGTGACAACGTACCTTTCACGGTAGGTACGCTAGGTTAGATTAGGTTAAGTTCAGATAGGTTAGTTTAGGTTGGGCTAAAATAACTTAGGTTAGTTTGTTTTAAAAATTGAACTATTTTTGTTTAGCGCGGAATAATACAATCGCTGATGTATTTTCACAATCAGCAGAAATGAGTATCTCACCAGAAAAATTAATATATTCACTACATTACTGTTTTGGCATAATATTGTATATTCTCAAAATCTATTTAGTTTGAGATTAGTACAAAATTATCTCACAGGTTTTAAATAAAACACTTATCATGTAACTAAGCCTTTAATTTCAGTGCTATAACATAAGCACAATACATTTTCAAATTTTATATTTAACTTTTTATTATATAATAAACTTAATAAAAATAAAATTATAAAGAGCAAACACACACATACAAGGTATGTTTAAAAAGAGTTGGCAATGTTTCCGTGAAAAATTAACATTATATAACCAAATGCTTCATTATATAAAAATCTAGTTTTAGCTTTCAAATTTTATATCATTTTCCCCAAAACATTGAATCAATATTGTTGCACCAGGCTGCGGCTTGGCAGACTCTTCAGCCTTGATTCTCTCCTGTGCTGGGTCTTGCATCTTACCAGAGCGTGTTTCAACCATCCTACAAATTTATATAAGGGAATAATGAGATAAGTCTACTTTAAGTAGCCTCCAGAATACTTTATTTATTTTCTCACATCAAAGAGAGCAGTGAAGTCACAGTGTACCTAAATACAAATGATGATAATCTGTTTTAAATAAATATCATAGAATATAAAAATAAATAAATATATAATTTAAATTTCAAATATATTAAAAATAATATAATAAATACGCCATTAATCATGATGTAACACTTCCCCCTCTCCAGAGGTCGTCACGTCCTCGTGAGTTACCTCATCAATTCTCTCAAAATAGGGTTTGAGTCTTGAGACATGGACAATCAATGGGTCTTGGCCAGGATTATCTTTTGGCTCAATTAAGTAATTTACGTTAGACAGCTTCTTTAATATTCTATATGGGCCAAAATATTTTCTCAGTAGTTTCTCACACTTTCCTATTTTCCTAATTGGTGTCCAAACGGCTACTAATTCTCCTGGTTCGTAGCTTCTTTCCATGTGTTTCTTGTCATAGTTCTTTTTCATTCTTTCTTGAGTCTTTATTGTGTTGTCAATAACTAATTTTCTTGTTCTGTTTATTTTGTCTAAGTGATGTTTTATGTATTCATCATAATCATCTTTGTCAATGTCCACCGAGATATTCCTGTCGTCCAAAAGAGACGTGGGTTCTCTTCCAAACATCAGGAAAAAGGGAGAATATCCTGTGGTTTCCTGAATTGTAGTATTGTAAGCGTGAGTGATGAATGGGAGTATCTCGTCCCAATTTTTCTGATCAGTGTTCACATACATACTGAGCATATTGATCAATGTTCTATTTAACCGCTCTGTCAATCCATTAGTCTGGGGATGATAGCTCGTTGTGAAGCAATGTTTAATCTTGCACGTTTTCATCACCTCTTTCATTAAATTACTGGTAAATTGAGAGCCTCTGTCACTAATAAGATATTGTGGGGCTCCGTGCCGAAGAAAAATATCCTCTACTAGAAATTTAGAAACTTCTTTCACTGTTGCTTCCGAGACTGCTCTTGTTTCTGCATATCTAGTGTAGTAGTCCGTCAGCACGATTATCCATTTTTTCCTGTTTTTCGTAGATGGTAGTGGACCAACAAAGTCAATTCCAATTCTTTCGAAAGGAAAGTTGGCTGGGGGGATGGGCTGTAGTAGTCCAGAAGGTAACTGGTTTGAGCCTTTCCTACTTTGGCAAAGGTGACACGTCTTAACGAATTCTGAGACATCCTTTAGCATGGATGGCCAAAAGTATTTACTCTTTATTCGGTACATGGTTCTGGCGACGCCCAGATGGCCATTCGACATATGATTGTGATATTCTTTCATAATTTCTCTCTTTTTATTCTCTGGAACCACAAGCAACCACGCCCTGCCTTCAGGGTTCGGGTTTTTCTTAAAGAGGCATCCATCTTCTTCTTTAAAGTTTTGCGCAATTGATCGCCTGCTTCCATTAAGGTTTTTCTTAACACTTTCGATAAATTTATCCTCTTCGTCTGTTATTTGATTTAAAAATAGCCTTTCAAAATCCTCATCCCAATCAGTTTCTGGTAAGGGCCCCCTAGATAAGCCATCGGCGTCCAGATGCTTCTTTCCCGATTTATGTATTATATCGAAGTCATATTCTTGAATTTTCAATGCCCATCTTGCCAATCGACCTGTTGGATCCTTCAAGTTTTTGAGCCAGCATAAGGCGTGATGGTCTGTTACTATTTTAAAGTGTCTTCCATAAAGGTAGGGTCGTAATTTTGACATTGACCAGACAACGGCCAGACATTCTTTTTCAGTGGTTGAATAATTTTGCTCCGCTTTACTTAGGGTACGACTCAAATATGAGATCACCTTCTCTTCACCACCGATGTCTTGGACAAGTGTTGCACCTATGCCGATGTTGGACGCATCAGTATGAACATAAGTAGGTGCATTTGGATTGAAGTGACCTAAAATTGGTGGACTTAATAGTGCTGTTTTTAGAGTTTGAAACGCTTCCTCTTGTCTTTCTGTCCAGGTAAATGATACACTTTTTTTTATAAGGTTGGTCAAAGGGTCGGCAATTTTTGAAAAGTCTTTGATAAATTTTCTATAATATGAACACATTCCCAAAAAGGATTGTACTTCTTTGACCTTTTTGGGCCGAGGAAAATTTCTGACAGCTTTGATGTTATGTTCCGCGGGTTTTATACCATGTTTGCTCGTTATATAGCCGAGAATCTCCAATTCTTCAAAAGCAAATCGGCATTTTTTGTCGTTTAACCTTAAATTAGATTCACGAAAACATCTAAAAACAGCTTCAAGTCTTTTGAGGTGCGTTGGAAAATCCGGGCTATATATGATAACATCATCCAGATAACACAAACAAATTTGCCATCTCAGATTTCCAAGCATATTCTCCATATTTCTCTCAAAGGTAGCAGGCGCGTTACAAAGTCCAAAAGGCATCACGTTGAATTCATATAATCCATGCGCTGTAGTGAAAGCTGTTTTCTCTTTGTCTCTTTCTTCGACTTCAACTTGCCAATATCCAGATCTGAGGTCTATTGCTGAGAAGTGTGTAGATCCTTGGAGAGTATCCATAACTTCGTCTATTCTAGGGATCGGATAGACATCTTTTACTGTGACATTATTCAGTTTTCTGTAGTCCACACAAAATCTGTATTTACCATCTCGCTTCTTGACCAATATTACTGGAAAAGACCAGGGGCTAGAAGATGGCCTAATTATGCCTTCTGTAAGCATCTCGTCAATTTGCTCTTTTATAATATCTCGTTCTTTAGCACTTACCCGGTAAGGCTTGTGTTTAATTGGCTTCGCGTCTTCTGTGTCTATCCGATGTTTTGCCAAATTGGTTCTCCCTAATCTCGATGAAAAAAGATCTCCATACCTTTCTAAAACTTGTTTTAACTCCTTCTGTTCCTTTGGTGAAAGATTTTCGTTTATTTGGAATCTAGGTTCTTCGTTCTTTTCTACCTCTCTTTCTCGACTCACATTTATTTTCGCTGGACTACTTCCAAAAGCCAATGTTTGGTTTTTCATTATTTTTAACGGTCGAGGATACGGATTAGTTATCCAGATGTGTGTTTCCCTATTTATAACATTGATCAAGCTTCTTGCTAGACGAAGTCCATTTGTTTGAAACATTTTGCTGCTCTCTTCGATAATATATTCTCCATCCTCTGTTTCTACCAATGCCTTGATCAATTTCATGGAACATTCCGGTACAATGGAATCCTTGGCACTCTTTATTTTCAACCTTTCAAAATTGATTTCGTCATGATTATTCGTCAAATCATATTTTATAGTTTCTTGCTTACAATCTATTTTTGCGTTCATTTTCTTAAGGAAATCTCTCCCAAGAATTAATGTCCGTAAATGCGTTTTCAATATCACAAAGTTGTGTGATAATGTTTCGTCATCAATTTTTATATTTAAAAATATACTTCCTACCATGTCCAATTTTTTTCCATCGGGTCCTGCGCAAATCTTTGCGAGTTTACTTATACCATGGCCTGTATCGAGGGCCGTTCTGAGGTCGACCACTGAGAGGTCAGCACCTGTATCAACCAAAGCTTCAAAAGTCCCTATCTTGTCCACATTAATTTTTAATTTGTATTTAGGGTCCAACTTCTTGATTCCGTTTATGGTCGACTTGCTTTGATTGACAGATTCAGGCGCGACGCTTCGTTTAAATCTTCCAACACGGAATATCTATTCCGGGTAGGAATATTTGTCTGTGTGCTATGACATACATCAGCATAAAGCCGAGGTCCTGATTTCTCTGATATTTCATTCATTTGGCATTTTTCTTCGACCTTCTCTTGGGTATCTGCTGGATCCTCTTCTAGGATTCTTATAAACTTGACCCTACAATAACGGGCCACGTGCCCTGGCTTGTTACATTTAAAGCAGATTGGTCTTCCATCTTCCGTCCTATTTTTGCTCACTTCTTGGCTTTTATTGTAAGTGTTTCTCTGAAGGTTTGGTTTCGGCACAAAGTTAGGATTATAAGGACGTCTAGGGGTAGAGGGCTGGGGAAAGTTGTTTCGATACTGTCTGGGGGTAGGAGGGGAGTCGTTCTTGTAATTATTGGAAACAGGGGCTTGGGGCCTGGAAGTGGTCTGGTAGTTTCGTGCGGCAGTCGGCGGCACGTACCTCGATTGTTGTTGGGGTCTAGAATAGCGTGGACCGTTATATAGGTTTCTGGATTTCTCCACACGTTCCCGATACTTCTTTTCAAAAGAATCCATTTTCTTGCACACGACAAGAAGGTCATCGGTCGTTTTAGGAGGGTTCAGGTAGAGCGCGAATGAGTACTCTTTTTTCAGTCCTCCAATAACATGTTCAATTTTTGTTTCTTCTTCCATTGCGGGGTCAACCTTGTTGCACAACACTAGAATGTCTTCCGCGAACCTGATTGCTGGTTCATTCCAGTGTTGCATTCTGTTGAGCTTCATTCTAAGTTCTTCTTTATTCGCGTCCAAAGAAAAATCCTGAATGAGGCGGATTTTAATATTTTCCCAGCTCGTGAAACTAGCTTTGTGTAAATTCAACCAGGTTTTAGCGCTTCCCGTCATGTTCATGGCGGCATAACGAGAGATAATGTAGTCTGCCCAATGGTACAAGAAGCCAATTTCTTCAAGAGATTCAATCCATGGGCGAGGGTCTTCCGTTCCATCATACTTGGGGATGTCGATGTTGGGATTCAGGACAACTGGGTCGAAACTAGCATCTCTACCAATTGTTGCACCAGGCTGCGGCTTGGCAGACTCTTCAGCCTTGATTCTCTCCTGTGCTGGGTCTTGCATCTTACCAGAGCGTGTTTCAACCATCCTACAAATTTATATAAGGGAATAATGAGATAAGTCTACTTTAAGTAGCCTCCAGAATACTTTATTTATTTTCTCACATCAAAGAGAGCAGTGAAGTCACAGTGTACCTAAATACAAATGATGATAATCTGTTTTAAATAAATATCATAGAATATAAAAATAAATAAATATATAATTTAAATTTCAAATATATTAAAAATAATATAATAAATACGCCATTAATCATGATGTAACAATATATAAAAAATAATATGTATTTTAGATAAAGAAAGTAAAATGCTGATGACCAAAATTTCTGCAGAAGACATAAAAAGGGCAAGTAACGAATTTTGCCTTTTTTACTGCGTAAAACATCAACTACACCTATAAATATAATGCAGTATGCTTACTAAAATAATTGCTTTCATAAAAGAACCATTTTAGATGTTCCTCTGCATTTCAGGTTAGAAGAAAAGCCATAGAGGACATGCTTATAGGTCGGGAAGATTTTAAAATGTCGCAATGAAGAAATGATTGAAAAAGTGAGAGAAATTAATCATTCTGGGTAGAAAAGAGAATGTACGAATGATTGCAAAAAAATCCTGTATACCTAATGATTCAAGATTTGAGCAAAATAAAAGGTTGTTAATGAATTGTTTCCAAGATCCTGTGCTTTGACAAAAAGAATAGCAAAGACTTTTAGGAGGATGCTCTGAATATTTATGAATGGGATAACATCTTAATTGTGACTGAATGGTCACAGTAGACGAACTACGGGTTTACTCTTTTGAATCAAAAAGCTAAAGAATGGGTATGGAGTGGCGTAATCCTGGCTCTCAAGAAGACTGCCCGGATGAGAAATACAAAGGTGAAAATTGTGCTGATCACCTTTTTCAAATCAAAAAGTTTAATGAAGGTTTGTTGGCAGTTGCTTCCCTTATCTTATCCAATGTAGATAATATTTTGCCTCAAGATTCCAAACAAAAAGTCACAGGGTGACCAATCAGGGGAGTAGGGACGTGTAGCATAACTGTAACCCCTACTTATCCCTCTAAGAAACTGGTTATTCAAAATGGCGTATGGAGTAGAGCATTTTCGTGAAGCCAGACGAAGTCCTTGAAATGACAAAGATTCTTATCTCATCCAATGTAGAGAATATTTTGCCCTTCAACTCTACGTTTTCAAGCTTCCAAACAAGAAGTTACATGGTAACAAATTATGGTTATTCGAAATGGCCGAATGGAGTAGAGCATTATCGTGAAACCAGACGAAGTCCTTGGAATAATAGAGCGCCTGTCTTTTCTCCCTCGTCTTAGGGATTAACCATTCCAGATCATATTTGTAGATGTACTGATTAACAGTCTTGTCTTCAGGAGCGCAAATTATTGTGAATTAAACCTGATGACGAGTTAATTATCATGAGGCTTAATTCGCAAATAATTTGTTCCTCAAGTTTGAGCTAAAGGCTAGAAAAGGCCGTTCCTGAAGGCCAGACTGTTAATCAATACTTATAAAAACATGATCTAGAATGGCCAGTCCCTAAGACGAGAAAGAAAAGACATGCTCTTTGTCATTCCAAGGACTTTGTCTCCACGGTAATGTTCGACCTCATACGGTCATTTCGAAGAACCAGTTTCTTGGGGGTGAGAAGGATGATACAGTGATACTACACGCACCCCTTACTCTCCTGATTTGTCTCCCTGTGACTTCTTGTTTTGGAAGCTTAAAAACGTATATTTGAAGGGCAAAATATTCTCTACATTGGATGATATAAGGGAAGCCACTGAAAAAAAATCTTTAAATCGTCCAAGATACTGATTTTGAAAATTGTTTCTGATATATAGCTGGCAATAAATATGTATATATATATATATGTTTCTATGAAATGTTAATCTGCAAGACGCAGGTTATCATCATCATTGATTTGTTGTTGTCACTTTTTGGCGTTTCGCAAAAACCAACAAAAGCTGTATCAGACTTTACTAAGACAATAAAGATTTGCTAAAAATAAATGTGTACGAAGATGTTTCATTTGGCGACGAGGATATAAGAGTAAGTACCCTCGAATTTTGAAGTAAATATTTTTAGAAAATATCTTTGATTTTGCATATAATTGAAAGTAAATTTTAAAAGACACAAATTGCAAAGTTTTAGGATGCAAATTTAAGAAAGAGTGAAAAAAAAAATGGCTAGTTACCAATTTAAGGAATATAATGAGGAAACTGAAACTTTTGAAACGTTTTATGAACGATTGGAACAGTTTCTCATATTGGAGGAGGCAGGGGATGAGAAGAAAAAGGCTTATCTCCTAACCCTCATGGGAAGTAAAACATATGGTGTTTTGAAGAATTTGTGCAGTCCTATTCTACCTAAAGATAAAACTTTTGATAACCTAATAGATATCTTGAAAAGGCACTTCTCTCCAAAGCGCTCAATTGTAGTAGAGAGGTTCATTTTTTTTAAAAGAATGCAATTAAAGGAAGAAAGCATCTCGGATTACTTGGTGGAAATTAAGCGTTTGGCTTCCTCATGCAACTTTGGAAATTTTCTGGAGGATTCTTTACGTGATAAAATGGTTTGTGGATTATATAATGCCAAAATACAAAATAGAATTTTGTCGGAGGGCGACATTTCTTTAGCTAAAGTAATTGAGATAGCATTATCTATGGAAGCGGCCGAGAAAAATACAAAATTATTTCACTTGGAGCAGGGTGAAGATTGTGTAGATAAGTTGAGGATGGAACGCAAGGTTGAATCAAATTTCCAGAATGGCAAATGTAAACATTGTGGTAAACAGCATAAAGAACTATGTAGATTTAAGGAGGCGATATGCTTTAAGTGTAATAAAAAAGGACACATTGCCTCAATATGTTGGAGCAGTAGAAGAAATCTAAGGCAACATCAGAATCAGCCGGGAAATATACATCAGATAGGAGACCAAGAAGAGGAGGAAGAGTATGTCCAGAAAATTATAAGCGTGACGATACCTGAGTATAAAATTAATTTTGCCTCAAGTGACCCTCCCTATCTGATGGAGTTAAAAGTAGAAGGAAACTTTATTAAATTTGAAATGGATACGGGTAGTGGTCTAACACTGATATCAGAAAAGGATTTTAAAAATAGTCTTCAACACTTGAAATTGGAAAAAGCGAGTATTATTGTAAGAACTTATGATGGTACCGTGGTACCCATTCTGGGTAAAATCAATGTCAAAGTGGAGTGTCAAGATATTACTTACAAACTTAGAGCGTTGGTGGTGAAAGGAGAAAAGAGGGCTTTGATGGGAAGAGAATGGATAAATAGATTGAAATTGGGCTGTTTCGCGGTAAAACATATGCCTGTGGAAATTACCATTGAGGAAATTTTGAAGGAAAATCAAGCCCTATTTGTGGAGACAACCGAACCAATAAAAGGTTTCACATTTTCAGTAAACATGTGTGATGTGAATCCAATTTTCCATAAGGCTCGTCCGGTGCCTTTCGCCATTAGGCCAGCAGTTACTGAAGCATTAGACAAAATGGTGGCTAAGGGTTATCTATGTGAGGTGGCGAGCAGTAAATGGGCCACTCCAGTGGTTGTAGTGCCGAAGAAAAATAAAGAGATCAGAATTTGCTGCGACTTCAAGGTAACTCTAAATAAATATTTGGACACTGCGGCCTATCCCCTTCCCACACAGCAAGATTTATTCTCCACATTGACCAAGGGAAAATACTTTTCTAAATTGGACTTGAGGAACGCTTATCTGCAATTAGAGGTGGACCCAGGCACCCGACCGTTACTAACGATAAATACTCATAAAGGGCTTTTCAGGTTTAAGAGAATGCCATTTGGATTGGCAAATGCGCCCAGTTATTTTCAATCTGTAATGGATAGGGTTTTGTCAGGTATAGGAGGCGTAATTTGTTATATTGATGATGTCCTTATAGCCACAGCATCAATTGAAGAACATCTGGCGTTGTTGAAGACTATATTTGCTCGCTTGGCGAAGTATAATATCAAACTAAAGAAAGAAAAATGCCTATTTTTGCAAAAAGAAATTGAATATTTAGGACATCTTGTCACGGAAGAGGGCATCAGACCTTTAGATCATAAGGTACAAGCAATACAGAAGGCCAAAGCGCCTACGAATATCTCTGAATTAAGGTCATTTCTTGGTTTGGTAAACTTTTATGGGAAGTTCATACCCAATTTGCCAGAGCTTTTGAAGCCTCTTCATGAGCTTCTTCACAAAAAACGTCCTTGGGTTTGGACAAAGGAATGTGGAGAGGCCATTGACAAGTGCAAGAATAGCATTACCTCTGAGAGGGTGCTAGTCCCTTATGATGCGACTTTGCCATTGTGTTTGGCCACTGATGCATCGCAGATTGGAGTGGGCGCTGTGTTGTCACATATTATAGAAGGCCAGGAGAGACCGATTATGTTTGCCTCACGGACTTTATCGGTAGCAGAACAAAATTATTCTCAGATTGAGAAGGAGGCTCTAGCCATTATTTATGGAGTTACCAAGTTTCATCAATTTATTTATGGAAGAAAATTTATTCTTATTACAGACCATAAGCCATTGGTGACCATTTTGGGCTCAAGATCAGGAATCCCCACCTTATCTACTTCAAGATTGCAGCGTTGGGCGCTTATTTTGTCAGCTTATACTTACGATATTGAATTTCGAAGAACTCAAGACCATGGGAATGCAGATCTTCGGTCACGTTTTCCTGTGGGCTGTGAAGAAATTCCAAGATTAAATAATGTCTATGCTTTATCCTTTGTGGAAGAATTGCCGATCACAGCAGAGGAAATTGCCACGGAAACTGAAAAAGACGAAGTGCTCTCATTGGCCAAATTTTATACTCAGCAAGGCTGGCCTGAAAAGGTGGCTGATCACCTCAGACCTTATTTTCAAAGGAAACTTGAGCTAACTGTAGATGGGGAGTGTTTGGTTTGGGGAATGAGAGTTGTCATTCCACCATCTCTCAGAATAAAAATGTTGAACTGTCTTCATGAGACTCATTCCGGTATGAACAAAATGAAGGCTGTAGCAAGATCACATTTTTGGTGGCCAAATCTAGATACCCAAATCGAGTTTTTGGTGAATAAGTGCAGAAGCTGTCAGCAATCCCAGGATGGGCCAAATAAAGGAAAATGGCAACCCTGGAAATGGTCAACCAGACCTTGGCAAAGAATTCACATTGATTTTGCAAATAAGGAAAACATTAATTTATTAATAGTAGTAGATAGTCATTCAAAGTGGATCGAAGCCATCCCAACGAGAGAGACCACCACACGCAAAACCATTGAGCAACTACGGCGACTTTTTTCTTCCTATGGGTTACCGGAGGAACTTGTATCTGATAATGGACCTCAGTTTACTGGTAGTGAAATGAAAGGTTTTCTGGAAGGAAATGGAATTAAACAAACATTGATCCCGGCGTACCACCCGCAAAGTAATGGCTTGGCTGAAAGAGCGGTTAGAACAATTAAGACTGCCCTGGATAAAAACAAAAGGAAAAGTGGGGATACCATTCAAGACACCTTATCAAAAGTTCTTCTGGCATATCGAAGCACCCCGCATGTGACAACGGGAAAGACTCCATCAGAGCTCTTTATTGGGCGTGCGCTTCGAACCAGAGTGTCGTTGATACATCCCAGCTTGGCATCTAGAGTTAGGGACCAGCAAGCCAGGCAAATGAAGCATGATCGGCGAACCCATTTGGAAGAATTCCAGATAGATGATTTAGTGTGGTGTAAAAACTTTAGAGGTGGTGATAAATGGATCCCAGGAAAAATTGTAGGCAAGAAGGGAACTAGAGTCTACACCATTTTGATCCACGGACAGGTAAAGGCCTATCACAGGGATCAAATTAGAAAAAGGTGGAGGAGTGGTGAGGAAGATGAGAGTGGAGATGGAGAGCGTCAACCCGAGCACTCAAGAGGAGCAGGTCCCAGTGCCATAATCTCGGAGGTTGTACGAGACAGAGGTTATATGGAGTCGATGTCGCCAGGACTAACTAGCCAGCGGTCGGATCAAGATTCAGAGGTTCAGAGTGATACAGACGATGGAAAGTCATTGGAGCCTCTTCGCTCGCTGGACCCCGAGGCCTTGAAAGAGGAGGGTCCTGTCCTAAGGCGGAACCCACCTCGAGCGAGGAGACCTCCTGTGAGATTTGAAGAGAGAAGATGGTGATATATAGCTGGCAATAAATATGTATATATATATATGTTTCTATGAAATGTTAATCTGCAAGACGCAGGTTATCATCATCATTGATTTGTTGTTGTCACTTTTTGGCGTTTCGCAAAAACCAACAAAAGCTGTATCAGACTTTACTAAGACAATAAAGATTTGCTAAAAATAAATGTGTACGAAGATGTTGCAGTTTCTATTCCTTGTAAAATGATGGAGAGAGGAAATGAATTGCAGTCAAAATGGGGATTTTTTGAAGGGGATACTATGAACATTTGAAGCATCAGCATTTCCTGATTTGAGTCATTGCCAGAACTTTTTAGACATACCTTATATATGAAAAAAAAAAAACAGAAAATAAATAAAACCAAAAAAGAATGCTTACAGGAACAGGCGGGCTGGGAGTTGGGAAGGTTGGCAGAACCTAGGAAGAAAAGAAAGAAAAAAGAGATAACAGAGAGAAATAGTAACTAGCTAGCTAGATTGCAGATAGTAGACAACTTAGAAGATAGTATAGAAAGCAAGAGTTATGTAATAGCATAGTACTTAATAAACAAAATTATATTTTATAAGCCACAAACACAAAACTCCCCTCCAAATGTTAAACACAAGAAACCAAAAGTTTCAATAATTTTTAAATAATCAATATCTCTCTCTCTCTCAGTCATCCATACACAGGTTCTTTCTGAGCCTTGAGATGAGGGGAGAACGTGACTTACTGTCTGGAGGAGGACTCTCTGTCGTTGGAGGAATCTCCTCGACTGTACATAATTGTATATATTTTACTCTTTTACTTTATCCCTCTTTTATTTTATCCATTTTTACTATATACATTTTACTATATATACTACTACCATTGACTTGTGTATGAGGTCAATAAAATATTTTTAAATCTCAAATCTCTCTCTCAGTTCAAATCTGTTGTATATATATTAATTAATTGTTACCACAGAGTGTGTGTAAGCTCACAGGTAAATAGGCGCTAACCGAAACAGAAAAAGTTCCTTTGTTTAATATTAGTTTCCCTTTTATATTTTGTTCTCTCTCTTGTAAATCAATAAATATAATGTTTAATTAATAATTATTGGAATCAGTTTCATTAATAATTCTAAGCAAAGTCAACAAAATCTCATAGAGCAAATTTTTAGTAACATAGTAGGTAATATGCAAATACAACCAGATGAAATGAGTGGAGCATTTTATTTAGCGGCTGATTTGCATATATAATTGTTACCTTGCTTGCTATTGGTTTATTCCATTTACATATTAGCCCTGGGCTCAGCTGGCCCGGCTGATAGTACCCTGTAAAGAGCTCCTAATCCAGGGATACAGGATGAGCAGCGTTTGTATTCCATGTTAGGAGCGGCTGCACATGGCGTCTGTTCCTCATGTCAGAGGCGGCCATTTCTTTTGGAGATAAGTCGGCCTGCCACTGAGTAGTACTCCCAGTCTTAATGACAAAGGCAGACACATTCTACTTCACCCAGTGTGGAGATAAGAAAGAAGAAGAAGACATATTAGCTAAGAAGCATATGTGGTAAAATATATTTAACATACCTTTTTACATTTTAATTTTCGTACCTGATACCTTTTTTGAAGGGGAGTATATATAAAAACAAAAAATAAAGAGCAAATAAAAATATAAATAAATAAAAACAAACCAAAAAGAATGCTTACAGGCAGAAGAGATCTGGGAGGCGGGAAGATTGGCTGAACCTAGGAAGAAAATAAAGAAAAAAGAAGATAACACAGAGAAAAAGATAGAATAACTAGCTAGTTAGATAGCAGATAGAAGAGTATGCTAGACAACTAGAAGATAGCATAGATAAAGTAAGAGATGGGTACTAGAATTGTATTATACCTTTTTTGAAGAGGAGTATACGAGGTGTGTTCAAAAAGTATCGCGACTTTTGTGTTTTTTCAAAAATTATTTATTTATTCATGAATACCTATTTTGTCCCCTTCAAAGTAATCTCCATGAGATATTATACACTTGTGCCAACGGTTTTTCCAATCTTCGAAGCACTTCAAAAAATCATTTAAAAAAATCTTTTTCAGCTCCTCCTTCGATGCCGTCTTTATCTCATCAAGCGTAGCGTAACGTCGTCCTTTCATGGGCCTCTTCAGTTTAGGGAACAAGAAAAAGTTACAGGGGGCCAGATCTGGGGAATACGGTGGCTGCGGCATCATTAGTGTGTTGTTTTTGGCCAAAAAGTCGCGCACAAGCAACGATGTGTGAGCAGGGGCGTTATCGTGGTGCAAAAGCCAATTTTTGTTCTTCCACAAATCCGGGCGTTTCTGGCGGATTGCTTCGCGCAAATTGCGCATAACTTGCAGGTAATATTCCTTATTGACCGTTCTACCCTGTGGCAAGAACTCATGATGCACCACGCCCCTGCAATCGAAGAAAGCTGTCAGCAAAACTTTCACCTTCGACCGAACTTGGCGCGCTTTTTTCGGTCTTGGTTCGTGCGGCAGCTTCCATTGAGATGATTGAGCTTTGGTTTCCACGTCATAACCATAAACCCACGCTTCGTCACCAGTTATGACCCTCTGGAGCAAATTTGGGTCGTCGCGGACAGAGTCCAACATCTTATTAACAATGTTCATGCGATGCTGTTTTTGGTCGCAATTGAGCAATTTTGGTACGAATTTCGCGGCGACCCGTCTCATGCCCAAATCATTGATAAAAATCGAATGGCACGAGCCAATCGATATGTTTAGGTCCTCAGCAACTTCTCTAACGGTGATTCGACGATTGGCCAATATCATTTTCTCCACTTCATTAATTTTTTCGTCTGTTGTTGAAGTGCTCGGGCGTCCGGCACGCCCTTCGTCGTTCACATTTTCTCGGCCTTCTGAGAACATTTTGTACCACCGATAAACGTTGCTTCGGTCCAAGGTAGCTTCTCCGTATGCCACAGTCAACATTCGGAATGCATCCGCGCACTTCACACAAAATTTGATACAGGTTCTTTGATCCATTTTTTTTAATAGGTATAAATTGAAGACGATCCAAAACACCTGCAAGCAAAGCAGCTGTCAACAATTAAGTGAACATTCAAAATGGCCGAGCTTGTCGGCATAAGTGAGAGACTTGAGTACCAACATAAAGCCACAAAAAGATCGAAATTCGAATATATGTAACCCGCGAAAATTCAAAAGTCGCGATGCCTTTTGAATACACCTCATATATAAAAACAAAAAATAAAGAGCAAATAAAAATATAAATAAATAAAAACAAACCAAAAAGAATGCTTACAGGAAGAGGAGGTCTGGGAGGCGGGAAGATTGGTTGAACCTAGGAAGAAAATAAAGAAAAAAGAAGATAACACAGAGAAAAAGATAGAATAACTAGCTAGTTAGAGATAGCAGATAGAAGAGTATGCTAGATAGGTAGAAGATAGAGTATAGATAAAGCAAGAGTAAGAGATGGGTACTAGAATTGTATTATACATTCGAAAACTTACCGTGTTCTCTCCCTAAGGGGTCAATTTATAGTATATAATACAAAGAAATTAGAGTATGAATCCATAGACGTCTTTCAAACATTCTAGTTTTGGTTTCGATATAAACATTCTAGTTTTGTTTTGAAACACATTTTTAGTTTTGGTTTCGAAATAAACATCCTTTTTTATTTTCGTTTCTATATAAACATTATAGTTTGAATGTCGAAACAGACATTCAAGTTTTGGTTTCGAAATATTCATTCTAGTTTTGGTTTCGATATATACAATATAGTTTTAGTTTCGATATATAATCGATCTAGTTTATGCTTTTAAAACGTTCTAGTTTTGGTTTAGATACAATATTTCTAATTTTCGAAACAAATATTCTAGTTTTGGTTTCGACATAGACATTTTATAGTCTTGGTTTCATTTTATGTGGTGTTGCCACCTGAATTCACTGGCGCCTGTGGGAAGGAAGTCTTGTTGCATCCTCATTTCTCCCATACTTCCTTTCCCCCAACAAAACTTGTAACTAATATTTTCGAGTTAACATTGAAAATAATAGAATAGGACGTTTTAAATTGTTATTTTGGTAGTATTATGATTACCATTTTGCGGTCTTCTTGCGTCTTCTCTTCTAATCGAGCGCTCTCGTGGCTACTGTCTTGCCCTCCATGTAGACCTAGTCTGAGTGATCTATCAGGTCAAAAGTCAAAATTTCAAGTCTTCAAACGGTAAATTTATATCTCTCTATATTAACAGAACGGCTCCAAACCTTGTAAGCGACATTTCTACCAACTTGATAGAAATAAATTGAAATACCTCTTCATAACAGAAGATGTCTCCCAAACGACGAAAAAATCAAGCCATAAATAGGCCAAGCAGAATTCTCGATATATATTTAAAATGTTTTTTTTTTTTATTAAGATAATCGAATAATTTTATGTGAAAAATTATTAGAAAACTTTATAATTTTGATTTTGTGTAATATTCGTTTAGAGTTGGAATGTCAATTGTGTAAACCAACATGTTACAAAGAGTGATGAAAACAATGTAGAGAGAGCAAACAGCTTGTCCTACCTCCTCATCAGGTTCAGCAAACCCAATATCTTCGTCGTATTCCCTGCACAGACATCGTTCAGTCATCAGTGGAAAGACATATAGTCGACTCTCGATAATTTGAAACCCAAGGGACCAGAAAAAGTTTTCAATTTATCAAGAGTTTGAAGCCGTTTCGGGATATACATAATATGTTGATACAAGATTAAATAAGTGACTTACCTCAAGTTTTTAAAGTAATACGTTTATTGGGAACTTTCGGGTCTTGCCCTTTCTCAAATAAGAGTTTGATCATAAAGATTCGTGATTTATTTTTTTAAACATTTGTTATTCACAAATGTTCATTTGTATCAATATACTATTACTTCAAATTATCGAAGGGACCAATTAATATTAATTTTATTCGACTTATCGAGTATTTTTCAAGGGACTGAGAAAACATTTCAATTTATCGAGAGATTCAAATGAACGAGTTTCAAATTATCGAGAGTCGACTGTATATGTAGGGAGGACTTACATCATGTTGTTCTTCTTCTCTGTGAACACTCGGAGTACGAAATCTCCCTCGTCGTTAGGATCGAAGGTAGACGGGACGATACAGTAGGTGCCCGGGGGATATTTGAACCGCGAGTTAATCTCCCGCATGTTGATGAAGGAGGGGGATCTCCCCACTGAAGTGGTGTACTTGAAGAAATCCTTGGGCAGTGGCTTGGGCAGTCGGTGAGGATTTTCCAGCTGGGAATAACCATCACCAGCTGTAGATGCCAAAGACTTCAATGCCCAATATAGTCTATCCATCATACAGCCCACTCACACTGTAGATACCAAGCCCACTCTGTCTAGAAGACGTCAATCACCCTTTAGATACCAAGCCCCCTCTGTATAGAAGACGTCAACCACCCTGTAGATGACAAAATACTTCAATACCCAATGTAATCTATCCATCCTACAGACCACTCACACTGTAGATACCAAGCCTCCTCTTTATAGAAGACGTCAATCACCCTGTAGATGCCAAAAGACTTCAATGCCCAATGTAGTCTATCCATCCTACAGCCCACTCACCCTGTAGATGCCAAGCCCCCTCTGTATAGAAGACGTCAATCACCCTGTAGATGACAAAATACTTCAATACCCAATGTAGTCTATCCATCCTACAGCCCCCTTACACTGTAGATACCAAGCCTCCTCTGTATAGAAGACGTCAATCACCTTGTAGATACTAAAGACTTCAATGCCCAATGTAGTCTATCCATCCTACAGCCCACTCACCCTGTAGATACCAAGCCCCCTCTGTATAGAAGACGTCAATCACCCTGTAGATGACAAAATACTTCAATACCCAATGTAATCTATCCATCCTACAGCCCACTCACCCTGTAGATGCCAAGCCCCCTCTGTATAGAAGACGTCAATCACCCTGTAGATGACAAAATACTTCAATACCCAATGTAGTCTATCCATCCTACAGCCCCCTTACACTGTAGATACCAAGCCCCCTCTGTATAGAAGACGTCAATCACCTTGTAGATGCCAAATACTTCAATGTCCAATGTAGTCTATCTATCCTACAGCCGACTCACACTGTAGATAACAAGCCCGCTCTGTATAGAAGACGTCAATCACCCTGTAGATGCCAAGACTTCAATGCCCAATGTAGTTTATCCATCCTACAGCCCACTCACACTGTAGATACCAAGCCCCCTCTGTCTAGAAGACGTCAATCACCCTGTAGATGCCAAAGACTTCAATGCCAAATGTAGTTTATCCATCATATAGACCACTCACACTGTAGATGTCAAGCCCCCTCTGTATAGAAGACGTCAATCAGCCTGTAGGTACAAAAATACTCTAAAGCCCAATGTAGTCTACCATCCTATAGCCCACTCATACTGTAGATACCAAGCCCCCTCTGTATAGAAGACGTCAATCACCCTGTAGATGCCAAGACTTCAATGCCCAATGTAGTTTATCCATCCTACAGACCACTCACACTGTAGATGCCAAGCCCCCTCTGTATAGAAGACGTCAATCACCCTGTAGATACTAAAGACTTCAATGCCCAATGTAGTCTATCCATCCTACAGCCGACTCACACTGTAGATAACAAGCCCGCTCTTTATAGAAGACGTCAATCACCCTGTAGATACTAAAGACTTCAATGCCCAATGTAGTCTATCCATCCTACAGCCCATTCACACTGTATATGCCAAGCCCCCTCTGTATAGAAGACGTTAATCACCCTGTAGATGACAAAAGGCCTCAAAGTACAATGTAGTCTATCCACCCACTCAGCCTGTAGATGCCAAAGACTTCAAAGCCCAATGTAGGCAATCCTACAGCTCACTCACCCTGTAGACGGCAAATCCGATGGTCAGACTCTCCATTCCCATCCTACGCTGCCTCCGTCTGTTCTTCTGCATGAGCGCCACAATCATGGTGCACAGGTCCTCGTCGTCTTCTTCGTCTGGGTCCTCCAGCTCCACGCGGTACTGGGGGTTCATCCAGAACGTCTCTGTACACATATTTACATACAGGTTACACTAAAAATAACATATACAGGGAATATCAGATACATTCATGAACAAAACTTGAGGAAGTTGAAAGTCTTTCAACTCGCCGGTTATCTATTTTTTTTTCTTTTTAAGGAGACAGATGCAATTTTGTTTACACTTGGTTATCTCGTGTATCTTCAATAAAGATCACTGTAATATATTTCAGAGTTATTGTATGAATCCCGTGACTTCCTGTCACTCTCTTTACTGAAACGTCGGGAGTTGAAATAAACTATTGTTCGAATAAAAGACACAAAGTAATGTTTGCGGAAGAGCGATTGCTTGAAGAATATTATATATTTATAATTATATGTAATTCTACTGTCCTCAAATCTTATGTACATAGTTAATCTAAAATACCCCATTCCAAGAGTCTAGCATCAGTATAACTATAAAAGGAAGATGGAAAAATGTAATATAACAGCGGTATGGTAGATTAAACTGGCGAAATCGCTGGGAGGGTTCACCACTGATGAGCCAGGTCCTCCCAATTAATTTTTCCATTGTAGCAAGTGTTATGATTGATCCGGCAACACTGCCGACTCGACTTGTAAACACTCTTAGATATATAACCACGTTATAATAAATAGATGTCAATAAATAAATACTTAGTTCAGTTGCATTCTGCGTGATAAAATAGACACAAGAACAACATAAACAACATGGTGGCAGCGGAAAAGTGAGTACTTTTTCAAATAAATATATTATTGAAAAATATTAGTGAAAAAAAGAAAACATGGACTTTGTTAGGCCTAGCGAACTCGCCCTGCACGGAAATGTAGCGGAAAATTGGCGAAGGTTCAAACAGCGATTAATGCTTTATCTTGAAGCAACAGAAAAAGCCACAAAGCCTGATAAACTGAAAGTTGCCATTTTATTAAATTTTATTGGCGAAGAAGCCTTGGAAGTTTTCAACACATTTCATTTAAAAGAAGATGAAGCAGAAAATTTCGATCTTGTAATAAACAAATTTGATGATTTTTGCGAGCCTAAAAAGAACGTCATTTTTGAAAGATTCAAATTTTTTTCAGCGACCCAGAAGGATGGTGAATCCATTGATAGTTTTATAACAGAACTAAAAGGATTATCCACATCATGTGAATTTGAATCACAAAAGGATAGTTTAATTAGGGATCGCATTGTGTATGGAATACAAGACAAGGCTTTGCAGGAACGCCTCTTAAGAGAGCCCAATTTAACTCTTCTAAAAGCCACTGAAATGTGCAAAACAGATGAAATAAGCAAGCAACAGATCAAGATCATGCAGAACAACCAGAACATTTGTCAAATAAGAAAATATGAAAAGAAACGCAGTCCAAAACAAAATCAAGAATCTGAAAAAGAATTCAAATGCCAAAGGTGTGGAAAGTCCCACAGAGCAAAAAATTGTCCTGCATGGGGTAAAAGATGCTCCAAATGCAAAAAGATGAATCATTTTGCAGCTTTCTGTAAAAGTTCAGCTATCAGAAGTCTGAATGATGAAACAGAAGAAACTGTATGGTCAATACATAAAGCAAAAGTAGTCCATACTTTGGAATGGAAAAAATCCATCATAGTGAATGGAAAGGAAATATGTTTCAAGTTGGACTCTGGAGCAGAAGTAAATGTTTTGCCATACACATTCACCAGACAAATGAATGGTTTGGAAATATTTCAGACTAACCGAAAGCTAACATCATATACAGGACATGAAATCAAGATAAAAGGAATTGCCACACTAAATTGCAAAACTAAAAATAAGACGAAAAGTCTAGAATTTTTCATTGCTGATGGATACTATCAACCAATTTTAGGAATAGAAGCTATTGAGAAGCTTTCACTAATTAAGAAATGTGATGCTGTCCAAATACAGCAGAACAATTCAGCAAAAGATATTTTGAACAGGCACAAAAATATATTTGAAGGCATAGGAAGACTGCCAATTGAACACAAGATTAGACTAAAAGAAAATGCAACTCCAGTTATTGCTCCAAGCAGAAAAATTCCTTTTTCCATTAGAGAAAAAGTTAAAGCAGAATTGGAACGGATGGAAAAACTTGACATTATTGAAAAAGTTGAAGAACCAAGCGAATGGACACACCCTATTGTAGTGGTACAAAAACCTTCTGGGGATGTCAGAATTTGCATGGACCCCAGGGAACTGAACAAATATGTTCAGAGAGAGCGCTATATTCTGCCAACAGCTGAAACAATATTTTCTGAACTGAAAGGTGCTACAGTTTTCTCTGTATTTGATGCATCATCAGCTTTCTGGCAAGTCCCATTAGACAAAGAAAGCACCAACCTGTGCACCATTGCGACTCCCTTTGGAAGATTCCGGTTCAAGCGACTTCCCTATGGATTGAACAGTGCATCAGAGGTATTCCAGCGATGCATAAACAATATTCTTTCAGGTCTCCAGGGAACTGCTTGCTATATGGATGACATCTTGATCTATGGAAGCACAATGGAAGAGCACAACCGAAACCTTGAAACAGTTCTTCGAAGGTTGGAAGAAAATAATGTCAAGCTCAATGCTAAGAAGCAGCAGATAGCTGTCGACAAAGTAAATTTCTTAGGCCATATAATCAGTCGAGATGGAATAGCCATTCAAGCTTCAAGAGCAGAGGCAATACAAAAGTTGAAAAGACCTGAGAACAAGACTGAAGTCCAAAGATTCTTAGGTATGGTAACGTACCTTGGCAAATTCATTCCTAATCTTTCTGACAAGACTGCACCTCTAAGGAAATTGATAAGCAACAAGAGTGAATGGAAATTTGGAGGCGAAGAAATTGATTGTTTTGAAAAACTCAAGGATATGGTCTCGAATGCTCTAATATTGACATTTTTTGACCCAACCAAGCCAATCACCATTTCATCTGATGCAAGCCAATATGGTATTGGTACAGTGCTCATGCAAGGGGGACATGCAATTGAGTATGCGTCCTTCAGCCTGAATGCAACTCAAAGAAAATACGCACAGATAGAGAAAGAACTTTTGGCTATAGTCTTTGGATGTGAACGCTTCCAGTATTATATTTGGGGAAATGATGTTATTGTGGAAACTGACCACAAACCTCTCCTGAGTATTGTTAAGAAACCTTTAGAAAAGCTTTCCCCAAGACTGCAAAGAATGGTCTTACGTCTCATGAGATTTCAAATATCTTTGAAGTTTACACCAGGGAAAAACATGTTTGTAGCTGACCATCTGTCTAGAGATCCATTAAAAGATGAGGTGGACACAAGCTATTTAGAAGGTCAAACTGAATCAGTGCACATGTTGCTGGTTACCACAGATGAAAAAATAAAGAGACTACAAAAGGAAACTCATGGGGACCACACCTTGATACAACTAATGGAGTATGCGAAGAATGGATGGCCGAAATATAAAACTAAGGTCTGTGATGAAGCAAAACCCTACTGGCAATTTCAAGATGAAATTCATGTGAGTGACGGAATTGTTTACAAAGGAAATTGCATCGTGGTGCCATCGACTCTTCGAAAAGAAATCCTGCAGGTTGTTCATTCATCACACCAGGGCATAGCAGCTTCCAAAGAAAAAGCAAGATCAGCATTTTACTGGCCCGGCATGATAACACAAGTAGAAAATGAAGTGGAAAAGTGCAGAACATGTCAGGAATATTCAAGAAAGAATCCTGAGGAGTCAAGAATAGCTCATGAAATCCCTGAATTTCCATGGGAAAAAATTGCTGTAGATTTCATGGAGGTGAGTGGAACCAGTTCCATCTTGGTTGTCGATTACCACTCAAAGTTTGTTGAAATCCGGAAATTATCAAGCAAAAGAGAAACCGAAACCATCATGCAGTTGAAAACCATTTTCAGGACTCATGGAATTCCAAGAACTCTAGTTTCGGATAATGGACCCCCTTTTAACTCTACTGGATTCAAAAATTTTGCTCAGAAATATGAATTCAAACACCAAACCTCCAGTCCCAAATATCCAAGATCTAATGGACAAGTTGAGAGGACAATTCAAACCATCAAAGGACTGATAATTAAAGCTGTGAAGTCAGGAAGAGATCCCAATCTGGCTTTAATGGAGTTCAACAACACACCTAAGTATGACTTGCCATCTCCGACCCAAATGCTTATGGGAAGATCTGTGAGAACTCTTTCGACATACACCCGACAACAGTTGAAACCACTGTTTGACACAACAAAGAATTATCAAAAATTGAGAGACCATCAACAAAAGTATGCAGGAAGTCCAAAGAGAATTTTGAGACCTTTGGAAGTAGGAGACAACATCATGTTGCAGGAAAGGCATAGAAAATGGGTTCCGGCAACAGTGACCGCAAAGCATGAAACTCCACGCTCATATATGGTGAAAACACCAAGTGGGTCTGAATACCGCAGGAACAGGTCTCACCTTAGACCGAGAAAGTTCAGTGTAGAAGATTCTGCCCCAACAAGTCAAAGTCCAAGCATTCCTGGATCTCAAGCAGGGACAGCCATGGATGACAACATACAAGATCATGGAAGACCCACTTCCGAAAACAGAAGAGCATATGATCCAAGGGAGGACATTGCCAAGAAAGGTGAAGAATCATCTACTTCTCCTAGTGTGCGAACCAGCAGTGGTAGAACAGTGAGAAAACCTTTGCGTTATAGAGACTAGGAGAACTGCAATCCTTTTTTATTTTTGTTTAAAGGAAACATGTTATGATTGATCTGGCAACACTGCCGACTCGACTGGTAAACACTCTTAGATATATAACCATGTTATAATAAATAGATGTCAATAAATAAAAACTTAGTTCAGTTGCATTCTGCGTGATCAAATAGACACAAGAACAACATAAACAACAGCAAGGACAGTAGAAATTGTTTTATTTTCTAAAAGAATCGCGTCTATAATAGTTTCGAATTTTGAAATAAACTATTTGTTGAAGTGGCTGTGTTTTTCTCTGAACTATGGACATGGGTTATATGTAAAGAAGTTAAAGACAGGAATCTCACTCACCCAGGAAGTTCCTACAGCCTCCAGCAGTACAGCTCTTGATCCATGATCCTTCATACATGCTCATCTCCCATTTCTTCTTGGATGCCTTAGTGAGAGGTTCGTCATCCAGGGAATCAGGATTGAGGTTACAGATCTCTACTCTGTTGAAGTTGGCCAGGAAGTCCTTGTACGATATCCTGGGAACACATACTGTGGAATAATGGAGATCCACTTCGGGACGTCGGCCAGCCGCCAACAAAGGAAGAGAGCACGGCCTGGTCTGCTGACCAGTTGGGTGTTTTCCTCTGTCCTCTTAACATGTTTTAAATAAAGTTAGTTTGAAGGAGACTTTTACCCTCTCCTTTCTGCTATTTAGTGATCTGATTTAAATCATTGCAACAGCCCACAAAAGAATCATCACTGCGAATTCTTCTACAGAATTTCGCATCAGTGTTTTGTGAAACGTTTACCAGACTTTTCTTCACAGATATCATCTCCTCTTTTACCCTATTCAATTCAGTATATGAGTGAAAAATAGTACAAAAGTTAATTTTTAATTGGATCAGGTGTATAAATTGAGAAAAAGGGCATTTCCTGATCGTGTAGGATCAGAAAATGCCCTTTTACTCAGTATATATGGTCTGTAGACATAAAAAAATTTCATATTTATTTTTTAAAAGTAGCATGTATATCTAATGCACCAACAAAGATTTTTTTGTCATTAAATATTGGCTATCTCTCTTTCAAAGATATAGTTCAAAATTTTCCTTAAAAAATTACAAAAACAAAAAAGAGCTATTGATACTAATATATTGATAATAAAGATATAATTTTAATAAGACTTCGAACTAGCTCTGTAATTCTCGATTCATTTGTATAGCAGGCAAACAGCTTTGATAATATATTGCCAATATGCAATTTGGTATGACGCTCGTGTGGTTATGTATAACGCCGTTCGGCTGTTAGAGAAATGATGGACCAACCAGTATTCTCCGTCATCCTCGAACACCAGTCCAAGTTCCTCGCGTTCTTCAGGGGAAGTCAGCTGCCATTCCGGGGATCTACACAAAAGTCCATTGAGTTCTATCCTACGTAGTCCAGATATGGACTCACTTATCACTCCAGGCTCCATTCCATTCACACTCGTTCCCCCACGGATTACGGACTCGTAGCAATGGAATCTTACCGGATACCCGCGGTGTCTTTACCTCCACCTGGATTACGAATGTTAGAAGAATCTGGACTAAGAGGTCCTAAGCTCCACCTACCAGTTTGACTTTGGTGATGCTGTAGGCATGACCTCGGATTAGGCCGTTGGGTAGTTGGGCTTCAAGTATGTTAGGATCCGGCTGGAACACCATGGTAACAGGGGTTGGTTACTGAAGGATGTAATATTATATAATATGTTTAAATATATTTTACCATCGACCTACATTGTTGTTTTTATAAATATGATATACAACTAACTTTACATTATTAGTATGTTGCACATTGTTCACTTAAGATAAATAAAATAAGTCTTTTATATAAAAACTAGTAGAAAAGCCCGTCCAAGGACGGGATCGGCTAGAGCAGGTGGATTGAGAGGTTTGAATCGGTTCAAGTTCGACTTTTCCTTTGGAACAGCATTTATGAAAAGTTTTACTGTATGTCGTTTGTTCCAATTCGAAATACTTTGCTCTACATTTTGGGCAAACTTGATCAAGTTGGCCACAAAAGTGCAGGGGAATTTGATCTTCCTCGAAACATGTCCCTGTTGGCAAAGGTAGATTATCTCCCTGTCGAATTCTTTGCATCCTCAGCCTACTGTTTTCCCTTTGAAGGGCTCTTTGATTTTCGCTCATATTCATTCGTTATTGCCGTTGTTGTTCATTATGCCGTTCTCTTACGGGTGAATTTAAACGTCTTTGTCGCTGCTGTTCAATACGAAGTTGCTTTGCTTCGATGGCCTCAACAATAGAAAGGGCTCTTCTAGGAGACATTGTTTATAAAAATAAAATAATCAAGCTAAATTAAAAAATAAAATTATTTAAAAAATATTATTCCTCGATTATTCACCGAATAAATTGCCGACGTCACGTCACACGCCACGTCACACAGAATGGACCAATCCTATTCGGCTTCAACGAACAGACGCTTTATTATCCCGTGCTCAGTCCCATCTCATCACGTAGTCAGTCCCATTTCATCCCGTGCTCAGTCCCATCTCATCCCGTGCTCAGTCCCATCTCATCCCGTGGTCAGTCCCAACTCATCCCGTGGTCAGTCCCATCTCATCCCGTGTTCAGTCCCATCTCATCCCGTGATCATTCCCATCTCATCCCGTGATCATTCTAATCTCATCCCGTGCTCAGTACCATCTCATCCCGTGGTCAGTTTCATCTTATCCCGTGCTCAGTCCCATCTTATCCCGTGGTCAGTTTCATCTCATCCCGTGGTCAGTTTCATCTCATCCCGCTGTCAGTCCCATCTCATCCCGTGGTCAGTCCCATCTCATCCCGCTGTCAGTCCCATCTCATCCCGTGGTCAGTCCCATCTCATCCCGTGCTCAGTCCCATCTCATCCCGTGCTCAGTCCCATCTCATCCCGTGCTCAGTCCAATCTCATCCCGTGCTCAGTCCCATCTCATCCCGTGATTATTCCCATCTCATCCCGTGATCATTCCCATCTCATCCCGTGCTCAGTCCCATCTCATCCCGTGCTCAGTCCCATCCCATCCCGTGCTCAGTCCCATCTCATCCCGTGCTCAGTCCCATCTCATCCCGTGGTCAGTCCCATCTCATCCCGCTGTCAGTCCCATCTCATCCCGTGCTCAGTCCCATCTCATCCCGTGCTCAGTCCCATCTCATCCCGTGTTCAGTCCCATCTCATCCCGTGATCATTCCCATCTCATCCCGTGCTCAGTCCCATCTCATCCCGTGCTCAGTCCCATTTCATCCCGTGCTCAGTCCCATTTCATCCCGTGATCATTCCCATCTCATCCCGTGCTCAGTCCCATCTCATCCCGTTGTCAGTTTCATCTCATCCCGTGCTCAGTCCCATCTCATCCCGTGCTCAGTCCCATCTCATCCCGTGGTCAGTTTCATCTCATCCCGTGGTCAGTCCCATCTCATCCCTTGCTCAGTCCCATCTCATCCCGTGCTCAGTCCCATCTCATCCCGTGCTCAGTCCCATCTCATCCCGTGGTCAGTCCCATCTCATCCCGCTGTCAGTCCCATCTCATCCCGTGCTCAGTCCCATCTCATCCCGTGATCATTCCCATCTCATCCCGTGATCATTCCCATTTCATCCCGTGCTCAGTCCCATCTCATCCCGTGCTCAGTCCCATCTCAACCCGTGGTCAGTCCCATTTCATCCCGTGGTCAGTACCATCTCATCCCGTGCTCAGTCCCATCTCATCCCGTGCTCAGTCCCATCCCATCCCGTGCTCAGCCTTATCTCATCCCGTGCTCAGTCCCATCTCATCCCGTGCTCAGTTCCATCTCATCTCGTGTTCAGTCCCATCTCATCCCGTGATCATTCCCATCTCATCCCGTGATCATTCATATCTCATCCCGTGCTCAGTCCCATCTCATCCCGTGCTCAGTCCCATCTCAACCCGTGGTCAGTCCCATCTCATCCCGTGGTCAGTACCATCTCATCCCGTGGTCAGTCCCATCTCATCCCGTGCTCAGTCCCATCCCATCCCGTGCTCAGCCCCATCTCATCCCGTGCTCAGTCCCATCTCATCCCGCTGTCAGTCCCATCTCATCCCGTGCTCAGTCCCATCTCATCCCTTGCCCAGTCCCATCTCATCCCGTGCTCAGTCCCATCTCATCCCGTGGTCAGTCCTATCTCATCCCGTGTTCAGTCCCATCTCATCCCGTGATCATTTCCATCTCATCCCGTGATCATTCCCATCTCATCCCGTGCTCAGTCCCATCTCATCCCGTGCTCAGTCCCATCTCATCCCGTGGTCAGTCCCATCTCATCCCGCTGTCAGTCCCATCTCATCCCGTGCTCAGTCCCATCTCATCCCGTGCTCAGTCCCATCTCATCCCGTGTTCAGTCCCATCTCATCCCGTGATCATTCCCATCTCATCCCGTGATCATTCCCATCTCATCCCGTGCTCAGTACCATCTCATCCCGTGGTCAGTTTCATCTCATCCCGTGATCATTCCCATCTCATCCCGTTATCATTCCCATCTCATCCCGTGCTCAGTCCCATCTCATCCCGTTGTCAGTCCCATCTCATCCCGCTGTCAGTCCCATCTCATCCCGTGGTCAGTCCCATCTCATCCCGTGGTCAGTCCCATCTCATCCCGCTGTCAGTCCCATCTCATCCCGTGCTCAGTCCCATCTCATCCCGTGATCATTCCCATCTCATCCCGTGCTCAGTCCCATCTCATCCCGTGCTCAGTCCCATCTCATCCCGTGCTCAGTCCCATCTCATCCCGTGTTCAGTCCCATCTCATCCCGTGATCATTCCCTTCTCATCCCGTGATCATTCCCATCTCATCCCGTGGTCAGTCCCATCTCAACCCGTGGTCAGTACCATCTCATCCCGTGGTCAGTCCCATCTCATCCCGTGCTCAGTCCCATCCCATCCCGTGCTCAGCCCCATCTCATCCCGTGCTCAGTCCCATCTCATCCCGCTGTCAGTCCCATCTCATCCCGTGCTCAGTCCCATCTCATCCCTTGCTCAGTCCCATCTCATCCCGTGCTCAGTCCCATCTCATCCCTTGCTCAGTCCCATCTCATCCCGTGGTCAGTCCCATCTCATCCCGCTGTCAGTCCCATCTCATCCCGTGCTCAGTCCCATCTCATCCCGTGTTCAGTCCCATCTCATCCCGTGTTCAGTCCCATCTCATCCCGTGTTCAGTCCCATCTCATCCCGTGATCATTCCCATCTCATCCCGTGATCATTCCCATCTCATCCCGTGCTCAGTCCCATCTCACCCCGTGGTCAGTTTCATCTCATCCCGTGCTCAGTCCCATCTCATCCCGTGGTCAGTTTCATCTCATCCCGTGCTCAGTCCCATCTCATCCCGTGCTCAGTCCCATCCCATCCCGTGCTCAGTCCCATCTCATCCCGTGCTCAGTCCCATCTCATCCCTTGCTCAGTCCCATCTCATCCCGTGCTCAGTCCCATCTCATCCCTTGCTCAGTCCCATCTCATCCCGTGGTCAGTCCCATCTCATCCCGCTGTCAGTCCCATCTCATCCCGTGCTCAGTCCCATCTCATCCCGTGCTCAGTCCCATCTCATCCCGTGGTCAGTCCCATCTCATCCCGCTGTCAGTCCCATCTCATCCCGTGCTCAGTCCCATCTCATCCCGTGCTCAGTCCCATCTCATCCCGTGTTCAGTCCCATCTCATCCCGTGATCATTCCCATCTCATCCCGTGCTCAGTCCCATCTCATCCCGTGCTCAGTCCCATTTCATCCCGTGCTCAGTCCCATTTCATCCCGTGATCATTCCCATCTCATCCCGTGCTCAGTCCCATCTCATCCCGTTGTCAGTTTCATCTCATCCCGTGCTCAGTCCCATCTCATCCCGTGCTCAGTCCCATCTCATCCCGTGGTCAGTTTCATCTCATCCCGTGGTCAGTCCCATCTCATCCCTTGCTCAGTCCCATCTCATCCCGTGCTCAGTCCCATCTCATCCCGTGCTCAGTCCCATCTCATCCCGTGGTCAGTCCCATCTCATCCCGCTGTCAGTCCCATCTCATCCCGTGCTCAGTCCCATCTCATCCCGTGATCATTCCCATCTCATCCCGTGATCATTCCCATTTCATCCCGTGCTCAGTCCCATCTCATCCCGTGCTCAGTCCCATCTCAACCCGTGGTCAGTCCCATTTCATCCCGTGGTCAGTACCATCTCATCCCGTGCTCAGTCCCATCTCATCCCGTGCTCAGTCCCATCCCATCCCGTGCTCAGCCTTATCTCATCCCGTGCTCAGTCCCATCTCATCCCGTGCTCAGTTCCATCTCATCTCGTGTTCAGTCCCATCTCATCCCGTGATCATTCCCATCTCATCCCGTGATCATTCATATCTCATCCCGTGCTCAGTCCCATCTCATCCCGTGCTCAGTCCCATCTCAACCCGTGGTCAGTCCCATCTCATCCCGTGGTCAGTACCATCTCATCCCGTGGTCAGTCCCATCTCATCCCGTGCTCAGTCCCATCCCATCCCGTGCTCAGCCCCATCTCATCCCGTGCTCAGTCCCATCTCATCCCGCTGTCAGTCCCATCTCATCCCGTGCTCAGTCCCATCTCATCCCTTGCCCAGTCCCATCTCATCCCGTGCTCAGTCCCATCTCATCCCGTGGTCAGTCCTATCTCATCCCGTGTTCAGTCCCATCTCATCCCGTGATCATTTCCATCTCATCCCGTGATCATTCCCATCTCATCCCGTGCTCAGTCCCATCTCATCCCGTGCTCAGTCCCATCTCATCCCGTGGTCAGTCCCATCTCATCCCGCTGTCAGTCCCATCTCATCCCGTGCTCAGTCCCATCTCATCCCGTGCTCAGTCCCATCTCATCCCGTGTTCAGTCCCATCTCATCCCGTGATCATTCCCATCTCATCCCGTGATCATTCCCATCTCATCCCGTGCTCAGTACCATCTCATCCCGTGGTCAGTTTCATCTCATCCCGTGATCATTCCCATCTCATCCCGTTATCATTCCCATCTCATCCCGTGCTCAGTCCCATCTCATCCCGTTGTCAGTCCCATCTCATCCCGCTGTCAGTCCCATCTCATCCCGTGGTCAGTCCCATCTCATCCCGTGGTCAGTCCCATCTCATCCCGCTGTCAGTCCCATCTCATCCCGTGCTCAGTCCCATCTCATCCCGTGATCATTCCCATCTCATCCCGTGCTCAGTCCCATCTCATCCCGTGCTCAGTCCCATCTCATCCCGTGCTCAGTCCCATCTCATCCCGTGTTCAGTCCCATCTCATCCCGTGATCATTCCCTTCTCATCCCGTGATCATTCCCATCTCATCCCGTGGTCAGTCCCATCTCAACCCGTGGTCAGTACCATCTCATCCCGTGGTCAGTCCCATCTCATCCCGTGCTCAGTCCCATCCCATCCCGTGCTCAGCCCCATCTCATCCCGTGCTCAGTCCCATCTCATCCCGCTGTCAGTCCCATCTCATCCCGTGCTCAGTCCCATCTCATCCCTTGCTCAGTCCCATCTCATCCCGTGCTCAGTCCCATCTCATCCCTTGCTCAGTCCCATCTCATCCCGTGGTCAGTCCCATCTCATCCCGCTGTCAGTCCCATCTCATCCCGTGCTCAGTCCCATCTCATCCCGTGTTCAGTCCCATCTCATCCCGTGTTCAGTCCCATCTCATCCCGTGTTCAGTCCCATCTCATCCCGTGATCATTCCCATCTCATCCCGTGATCATTCCCATCTCATCCCGTGCTCAGTCCCATCTCACCCCGTGGTCAGTTTCATCTCATCCCGTGCTCAGTCCCATCTCATCCCGTGGTCAGTTTCATCTCATCCCGTGCTCAGTCCCATCTCATCCCGTGCTCAGTCCCATCCCGTGCTCAGTCCCATCTCATCCCGTGCTCAGTCCCATCTCATCCCTTGCTCAGTCCCATCTCATCCCGTGCTCAGTCCCATCTCATCCCTTGCTCAGTCCCATCTCATCCCGTGGTCAGTCCCATCTCATCCCGCTGTCAGTCCCATCTCATCCCGTGCTCAGTCCCATCTCATCCCGTGTTCAGTCCCATCTCATCCCGTGTTCAGTCCCATCTCATCCCGTGTTCAATCCCATCTCATCCCGTGATCATTCCCATCTCATCCCGTGATCATTCCCATCTCATCCCGTGCTCAGTCCCATCTCACCCCGTGGTCAGTTTCATCTCATCCCGTGCTCAGTCCCATCTCATCCCGTGCTCAGTCCCATCCCATCCCGTGCTCAGTCCCATCTCATCCCGTGCTCAGTCCCATCTCATCCCGTGCTCAGTCCCATCTCATCCCGCTGTCAGTCCCATCTCATCCCGTGCTCAGTCCCATCTCATCCCGTGGTCAGTCCCATCTCATCCCGTGCTCAGTCCCATCCCATCCCGTGCTCAGCCCCATCTCATCCCGTGCTCAGTCCCATCTCATCCCGCTGTCAGTCCCATCTCATCCCGTGCTCAGTCCCATCTCATCCCTTGCTCAGTCCCATCTCATCCCGTGCTCAGTCCCATCTCATCCCTTGCTCAGTCCCATCTCATCCCGTGGTCAGTCCCATCTCATCCCGCTGTCAGTCCCATCTCATCCCGTGCTCAGTCCCATCTCATCCCGTGTTCAGTCCCATCTCATCCCGTGTTCAGTCCCATCTCATCCCGTGTTCAGTCCCATCTCATCCCGTGATCATTCCCATCTCATCCCGTGATCATTCCCATCTCATTCCGTGCTCAGTCCCATCTCACCCCGTGGTCAGTTTCATCTCATCCCGTGCTCAGTCCCATCTCATCCCGTGGTCAGTTTCATCTCATCCCGTGCTCAGTCCCATCTCATCCCGTGCTCAGTCCCATCCCATCCCGTGCTCAGTCCCATCTCATCCCGTGCTCAGTCCCATCTCATCCCGTGCTCAGTCCCATCTCATCCCGCTGTCAGTCCCATCTCATCCCGTGCTCAGTCCCATCTCATCCCGTGCTCAGTCCCATCTCATCCCGTGATCATTCCCATCTCATCCCGTGATCATTCCCATCTCATCCCGTGCTCAGTCCCATCTCATCCCGTGCTCAGTCCCATCTCATCCCGTGCTCAGTCCCATCTCATCCCGTGTTCAGTCCCATCTCATCCCGTGATCATTCCCATCTCATCCCGTGCTCAGTCCCATCTCATCCCGTGCTCAGTCCCATCTCATCCCGTGCTCAGTCCCATCTCATCCCGTGATCATTCCCATCTCATCCCGTGCTCAGTCCCATCTCATCCCGTTGTCAGTTTCATCTCATCCCGTGCTCAGTCCCATCTCATCCCGTGCTCAGTCCCATCTCATCCCGTGGTCAGTTTCATCTCATCCCGTGGTCAGTCCCATCTCATCCCTTGCTCAGTCCCATCTCATCCCGTGCTCAGTCCCATCTCATCCCGTGCTCAGTCCCATCTCATCCCGTGGTCAGTCCCATCTCATCCCGCTGTCAGTCCCATCTCATCCCGTGCTCAGTCCCATCTCATCCCGTGGTCAGTCCCATCTCATCCCGCTGTCAGTCCCATCTCATCCCGTGCTCAGTCCCATCTCATCCCGTGTTCAGTCCCATCTCATCCCGTGTTCAGTCCCATCTCATCCCGTGATCATTCCCATCTCATCCCGTGATCATTCCCATCTCATCCCGTGCTCAGTCCCATCTCACCCCGTGGTCAGTTTCATCTCATCCCGTGCTCAGTCCCATCTCATCCCGTGGTCAGTTTCATTTCATCCCGTGCTCAGTCCCATCTCATCCCGTGCTCAGTCCCATCCCATCCCGTGCTCAGTCCCATCTCATCCCGTGCTCAGTCCCATCTCATCCCGTGCTCAGTCCCATCTCATCCCGCTGTCAGTCCCATCTCATCCCGTGCTCAGTCCCATCTCATCCCGTGCTCAGTCCCATCTCATCCCGTGATCATTCCCATCTCATCCCGTGATCATTCCCATCTCATCCCGTGCTCAGTCTCATCTCATCCCGTGCTCAGTCCCATCTCATCCCGTGCTCAGTCCCATCTCATCCCGTGTTCAGTCCCATCTCATCCCGTGATCATTCCCATCTCATCCCGTGATCATTCCCATCTCATCCCGTGCTCAGTCCCATCTCATCCCGTGCTCAGTCCCATCTCATCCCGTGCTCAGTCCCATCTCAACCCGTGGTCAGTCCCATCTCATCCCGTGGTCAGTACCATCTCAGCCGGCCACGTCACTTAAGTGGGGGGGGGGGCGGCCAAGCCAATCAGGTTTGAACACGTCACACAGAATGGACCAATCCTATTCGGCTTCAACGAACAGACGCTTTATTATATGTGATATATCTTTCATCAATAATAAGTATAAACAAAACATATTACAAAGGAGTTGATATTAACCGTCGATTTTCAATATTAACGACCCAAGATCGAATCCCGCAGTTGACATTTTTTTTTTATGAAGAAAAATTGCTCCAATAGCCCCCGATTTTCACAAAAATCCAACCCCATCAATGAAAGTAAGTAACTAAACGTGTCTCTGGCAAACTTCTAAGTGAAAAGTCGAATTGCTTTCTATATGTGTAGACATGTGGTGCACTTACAGTTAAAGCAGTCGCTAACTACCAACCTTGATTATCATGGCCTGTACCACGTGTGTACTAAGGATCATAATAAAACCATGGATAACCACCCCATTAGCTTATTCTTCAATGGAGTCAATAACCAAGATGTAGAGGTGAATAGCAACGAAGAGGTTCTTTCAAACAGAAAATCGTATATTTATCACAACCTTTCGAACCTCTCAATCCTTCGACTGGTGTAATTATAAAGATTGTTAACAAAAATATATTATATTTATTGCATACATAAACACACATATATAAATATCTAAAGAGACAAAGGTCGCCTCTCCCGTCAAAATAGACGTTAAAACTAGACGCCATCTATCGCGACATTTGTCTCTTTAGATCAATATTCTCCCGGCAAAATTTCCATCTATATTATAGCCATAGATTTGGCCCAGCCACTTTGCCAGCAAAACACCTTTCTGGAAGATTGTCAAGATTCCATTAGATCCCGTGTAGATCTCATGGAATAAAGTCCGCCCTAGACTGACGAGGACTATTAGCCCGAAACCATGGTCTCTAGGTGGACGCTTTTCAGTTTGCCAAAGCTGGTGTTGTGGCTTTGTCACCGACCCGAGACCGCTAGTTTGCGGTGACGGTCAATAGATGGCGTCTAGTTTTGACGTCTATTTTGACGGGAGAGGCGACCTTTGTCTCTTTAGATCAATAACCTCCCGGCAAAATTTTCATCTATATATATAGTTGTCATTTAAAATTATCAATCAAATTAAAGATATTTATATAAGAAGGAGCTTTCGAAAACGTTTCTTTCTAAGCTCAAATAGATATTGTAACAGATTTGACCAAGATACATGTTATGTACTCTTCTACCTAATATTCAATAAGGTAGTGTAGTTTCTATTAAAAGATATTGTATGCTACTGAAAAGTTATATATTTGTATAATATTTTATTATTACAGAATTATCATAAGAACTAAAAACATGAATATCTCACCCTATATATTGATTACATCACACAACATCAACCAAGTCCTTGGTCAAAACAATATATACATATTATATATTACAATATGCAATGGATCTTTATCTGCCAATGTTCCACAACATAGCTCGAACTCCTCCAACTCAAGATATTGTAAGACCAAGTAGGGAAGTAAAATCAATTCTGAATGACCAGAAGTACCTTAGGTTATACATTACGTACGTGAACATGTCTGTAAAGAGATCATAGTTTACCAAGGATATGACCGACCATAGACTGACTCACCTCTATGGAACAGCCCATAAGCGAGGCCCGCTCGTAGGCCTTCAGCATGATAGAGAAGAGATTGGAAGGAGGTTTGTCCAGCTCGTAGAACTCGGTAACACCGCCGGTGAAGTCCTCCATGGCTTCACAAGTCGTACCTCCCTTCAAGGCCTCGTAGCAGCCGTGGAGCCTGGGGAAACTGAGTGTTACACCCCTGAGAGTACAGATATATCCTCTGAGGATCGAGGATTGGACCTTACTTGGCTAACTCTCTTTAAAACCATAATTGCCACGTGGAAAATTAGGGAAGACAAACTTCAGGCCTTTATTTAAGGCAAGAACAAACTATAAAGGATAAACAAAAGAAAAGGAATGAGGGAAGTTTACAGAGTAGTAAAGTATAGACATTAAATATGATACTCTGTTAATACTAGTGTAAAATAATAAATACTTCCCTCGCTACAAAAAATATTGTCTTATTTGATTACATAATAGTCAAGCTGGCGTATTGAATTGTATCTATATTGTAAGTCTTTTACACTATTTCTAATTATGGTATATATGAAAATCTTGTGTATATTGACATATATATATATATTTAAAAATGCCTATTTTGGATCATAAAGTTTTTATTTCCGATATTTCGTGAGGCAACTCGCCAAACTTCCTCTGGGAACAAAATGGCTTTAGAGAAGCTCGCGTATCATTTCGCGAGTATATACAACCGCTATAAAATTTAAATATCTAGAATCTACAATATGCATGCCTCTATGAATATAATAATTAATAATAATATAATAGGTAAAACATTAATATATAGAGAATTAAGTAAATATATACATTTAAAATAAACGAATTGAAAATCAGCAATTTGCCATATATATACATATATACGTGTATAGTAGTGGGCTATGTGGTTTTAAATTGTAAGTATAGTTGAGGAATGTCTATTTTTCGGTTGATACTGTTTTTATCTTCTATTGAGCTCCAGCTTTCTAGAAAAAGTCTTGAATGTTTATCCTTGATATTTTGATATATTATTTCTGTTGAGTCGAAATTTGGTATGTGGTCCTGTTTCAGTGCGTGGTCTACTAAAAGGGAAAGAGGGCTATAGTTTTTAAGGGCTGTCCGGTGTTGATTGGTTCTTTCTTCCAGAGTTTTTCCTGTCTCTCCTATGTATGTAGCTGGGCAAGATCGGCACGGGATTCTGTAGATGAGGTTGGATTTTTGACTGTTGTTTGTGTTATGTTTGGTATCGGGATGGCGGAGAAGTGTTTTCAAGTAGGATGGTGTCTGGTATATGGTCTTGATGTTATATTTCTTGAGGGTTCTGCTGATTCTTTCAATGCCGTAGCTGTACGGAAGTGTGCAGTATAATTTATGAGATTGGCTATTGGAAGGAGGGATGAATGTTGATCTGTGGAATTGTCTTTTGATAAATTCTGTGGGATAACTATTGATTTGTAATTCATTCATTAGTATTGTTCTTTCTTGTTGTGACTTTTCTAGATTATTGGAGCAATGAGTAGATATTCTTTTTGAGAGGGTTTCAAACAGATCAAAGGCCTCCCGATGGGCAACCCAATATCTTCAGCTCTGGCAAACATTTTCATGAATAATATTGACCAATCAATAATAGACAATAAGCAGCTAAAAATAACATTCTGGAAGAGATATATTGACGATATTCTTTGCATAACCGAAAACAACAATACAACAAGCATTCTGAATTTCTTGAACAATATAAAACCATTTCTCACATTTACACATGAAATAGAAGAAAAAAACTCTTCATCATTCTTAGATATAATTCTCACCAGAAACAGCTCTAAAATAGAAACAGGCATTTACCGTAAGAAAACTCACACGGGTGGTTACTTAAATTTCAGCTCATTCGGTCCTATTAACCATAAAATATCTGTTATAAAAACCCTCTCAAAAAGAATATCTACTCATTGCTCCAATAATCTAGAAAAGTCACAACAAGAAAGAACAATACTAATGAATGAATTACAAAGCAATAGTTATCCCACAGAATTTATCAAAAGACAATTCCACAGATCAACATTCATCCCTCCTTCCAATAGCCAATCTCATAAATTATACTGCACACTTCCGTACAGCTACGGCATTGAAAGAATCAGCAGAACCCTCAAGAAATATAACATCAAGACCATATACCAGACACCATCCAACTTGAAAACACTTCTCCGCCATCCCGATACCAAACATAACACAAACAACAGTCAAAAATCCAACCTCATCTACAGAATCCCGTGCCGATCTTGCCCAGCTACATACATAGGAGAGACAGGAAAAACTCTGGAAGAAAGAACCAATCAACACCGGACAGCCCTTAAAAACTATAGCCCTCTTTCCCTTTTAGTAGACCACGCACTGAAACAGGACCACATACCAAATTTCGACTCAACAGAAATAATATATCAAAATATCAAGGATAAACATTCAAGACTTTTTCTAGAAAGCTGGAGCTCAATAGAAGATAAAAACAGTATCAACCGAAAAATAGACATTCCTCAACTATACTTACAATTTAAAACCACATAGCCCACTACTATACACGTATATATGTCATAATTTGTATATAATTAAATGCAACCCCGACCCACTATGTATGTACCATGTATGATTTTCGAAGACTTAATAAAGAACAAGGTAACTGGAGGGAAGCAAGTAGCATTAAGATATAGGAAGTAGACCTAAAGCTGGCACGACTATTCTGGGCACCCCTGTGTCAATATTGCAGGGGCAGAAACCGGACGTCTCTAGTGACCAGAAGTTATAAATGTTAAAGCTAACACCCAATATTTCCGGCAAAGACAGGACGTATCCAATATCCACAGAAGTTATATTAGTATAGAGACACCCCATACTTCCGACCCAAGATAGGACGTATTTGATAACACGGAAGTAAATAAAGTCAAAATAGCACTCGACACTTCCTATCAAGCAGACCACAGCTTTCATCAAGGAAAGCCGCGGGCCAATCAAAAGATAGCATCTAAATAGGTCAACCAATAGGGAAAAAGCATGTGATCATCTCTCAACCAATCAGAGAGAAACGGAGTCTTGGTGTTAAATCGAAAGGCAAGGATGGTCAGTTAGGTTTTCGCTCTCATAGGAACAACACCTGCAGTAGCGACTTGGCTCCCACCGAGTTCGGATCAGCCTTCGACTTGCTCCCACCAAGGTAACATCTGTTCTAGAGATCTCTCTCTCAGCTCAGCTCATAGCTATGTCAATCACCGCCATGTGATCAGATAAGGGACAATCAAACCCGCTCCTTCTCAAACCTTCTTCCCTCCAATCCAGTTGCCTTTTATTTTCAAACAATCACGTGTCCTGATTATTCCTAACTGTATGCTGCAACTTCCACTCAAACGGCTGCGCTTCAATCAAATATCACCATTCGCATCCAACAACAAGAAATTCCGCAACGATATTGCCACAGATCGGTTAAGTCGACAGGATAAAGAGATGGAATTAAATCAGGATCCCATAGGCGTAAAATCGGACGGCCCGATGGAAACAACAACGGAAGGGAGGCAGGAAGTAAGAGAGACGAGCGAGACAACTGCGCCCCTAGCGGACGCCGTCAATCAGCTGTCAACGCTTCTGACCCGGGTAAAAATTTCTGATGGAGCGGAATCGGCGATCCCGCCTTTCGACGGCACATACAGCGCGACACAGTTTTTCCAGACGTTCGACCGAAAAATGGAAGACGCATCCATGGGAGAACAAGAAAAATTACTGCACCTACCAAACTACCTGGTGCGACAACCCCTGGAACTCTTCAGGAAACTTCGGCTGGCCGACCGGAGTTATTTCCAGGTGAGACAAATCCTCCTAGATCTCTACCCTGAGTCAAGCGAAGCGTCCTTTGCGAAATATTTCGCCATGAAACTCACTGGACAAGCCAACTTAGAGACCTACTACCGGGAGAAAACCGCCATGGGATTGCAACTAGGACTTCCACAAGAGGTGATCCTCGAGACGCTGACAGAAGGACTGCCATTCAACGACCAGCGCCTAGTCCGCGTAGTACCTCCCGAGAACCTAGGAGAATGGTTCCGCCTGGTACAGCGGATCCACGGGCCCAGTGTACCGACAACGCGATCCACTCGAATGGAAGCAGTACAAATGACTAGATTTCCCTTTCAATCGCGCGGACAGTGCAAAAGGTCCCGATCCGGTCCAACAGATATTCCAAGCCAGCCACACCAAGCCGAAGACGCCACAATGGAGACTTTTCGAGACTAAGGTAGGCAATCCACCCAATGACACCATCAAATTGACTTTGGACTTGTATCTGACCCAGGACCTACCATGTACCTTTCTCATTGAACCAGACGCAGGTTCGAACATATTGCCGTATCATTTATACAATAGATTAAAAGCACAACTTCCCAATTTAAGTATTAAAAAACCTTCCCTTGATCTATCCCCCCTAAATAGTTTTACGAAAATAATAGGACATTTAACTTTCCCTCTGACAATAGGCCAAATAACCCGTAGAGAGAACTTCCACGTGATAAATGCATCCTTGCCATTTGGAGTTCTTACCTTAAAAACCCTTTATCAATATAAATTAAAACTAAATTATAATCGCGGCACTATTTTCCAACTTGGCGTCCCATTGTCTAATACTATCTACCACTTTAAACATGTGTCAAATGAATGCAAGCACGGGCTAGGCCAAAACCTGTCCCAAAGGACTCGCACAGCACCCAAAGTTTTCACACATGGAAACCCTTGCCTGCATTCATTGCCCGAACCCCAAATATTTACATGCCACCATTATAATCTCACACCACACAACTTTTCACTCAACCCAATTACCAGTACTATATGCCCACAACATGTAAAGCCACCACGACTCCAACCTACAATTCCAATAATGCCCAAAAAAGTGTCCGTACACCGACACAGCTCACCCACTTACCACACAAAATCCACACATGACCATACTTCGCAACGCCATAAACACGCAAATGTACATCACAACACGCACGCCAAAAGACAACAACAACAAACAAGCGCATGCACAACCGTTAAGGATAATACAATCATCCCGTCTACACAAAACATAGAAAAAATTCACGCCACCAAACAACCACACAATCGAAAAACATTACGATCTTTCCTAAAAGCTGTGAACGCCTATAAAGAGTTCATTCCAGACCACGCCCGCTTGCGGACGCCACTTGTCAACCTTCTAAAAAAGGATGTCGTGTGGGTCTGGGATGACGAATGCCAGAAAGCGTTCACTAACCTGAAAGAAAACCTTACCACACACCCCACATTACACCTTTACCAGGAAGGTCTGCCATGCCAGGTGTACTGTAACACCTCAACATTCAGCATTACAGGCGTTCTTAAACAAGTCTACCCTGATGGGAAGACATACACCGTTCAACATTTCAGCCGATCTCTACGTAGTCACGAGCGAAATTATTCAGACTTGGAACTACAATGCCTAGCCATTGTGGAAAGTGTGGATAATTTCCGCACCTGTCTAATGGGCAGAAAGTTTACAATATTTTCTGACCATCCCGCATTGCAGTGGTTGAAAGAGATCAAAGCTCCGTCAGGCAGATTGTTTCGATGGAGGTTAAGATTGTCAAGATACGAATATGAGGTCCGTAGCATAAATGGAGTACAACAATATGAAACGGGCGTTGGAACTCGTATCCCATTTTGTGGCTTTCTAGATGCGCCACTCATACAGAGCCAACAGTCTTCTCCACCAGGGAAATCTCGCGTGACTATGGATCACAATAAACTGCGCACCGTCTCCCGAAAAGGAGTACTGAAAACTATAGTCCCAAGTTCATTTACAACCAGACTTCTTAAGTCCGTACACACTCAACACCACCATCCAAACATCTCCAAGATGACGAGGCTCATCTCAGCACAATATTATTGGCAGGACATGACACAAGACATCGCAAAACAGGTAAAAACCTGCCCCACCTGCCGATTCGCTAGAAGAATCGATGAATACAAACAACCTGCACGTAAAAATACCGACACAGGTACCCAAACAAAACAAAATTCGTACATAAAGCACAGCGTACACACAACACAAATAATGCCAAAATTACCACATCCACGTCAGAGAAAAGATCACACATCTCAACCTAAACCAATTATCGCCGACATATCTCTAATAAAACCATTGACGATCAAACAGGAGAACTATAAACCGGACAAACAGTTCAATCATACCACATCACTCCCTAAAGATATCAAACAAGAGAACTGCGAACCTACCAATCATTCAATTTCTACAATTAATAAGGATCAAACAAATATTTCAAAATCCCCATTTACAAAAATACGAGAGAACATGGGGCAATACCCTATTTTTCATCTGATTTTCATCCTTTGTTTGTTACTTCTGCCATACAACTGTATTCCAATTTTATTCATCAATTACTTGTTTATATATACCATGCCCGCTCAGAAAATCTTCGAACTACAAGAGGCAGTTTTTAATTTTGGACAAACATTAGGAAACATCTTTGCAGAAAATCTAAATAAACTCCGAAGAGATAGCAATAACTGAAAAGATGACCAAACAATGTCGGAGAAATCACGCTCCAAAAACAAGATCTGAGCCGCACCAAAAATAAATAGACGGCAGGAAACGAGAATTTGAGACACCACGACGGAAGTGTAGTTCGCAGCGATAAATTCGGCCTCTGTAAACAAAGCGGAGCGCCCTCGTCCGATCTCCAATTTCATTCCCTCTCGTTTGCCCGACACACCCCACTTCCGTATCTCTAATTACAATGAGAAGATCCCCTATTGAGGTCGACTGGGAACCTCGCTATACCACCGATTTTGATTCCAGTTCGAGTCTACATATCGATTTTTACCAACCAACTCCACATCCACGAGACAACACATAGAACAAACTCACACATTTCTTACACAACAGACTTCTAACATTTTTTCACAACACACACACAAAGACAAAAAATTACACATAAAGGTTATATAGATTTCCATGTCTCCTGTACACACAGCATAAACGCACTTGAGGACTAGAATCACGTTTTTTCACCTAAGTGTCGCTACAGACGAGACAAAAAATTTATAGGGCATAATTGAGCAAGTAAAACATTTATAGGGCAAAATGGAGCAACCAATACATGTAGATCAGGGCATGTAGATACCATAGGGTTCAAACCAATACACCTTATTTTTCATATCAATCATTTCCATTATTTTTTCTCAATTAAAATTTAAATATTTAATCAATTTATCAATTTATTCAACTTATTATCAATTTTAATCATTAACTATCATTTTGTTTACCAATTAGTTTATATTATCATTTTCACTTATCAATTATCATTCTATTTACCACTTGACTTATATTGCCACAACTCAATTATCAACGAAAACCCACTGGTTTTCGATTAAACTAAAAACATTAAATCACCCTTTGTTGTTGAAACCTTTTTATTTTTCATTTTTCTTTTTTCAAACACTCAACTTTGATTTCGCTCAAAAAAACTTTTATTTTATTTTTATTTTTGATTTCTCAAAAGACCTAATAGCATTCCTTCGATTTCATTCCCAATCTCGAATAGAATATGGTTAGGCATTTTTCCTTTTTTTTTCACCATTCAACCAAGCACTCAACTTTGATTTCGCTCAAAAAACTTTTATTTTATTTTTATTTTTGATTTCTCAAAAGACCTAATAGAATTCCTTCGATTTCATTCCCAATCTCGAATAGAATATGGTTAGGCATTTTTCCTTTTTTTTTCACCTTTCAACCAAGCACTCAACTTTGATTTCGCTCAAAAAACTTTTATTTTATTTTTATTTTTGATTTCTCAAAAGACCTAATAGAATTCCTTCGATTTCATTCCCAATCTCGAATAGAATATGGTTAGGCATTTTTCCTTTTTTTTTTTTTCACCTTTCAACCAAGCACTCAACTTTGATTTCGCTCAAAAAACTTTTATTTTATTTTTATTTTTGATTTCTCAAAAGACCTAATAGAATTCCTTCGATTTCATTCCCAATTTCGAGCTAGAATATGGTTAGGCATTCTTCTTTTTTTCTCACCATTCAACCAAACACATTCAATTTTGATTTCATTCAACTTCTTATTTCATTTTGTTTTGATTTCCAAGCACCTTATGAAATTTCCTCGATTCCTTTTTCTCAGAATTCGAGCAAAAAAGTAACTAAGCAGTTGTCTTTGTCACCATGCAACAAAATATTTTTCTTTTTCAACCAAACACATTCAATTTTGATTTCATTCAACTATTTTTATATTATTTTTATTTGATTTCAAGAGCCTTAATAGAACTCCCTCGATATCATTTCTTATCTCGAGTAGAATTCGTTTAGGCGCATTTTCTTTTTTGCCCACTATGTACCATAACATTCATTGATTTCTTACAATTAAAAATTTTTTTGATTTCTATTAATTATACTCAACCTATATCATCAACACCATTCTATCTTACTTTTATGTCACCAGCAATGCTTGTATATAGCCCCTCAATACCTACAACTAATTTTCCCACAAAATTATTTTTCATTTTACAGAATTCTCTCAGGCTAACCCCTTCTTGAATTCTTCACATGTAGGGGGCGCATCTGTCATAATTTGTATATAATTAAATGCAACCCCGACCCACTATGTATGTACCATGTATGATTTTCGAAGACTTAATAAAGAACAAGGTAACTGGAGGGAAGCAAGTAGCATTAAGATATAGGAAGTAGACCTAAAGCTGGCACGACTATTCTGGGCACCCCTGTGTCAATATTGCAGGGGCAGAAACCGGACGTCTCTAGTGACCAGAAGTTATAAATGTTAAAGCTAACACCCAATATTTCCGGCAAAGACAGGACGTATCCAATATCCACAGAAGTTATATTAGTATAGAGACACCCCATACTTCCGACCCAAGATAGGACGTATTTGATAACACGGAAGTAAATAAAGTCAAAATAGCACTCGACACTTCCTATCAAGCAGACCACAGCTTTCATCAAGGAAAGCCGCGGGCCAATCAAAAGATAGCATCTAAATAGGTCAACCAATAGGGAAAAAGCATGTGATCATCTCTCAACCAATCAGAGAGAAACGGAGTCTTGGTGTTAAATCGAAAGGCAAGGATGGTCAGTTAGGTTTTCGCTCTCATAGGAACAACACCTGCAGTAGCGACTTGGCTCCCACCGAGTTCGGATCAGCCTTCGACTTGCTCCCACCAAGGTAACATCTGTTCTAGAGATCTCTCTCTCTCAGCTCAGCTCATAGCTATGTCAATCACCGCCATGTGATCAGATAAGGGACAATCAAACCCGCTCCTTCTCAAACCTTCTTCCCTCCAATCCAGTTGCCTTTTATTTTCAAACAATCACGTGTCCTGATTATTCCTAACTGTATGCTGCAACTTCCACTCAAACGGCTGCGCTTCAATCAAATATCACCATTCGCATCCAACAACAAGAAATTCCGCAACGATATTGCCACATATATGTATATATATGGCAAATTGCTGATTTTCAATTCGTTTATTTTAAATGTATATATTTACTTAATTCTCTATATATTAATGTTTTACATATTATATTATTATTAATTATTATATTCATAGAGGCATGCATATTGTAGATTCTAGATATTTAAATTTTATAGCGGTTGTATATACTCGCGAAATGATACGCGAGCTTCTCTAAAGCCATTTTGTTCCCAGAGGAAGTTTGGCGAGTTGCCTCACGAAATATCGGAAATAAAAACTTTATGATCCAAAATAGGCATTTTTAAATATTGTAATATATGGATTGCTCTATTTTCAAGCATATATATATATATATATATGTGGTAATATAAGGTGGGGAGAGAAATAAACACATCACAAGTTGGAAGAGGGACCTAGACAACCAAGAAAGAGAGAGAGACGGGACTGGCACAGCCGGCCGGCCGTTCATGTCGCACACAATCCCCAACTATCTTAAAATTCCCGAGGTGTTAACTGACAGGCCCCATGGTCACCCCTTGGAATGTCGCTGGTGTCTCAAGTGACCGGACTATACCCCCCGTCTCTCTCTGGGTTGTCTGTAGGTTGGCTTTATTATTCCCGGAAGAATATATATTACGACATATATATATATATACTACAGAGAGAGACAAAGAGTAATACACATATACAGAGGGTGTTTCCTTTCAAATGAAACGATTTCAAACGTCCGTTAGAACTTTATTTTTCGAACGTGAATTTTTTTCATGTGTTCTATGTGCTTCCCCTTCTTCTTGGCTATCTCCCTGCATCGGACTTTCCAAGCTGCGAACACTTCCTTGACTTTGGAGAGCGAAACATTCGACCACTACTCTTGTGCGGCTTTCCAAAGTCCGGCCTCAGTTTTGGGACGTCGGTTGAAGAGCCGTTGTTTCAACATACCGAACCCGTAAAAATCCAGTGGGCTGGCGTCGGGAGACTTCACTGGAATGTCCGAGTTCCTGATAAAATTTAGGCCTAGGGTGTCCTTCATTTCTTGTAGGAACTGTTGGGTTTTGTTGGAGGTATGGGAAGAGGCTTTGTCGTGATGAAGGAACACTTTGTCCATTTCCCCTGGGTAAAGGTCCTTCAGTTGTTCGATGACAGGTTTCAGAACGCATTCTATATAGAATTCTGAGTTCACCTTCACCTTCGATGGAACCTTTATGAGCGGAAGGACTCCACGGCCAGTCATTACCCCGACAACCATGAAACCTTTAGGGAAAGTTTCGGAGCATTGGTGAACCCAATTATCCGGGACCTGATTGCCTCTTTTGATGTAACAGATCTTCCGGATTCCATTGCAATACGTCACATACATCCATGCTTCGTCCAATGTTGCAGTATATTCCGATCTGGAACCGGCCAGGTGTTCCTCGTAGAGCTTCCGGGCATTCGTTGCACGGTTTTTCATGTGGAAAGGGGTGAGCTTGTGAACCTTGCCTTTTCGTCGGGTATCCAGTTCCAAATATTTGTGAATGATGTTATTTATCGTTTTTAGCGATGTTCCACACATTCTGGAAAGTTGGCGCTGAGATGGTGGATTTTCAGTAGTTGCTAGCCGCTTTACCTTGGAAACCGTGGCGGGGGTCCGCACCGGACGTGGTCGATCGACTTGAAATTTTTGCCCATTGGATTCAGCTTCCCTTTTCTTTCCGATGCCATTTACTACCCTACATATTGTAGCTTTGCCAACATCTAGTCCTTCTGCTTTTAGCTTTTTCACTATGACGCTATAACTGTTTCCTTCTTTGGAAAGGGTCCGAATTGTTTGTTCGACTTGGAGCGTTAGTCTCTCTCCCCCCATGTTGCAAAAATCATGATACCTGATGAAAATGAATTCTCCAGAAGATTCTAGATCTATTGGAACCAGTGTCGTGTGCAGCATGCCTGCACGTGCAAAACGCGAGCGCTCGAAAATCGTTTCATTTGAAAGGAAACACCCTCCGTATAGACAAAGATGACTTACTTGGCATAAGCCTTCTCCAGAAGTGCTGACCAGAATTCATGGCGATGTTTAGAATGCATGAAGACAAGATGGCCATTAACTGTAGGCAGACGATCGTCCACCACGACATCCACCCAGCGGCCATACTGCCAGAAACGGAAATGGAAGATTCCAGCGTAGTTCTCAGTGAACGCCTGATCCTGGGGAACTACACGGTGGAACAGCTCGTTGTTTAGGGTCAGGTTGGCCACGGCCGCCATGAGCCAGCAGTCGCCTGGGGGACATCATCATCATTCTTATTATCATCCATAATGACTTATATTTAGTGATTAAGTAACGGGTATTCTGGAGATTAAAGGCCACTACTTACCCAACTCTCCTTGGATAACATCGAATCTTGAAGCTCCTTCCACAAAGAGACGTGGGGCTGAGGAAAGCTCCTGCACATACATACGTAATTTGAATATCCAATTACATGCCATATGTACATATCTACACTCATGGACAAAAATTAAGGAAGTGCAAAGTCTGGTGTGTTTTGAAGGAGACAAAGGCAATTTTGGTTATCTCGTGTGTCTTCAATAAAGATCACTGTAATATATTTCAGAGTTATTATCTGAATCCCGATTTACATGCTAAAAGGTACAACTTCCTCAAGTTTTGTCCATGAGTGTAATCAGTCCAAGAGAAGAAAAAATTTAAACACAATCAAATATATAATGCACATGTGTTCTCTAAGCTTATGTCCATAGATACATTAATTAACCATGAATTAATTTCTAGTATCGAGTATAAAAACAGAATCACAACAGTATGATGAATTAAATAGGCAAACTTGTGGGAGGGTGCACCACTGATGAGACAAGCCATCCCAATAATATTTTATAATAGAGTAAAGACAATAGAAAGATGTTTTATTTATAAAGAGAGAAAAAATCGCAATAAAATCATCATTTCTTGTACAGATGTTTAATATATTTGAGAATATGTTCTGTAGATATAGACAGCCTCTAGACAACCCAGGCTGTTCGCGACTATTATGTAAATTTGGTTATTTTAACTAAATATGCAAATTTTGATTGTTTAAAACTGCCAGCTGGTCAATAAAACCAGTGTGTTTATAGTCAGTCTTTGAATCGGTCTAGTTCTTTGAGTCTATGCTCCAATTATTTAGTATTTGGAAATTCATCTAGTTGAAGAGGTTTGACGTTGGTCATGTAGTCAGAAGGTTTTATAAAGAATCGAACGGCTCTAATTCAAGGATAATAATCAGCAGAAAAAACCTGGCCTATCTAGATACAGTTCACCAAACCAAAACATAAAGTACTAACCAGGCTTATAGACAAAGGAAGTGGATTCCTAGCTATCGCTGCTAGCTCCTCATCCGCTACCGCCAACAAGGCTGTATTAGACTGTAACGATAGGTCGTCACTTGAGATCTGATTGTTAACATCCACAACACTACTGTTGTTATTTAATTAAAGTAAGTTAGAAGGATGAATCCGTAACCAATTTAACTCTGCATATTATTTATAGCAATTATACGAAACAAATCTTGGTATATATGTCTACATGAAAACAACAAAAAACAATACTTAAAACATTATATACATACAAGTTCCTTTTTAAACTCAGTCTCATCTATAGTCATTGTTACTGTGTAATATTCCAACAACTGTAGTTAGAGCCATTGTTGACCTGGATTACCGCCGATATCTCTCTGAAGGACTGAGTCAGTCTACTCCACATATAGCTGGACCACTGATACCAAGGACCTATCCAGGCTGGTCAATGAATGGAACTATCCTATCCTAGACTCGCTGACTCACATGGCCTGTTTACCACGGACCTTTATAGAATGGATTCCAGCCATACGGACTACTTGGACTCCAGTCCGTGAGTAACAACGTCCACACACAGGTAGCATCAGACTGTCTTGACCATCACAACCTCTCAATGTTCAATATAACATGTCGTGAACACACCAGGTATGTAGAGATATGCTGGTCAACCTTGTCTGGATATCAATCATGGTTAACCCTAGTTGATTGAACCACACCAATACTTGAAATCTTTATTTCAAACTAATTTATACAATGTTACATTGGTCTCTTACATTTTTATCTTAAAAAAAAAACAATTTCACATATTTAGAGAAGATATCTAGAATTTATCTGTCTTGAAACAACTTTTCCGTTTATATATATACTTATTTTATTTTCAAGAATACAGAAAATTGATAGGTAATAGAAGACGAAGTGCCATAATTTATAATTTGAATTGCCACTTCAAATATATATAAAATGATTGTAATATTTTCGTTATAAGTATTCGCCTAGCGCTTTATATTACTAAAGATAGTATGCTTAATTTGCTTATTAATATTGACATTTATTTTTCAAAACTTGAAGCATAAAATGTATTAGATATAATTTACAAAAAAAAATATATATATATATATTGATTTCAATACCTGATCTTTTTATCTTTTATTTTTTTCTTTCGTTTTTTCATATATATATATATAGACATGCTCTCGTTACAAATTTAATATAGGAAAAGTACTCAAGTTACAAGTTTACAAAACCGTTCATAGAATTCATTCGTTATGAGAAAATCAAATATTTTATTATATTATCATCATCGAAAAAAAATATTTTAGAAAGAAAACGAATCTTATGACAGAATTATTTTGTTAAATATTTTAAGCACATGAACATAACACATAAACACATTGGACAATTTCTTCTTTCACAAGGAAAAATAAAATTTTGGGAATAAATTTGCTCTTAAAAAAAATAATAACATATTTATTCTCTGGATAGAATTTTTTTAGCTGGACTTTATATATTTATAACAATGAGACGTGTAATCGTTTCTAGATGAAAAATAATCTATTATAAATTTTATTATTTTAAATATAAATAACCCCAACCATATTTTTATATTTATTTTTAAAATTTATATATATTTTGAATATCAAAAATAAATGATGTGCAATGATTAACATAATTATAACTTTTATAAAGTGTGTGTGGTGTTTTAAAATATTATCTCATTAAATTGGAATCCAACAAGCCATTGATAAATATTTAAAAAACTATGATAAAAAAAACTTGTATAAATTTGACCATGTAAAAGATGTAATTGGCACAATTAATTTCGAGCAAAAGAAAATAATTCATACAGCAATTTAACTCTTTCGAATTTAATACAAAGCATTTTGTGATCATTAAGAACCAAATATATAAATATTTTCTAAAGAAAACTTTATTAAATAAATATATTTCAGGAAGAGACCTCAAGAAATTTAATAAAGCTCATTATTGACAAAATTTTATGAAATACAGATTACTTGGTTCCAGTTTAGAAATAAGAAACATTACTCTAAGAAACTGTTAAATCAATATATGATAAAAATATCAAAAATGTTGGCAAAAATCAGGTAGGAATTTCTCTAATCAATCTGATACATATTCTTCAAATATTTTGAAAACTGTTGAAATTGACAATTGCAGATATTTCTACGGTATTTGATATACATATATTTGCGTAGTTTTAGTATTGTCTATGCAAATTGACATCTCTGCCTATATAGCGCGGCCTTGTTGGATTGTTAGCAGGTTAGCGGTTATTGGATAGGACAGGTCGGCGTGAGCTGCTGATGTAAATATAATTCCAACAAAAACAAAATAAATAATTAAACCAGAATAATCAATACTCTCGTATCAATCTCAGATGTCAAGATTGGTGTCACCTCTCTACTGATGAGACCCATAATCTACTTGTCAACTGGACAGACTAAACTGACGTTGATTCTCCTTCTTGATCACCAAGGTCTTATACAGCCTAAAGCTGGATGATACCACGTGATGTGGACTGGCCTAACTGATTGGTTGGATTGATATAAACAAAACGACACCAGTTTCTTCTTTTTTTTTTTAGCGGAATCTGGACTTAATTTTGAACAAACATATAATAAATATAAATTGATGGAATAAATAAAAAACAATTCATATATTATATACATGATAAAATATTATATTCCAGCTATAAGATATCCGTAGAAAAAAAATGTTTCTAAAAAGAATTTCCAAAAATTAACTGGAATTAGTATGATGATGCTGAAGGGAAATGGAGAATGATTCTGTGATTACTATAATTTAAGTAAAAATTTATAAAAAGTATTTAAAAATAAAAAGTGATATTCACTAACAAAGGGTTATTTTGAAATTAAAACCTAACAAAATTGAAAAAAACACTTATAGCATTTAATCTATAAATATGTGTGTGAAATAACTGTAAATCATTTTAATTATATATCAAGTTTGGAAAAAAATGTATAACTAGTTTTTCCCAACCTGCAATTGAATTAATCTTAATTTATGATGCTTAAAACTTTATACGTCTTTTATATTTGTTGAATTTGAAAAGATATCACCTAAGGCCAATCTCTATTATACAGTGGTACCTCGACATACGAGTTTAATTCGTTCCGCAACCTTGCTCGTATCTTGAATTACTCGTATCTCGAAGCAAATTTCCCCATACAAAATTTCCATTTAAAATCACAGATTAATATCTTTAACACTACCGAACCGAACTCGTATCTCGAATTTCGCTCGTAACTCAAAGCAAAAAATCACTTGCTCGTCGGCTCGTATCTCGAAAAACTCGTATGTTGGGGCGCTCGTATGTCGAGGTACCACTGTATTTATTTTATAAATGACCTTTGAGCTGAATACCTACCTACCCCATTACTTGTAATTGACGTTATCGGCTAATAAAGTGTTTTTTTTATCCTTATATATATATGACATATTGATATATGACTTGAAGGAGTATAGTAGGAATATAAGGAATAACTGGAGGTTAAGAGATTTTGGAGGTCAGAAATTCATAATGTGAATTCTTATCTAGAATAAATCACCACCAATCACAAATGCCGAAGAAAATAAAATAACATTACAAACCGCGTGAATGTCAAGAATAAAAAAGGGACTTGGTGACAATAGCAATCTGTTGACAATAAAGTCTGAATTCTAGGCTGCTGTGTGTAACAGATGTTCCAGATGGAGAGCCGTGACTTCCCTGTGTTCCAGCTCTACTAACGACGTTGTTTCAGGATCTAGCTAGTGTTAGACAGTAGCTATTGACAGAGGGGCGGGTTTTAGCGCTTACACTCCTGTGGTGATCATAGCAGGGGCTGTGGTCATCTACCATTCCACGTTGGGCGGGAGGACCCACTATTTTAACCCTGTGTCACATAACGTGGATTGGTACTCAACTTCTCCTCCGGCAGCTTGGCTCGCTCCACAGACCCAGGACTAGGTACTGATTACTAGTCTGCTGGTTCTGGTGCAAAACTCCAATGGGAGGCCTCGCGTGTGACGCAAAGTCCGGCTTTCAGCGTTGGCAGTGTCAGCAGTTCTGTCTTCGGTCTCTAGTCCGCTCCATTCCACTTTGTTGTCCAATAGTGAACTCAACGAGTTCATCGAGTTGTCGGAATTGGGACGTTGAGTTCAGGGGTGTAGCAATACATGACGGTGTGTATAGTCTACCTCTAACCCCCTCTGCGTTATGTATCTAGATATCACGTGGAGCCCTCACCGTGTCTAGTTAACATTTAGGTAAATGTCTTTCTTTAAGCTCCCTCCTTAGGTCACCGAGTCCCTTCTTTATAACTTGGTCTTTACGCGGTATCAAATATATAAATTCCCTTTTTGTGGCGATCCAAATAAAAGAATAAACTATATATATATATTTGTGATTTATATTAATCGGAGAATTTTTTAAAAATTTTTGTGGTGACAAAAAGCTACGGTGTTATTACAGAGAAAACTTCAGTTCCCACCAGTTCCTACATAGTTCAATTGTATTAATTGTATATAATTTAAAATATACACGCAATTATCCAAATTGTGGATATGGCGTGTCTCTCCCAACTGTTAAATAAATAAATAAGTTGATATATTTATTTCAGTGAATGTTTGAATATTATTTTTTTATAAATTGACCAATGAATCCATTTAAATTCTATTTCTGGGGGTTCGGTGGAAAGGTGATCTAAACCGTTGGTTTTCGACCGTTATGACCCGGGATCGAATCCCCCATTGGGTACTTTTTTTTTCTAATAATAATAATAATAAAAATGCTCCATTGACTCCCGATTCTTGCAAAAGTCCAACCCCACCAGCGAATGAAAGTAACCAAACGAGGCTCTGGCACATTTGTAAGTGCAAAGTCGAACTGCTTTTCAGGTGTGTAGACATGTGGTACACTTACAGTATAAAATAAGTCACTAACTTCTACCCACCATGATTATCATGGCCTGTACCACCTGTACTTTGGATAATAATAATAAATTCTATTCCTGAATGTCAACTTTAAAAAAAAATCACATTATCGTTTTAAAACTCTAAATTGAATATCAATAAATATATTATCGCATACGTTTTATGCATCCATCATCTTCTATAGATAAATTTTCAACGCCAGGCGCCGAAGGCGCCATTTTCCCGCCAAAATGTTTTCCTTCGTCTGCTAATTTTATCCCCTCACATCCTTAGGTGCTATTCTCGGGGTTTCTTTCACAGCCCGTTTGGCAGGCTGGCTGTGGGCCACATCAGGGCCACTCTGTGGTGGGAGGACACTGCTCTGTGATATTGATGATTATCATCTTCCTAAGAACCTGGGCACTACAGTAGATATAATGCCGCTCCATCCTCCCAGTGTCTCTATCCTATCTACTGAATGATTACTAGCATCTTCTTGAGAGAGGAAGCTATATCTACAATCTACATTCATGGAAAAAACTTAAGAAAGTTTCATATTTTAAGCAGAAATCACTCCTGAACTATTATTGAGCCTTCTACATGCTAAAACAGAAATCACTCCTTATTTGCTTATATACCGACGGATTCCTCCCCATATATGTAAATTCGAACGTACTTCTTTATAAAAAATATAATAATAAAATTATATATTCATGCTAAAATGTATAAATTACTTAAGTTTTGTCTATATGAGTGTGTATCCCTTCTTTACCAAGAAATATTGAACGAGTGAAAAATCTTGATATTTTGAAGAAATAATTGAAGGCTTAAGTTTTTTTTTTTCATATCGAAGAATGTTGAGATTCTCTACTCTCTTTTTTCATAAAAAGCGCGAAATCAAAAGGCGAAAGGTTATTTTAAAGTTTTTAAATTATTATTTTGCCAAGCTTTCGAGTATTACTGCCCTTCCACGGGAGAAAAACAGAGAGAAACAGGAGAAAAACATTTTTTTTAATATTATATGTTAATACAAATATTTTTTTCCATTATTTAAGGTGGTAGACTAATGACATTCAGGTTTGCCCGAGTGGATGTTTGCCAGTGGAAGTTTGCCCTAATCACAAGATTCATGTCAGTAGTAACAAAATTTGCTGACTGTAGGTCACAGATTCTTAAAAAGAAGGAGCTTTGTAACAGTATTATTCAACATTTTATATCTCGTAGATTATATTACTTATTTGTTTCTCAGAAAATTTATCTTATTGTGCCTCTCTTTTATTTATATAAAGTTCGAATTGTTTGCATCTCGAAATAAATTGCAATGTCATCCTTAAGATATTCTTCTCTCATTTTTTCTACGTTACACTATTCCGTTTGCTAAAAAAATTTTAGACTCATGGACAAAACTTAAGGAAATTGTACCTTATAACATGTATATTGGGATTATAACTCTGAAAGATATTACAGTGACCTTTATTGAAGATACATGAGATAACCAAGTGTGTATACACTCATAGACAGAAACTTAAGGAAGTTGTACCTTTTGCCATGTATATCGGGATTATAACTCTGAAAGATATTACAGTGACCTTTATTGAAGACACACGAGATAACCAATATACACTCATAGACAGAAACTTAAGGAAGTTGTACCTTTTAGCATGTATATCGGGATTATGAAAGATATTACAGTGACCTTTATTGAAGACACAAGATAACCAAGTGTGTATACACTCATGGACAAAACTTAAAGAGGTTGTACCTTTTACCATGTATATCGGGATTATAACTCTGAAATATATTACAGTGACCTTTATTGAAGACACACGAGATAACCAATATACACTCATGGACAAAACTTAAAGAGGTTGTGCCTTTTACCATGTATATCGGGATTATAACTCTGAAAGATATTACAGTGACCTTTATTGAAGGCACACAAGATAACCAAGTATGAACAGCCTCTGTCTCCTTAAAAAAGACTTTCCACTTCCTTAAGTTTTGTCCTTGAGTATATATGATTGTAAAAAACAACACCAATCTATCCTCACCATCTATATAAAGATTGTATAAAAGTTGCGGAGAGAACAGAGGACGATTGTGTAGGAGCCAAATGTCAGGCTAGATGGACGCCAGACCCGTCCTGATGACAGTGGAGATAAGGTGTCATTAGGGGTCTACTTCTGGCGACAGCTATTTCTGCTAAAAATAAGGAAAATGAAGTACTTCTGGCAGCTTTAACATTGTCGTAGGCACCTTTTCTTCCTGACTCTATCTACTGTTGTCTGTGTGCCACCTACTGTAGCTTGTATCTACTGTAGATGGACTGATATTTGTAGTTTTGACCACTGTAGTTTGGTATCTATCGTAGTTTGAATTGGTATATTGTAGTTTTGATTGGTATTTGCTGCTATTTTAACCGGCAAATAACCTAGTATTTTTTTAACCCAGGTATTTACTATTTTAACTCCGTCTTTGCCGGTCCCAAGCCCGGATGAAAAAGTAGGAGGGGGAGCAATAACAAGCTCACTAAAAAACCTGGGCTCAGCTGGCCCGGTTGATAGTACCCTGTAAGGGGTCCTAATCCAGGGATACAGGATGAGCAGCGTTTGTACTCCATGTTAGGAGCGGCTGCACATGGCGTCTGTTCCTCATGTCAGAGGTGGCCATTTCTTTTGGAGCTAAGTCGGCCTGCCACTGAGTAAGCACCCAGTCTTAATGACAAAGGCAGACGCATTCTACTTCACCCAGACCCTAATATGATTGAGTGGAGATAAGGAAGAAGAACCCAGGTATTTGCTATAGTTTTAAATGTAACTTTTGGTTCGACTAGCATAAAGAAGTGTATATAGAGGTCGCTTCTGATGTTCTTCTATAGCTAATCCTATTCTGTTTGGTTAATTTCTGTTGACTTTATTCACGTCATGGGTATTCGATATCTGAAATATATGGATTTGTAAATGGGTGGATTATGCATATTTATTCTTTTCTTCGTAACCAACTCTTTGTTTTCCCAATTCATCCTCTATTGGAGCTCACAGATGAATCCTTTGTAAAAAGAAAGGTCTAAATAAAGTTATGTATTATATTATGATGCATTAGCGCGCCATCTGCTATGAGAGCCAGGCCGTCCCATTAATTTTTCTATTACAGTAAGGGCAGTAGAAATTGTTTATTTTAAAAAGAATCATACGCGTCTAAAATAATTTCGAATTTTCATAAAGTTATATATAAAGAGACTCTCCCGTCAAAATAGAGGTCAAAACTAGACGCCATCTATTAACCGTCACCGCAAATTAGCGGCCTCGGGTCGGTGACAAAGTCACAACACCAGCTTTGGCAAACTGAAAAGCGTCCACCTAGAGACCATGGTTTCGGGTTAATGGCCCTCGTCAGCCTAGGGCGGACTTTATTCCATGAGATCCACTCGGGATCTAATGGAATCTTGACAATCTGCCAAAGAGGTGTTTAGCTGACAAAGTGGCTGGGCTAAATCTATGGCTAAAAGCTATATATGTAACTGGCCTAACTACAAATGCTTCTCAGGCTGTTGACCCTCTTAATCGCGGTTGAAGTTTTTTAAAGTAAAAAGACGAAAAGAATATACTTCTTTATTAAATATTCGGCAAGTTTTCGAGTTTTACCTCTTTCTCAGACCTACTGAATCAATAAACAACGATGTTTTAACAGATACCAATGCTTATTAATAGATTTACAATGTTTAATATTTGAACCATGATCTATATGTGGTTCTAAAAATGGGGGGTGTTTTGCTCTCCGTATTCGAACAAGGCCTCTTGTTAGATAGCGTTTACAAAAATTTCCCATTTAGTTCAATTGTTTAAATCTCTGACTATTAATAACTCATCATTCTATTTTTAAATACATATTTAGTCTAAATAATTACCTTCTCGTTCTTCTATTTCACTGTGACACTATTTGAATAAATTATTTAAATAATTCTTGGAATTGTAACATTTTAAACTATACTCATGGGGAAAACTTAAGGAAGTGGAAAGTCTTTGATATCATAGATCGTCTATATATATGTTGTAAAAATATTTTATTGTTATATCAGAGGATTTTATATAGAATTATTGATCATTTGCTTGATCCCGGAATCCATGAGCATGTGACACTGCAGCCGTGGCAATAATACTAAAAATAGTTCAGATCATTATTGCTTCAATTCAGCTTATAGAACACAAAATAAATAATCTGAGAAAATATTGCCTGATCTAAGGCGTAAGAATAAAAAAAAGAAAAATATATTTACATAATGTACAAAAGGTTTGAGCCGGCCATCGGGAAATTTATTTAGGTAACCCGGATTCCTGGAGCATACTAAAGTCGCCAACTATCCGGGTTGGTCTTTAGACTTCACGTCTAATGGTGGCAGCAGACATCCAGTTTATCAGGTGTCGCCAGGCTGCCTTGTGCTTGGGGATGTTCTGCAGGTCTTCAGGGGCATATATATTTATTCCTAGGAGGGTGGCTGTTTGGAACCTATGAAGGTGGTAGGCGGGACATCTGAAGAGAAGGTGGTCGACAGTTTGGTCTTCCTCGTGGCAGTGTGGGCAGGTAGGATCGTCTCTTGATAATTTTGCAGCATCGGCTTTGACAAAGCCATGACCTGTGAGGATTGTTGAGGTGGTGCCACAAAATTTTATTTTGGGCAGGATCGCCATGAGAGTGTTTGGGAATGCAGCTATTCTCCTGAGGTTTCTTGTGGAGTGATCTGTGACATATAATTCCTTCCAGAGTTGGTGTGAATACTGTTCGCTGCGGGCTCGAACAAACTTTTTGGATAGAGTGGAGTAGGATATGGGCAAGTTTGATTCAGCTGCTGCCTTGGCTAATTTATCTGCATGCTCATTGCCTTCTATGCCGCTGTGGCCTCTAACCCAGCAGAGCTGTACGTTTAAATGGTTAAGATTGCGAACTATCTCAGCTATGAGTGAGGTTTTGGGGAGTTCTGGGTTACAAATGGCATGGAGAGCTGCCAGGCAATCAGAAGCGATTGCTGTTGGTTGTCTTTGCATGAGCTGGATCGCTCTAGTTGCATATAGGATAGCAAGTAATTCTGCCTGGTAGGAGGTGCAAAGATCATGGAGTTTTAGTTGTATTGGAATGGAGGGGGGTGGCAGAAAAACTGCGCCGCCTACGCCTTTGAGGGACCGCGATCCATCGGTGTATATGATGGTTGCATTTTCTGGAAGCGACTTTGAAAACTGAAGTAGTTTTCTAAGGGGTGGATAGTGGACTGCGCTAGGCTTTGGACGTGTCTCAAAGGGACCATTTTTTATTGCTTCCTTGTACGCCAGATGTGCCTTGATTGAAATGTCCAATGGAGGGCCGCCAGTGAGTGAGATAGCTGGAATTGTGGGGGTACAGGGGCCCCCCCTAATAAGAATTTTAGCAAATTTATAGTGGAGACTACGTAGTTTGCGAGTGCCATTGGTGTCGAACACTCTCTTGCCCCAAACACCCGAGCCGTAGAGCAGAGCAGGGAGAATTACCATCTTGATTATTTTCAGGCCTGAGCTGTAAGTGAGTCCATATTGTTCCCTAATTGTGCTAATTAATCGAGGAAGCATCCATTTGCATTTGTTGAAAATGTTGTCCGAGTGGCGAACGAATGTGCGTGTGGTGTCAAAAGTTATGCCCAGTATTTTTATATGGTTGTTGATTAAAATAGGCTGGTCGAGGAATTTTATATTTTGGTAACTAGGGCGCTTGGATTTCCAACCATCGGGAAACAACAACCAATGGTTATATAAAGAGAAAGCGCGACCTCTGGCGGTCGATCTAACAGAGTATTTTTTCTATAAATTATAATTATAAAATAAAATAATATTTTTATATAACACTAGCGGACCCGCCCGGCTTCGCCCGGGTTTTACCCGAGTAAAAGTTTGTCTAACGAATCTCTCGATAAAGTGAACATTTTTTTCCCGGTCCCTTGAAAAATACTCGATAAGTTGAATAAAATCAATATTAATTGGTTCCCTCGGTAATTGGAAGTTAAAGGAATAGTATCTTGCCTTGGAATTGTATCATTATTCTTGTATGGATGTACCCGGCTTCGCCCGGGTTTTACCCGAGTAAAGGTTTGTTTAACGAATCTCTCGATAAAGTGAACATTTTTTCCCGGTCCCTTGAAAAAATACTCGATAAGTAGAATAAAATCAATATTAATTGGTTCCCTCGGTAATTGGAAGTTAAAGGAATAGTATCTTGCCTTTGAATTGTATCATTATTCTTGTCTCAAATAAATTGCCGTGTCATCCTGAATTTTGTCTTTCCTAATTTTCTACATTACAAAATCATCGTATCATCATGATAATATTTAGAGCAGATTGTTGAATTATAACAGATAAATTAGAATAATTATCTTGATTATTTCTAGGCGAAAAGTTATTTCAAAAATTTTATTTGCTAGAAACCTTCCCAGTACTATACTAAATAACTTCCCAAAGTTTCATGGCGATCCAATGAGTGGTTTGGTCAGGCATAAAGGACAAACAGACATACATTCATTTTTATATATATAGATATATATATATTTTGAGTCAAAAGGCGATCCATTAATTAAGATTATATAAAAGGGCGTACCTGGATCTGTAAAAGGAAAAAAAATGTTTTTTCTTAAAATATTTCGAGAGATTGCTCCCTCTTTATCATCGTGCTATAAATTGACAAAGAGGGAGCAAACTCTCGAAATATTTTAAGAAAAAAAAATGTTTTTTTTTCCTTTTACAGATCCAGGTACGCCCTTTTATATAATAATCCTTATATATATAAAAATGAAATGCGAAATCGATGTTTGTTATCGCATCACGCAAAATCTACTGACTCAATCATTATGGAATTTCGCATGTAGGTAGCTGAAGATTTCGTTTAACATATAGGCTATTCAAAAAACTAAAAAAGTTAATGTGCTTTTTTTAAAAAATAAAAAACCAAAAAGCGTTAGTTACAGTCTTTTACCGCTAGGGCGCAGCACTGGTCGCGACGATAAATGAATTTGATTTTTTTAAAGCATCGGTGGTTCAGTGGTAGAATGCTCGCCTGCCACGCAGGCGGCCAGGGTTCGATTCCCGGCCGATGCATTTTTTTTTAACAATTTTTAAAACTCATTTATATTATATATCTTCTATATATATAAAAATGAATGTATGTGTGTGTGTGTGTGTGTGGTCTTTTTGTCCTTTATGCCTGACCAAACCACTCATTGGAACGCCATGAAACTTTGGGAAGTTATTTAGTATAGTACTGGGAAGGTTTCTAGCAAATAAAATTTTTGAAATAACTTTTCGCTTTAAAATAATCAAGATAAATATTCTAATTTATCTGTTATAATTCAACAATCTGCTCTAAATATTATCATGATGATACGATGATTTTGTAATGTAGAAAATTAGGAAAGACAAAATTCAGGATGACACGGCAATTTATTTGAGACAAGAATAATTATACAATTCCAAGGCAAGATACTATTCCTTTAACTTCCAATTACCGAGGGAACCAATTAATAATGATTTTATTCAACTTATCGAGTATTTTTCAAGGGACCGGGAAAAAATGTTCACTTTATCGAGAGATTCGTTAGACAAACCTTTACTCGGGTAAAACCCGGGCGAAGCCGGGTACGTCCGCTAGTATATATATATATATATATTTTTTTTTTTTGAAGGAGACCAATTTGGTTCACACTTGGTTATCAATAAAGGTCACTGTGTCAAATATCTTTCAGAGTTATTATCTGATTACATGCTAAAAGGTACAACTTCCTCAAGTTTTGTCCATGAGGGTAGATGTCAACATTTAATGTTACCAAGTCTAGACAATGGCTGTTATATAAAACAATGCTTTCCTTGATTCACGGCGTCCATCTTGGCAGCTGTGGCCGAGCAAGAAGCCAACAAGTGAGATCCACCAAGGAGAATATGGCTGAAAACGACCGTTGCTTCTATTTCGGTTGTTTTCTTTCCAACGCTTCAAATAGAGTCTTCCTCGGTGGTACCAAGTCACAACAGCTGGTCTCTATACAGGAAGAATTCAGAGTGTTATTCTTCTTTATAACAAATTCTAACTATTTAAAGGCGTAAGATTCTTTTTGAAATTAAACAATTTCTACTGCCCTTACTGCAATGGAAAAATTAAAGGGAGGGCCTGGCTCATCAGTGGTGAACCCTCTCAGCGGTAGATTAAACTGGGGAAACCGCTGGGAGGGTTCACCACTGATGAGTATGGTAGATTAAACTGGCGAAACCGCTGGGAGGGTTCGCCACTGATGAGCCAGCCCTCCCATTAATTTTTCCATTGCAGTAAGGGCAGTAGAAATTGTTTAATTTCAAAAAGAATCTTACGCCTTTAAAATAGTTTCGAATTTTGATAACAGATGGCGCGCTAGTGCATCATAATAATATTGTAACAAAATATAACGACGATTGAGGAGGAGGGTCTTATACGAACTTTATTCGCAAGCTTTAGGACGTATTGTCATCGTAAAGGCTGTAGAAGGACGTCAGAAAGCTTGCGGATAAAGTTCTTAAAAGACACCCCTCTTCAATTGTCCTTATATTTTACTATTTTTATTCGAAGAGTTCAATTTAGTCGATATTAATATTGCGTTTTAAAAATACTTGCAATTTGCGGAAGATCAATTGCTCGAAGCTTGTTAAATATTTATAATTATCAAGAAAAAGGCATCGCCTTATCTTGCAACTGAAAGTTGCTGATGGCTTGCGCCATCTATCGGAATAAATATCAACTATTCTCATTGATTTTTAATTATTCCAGAATTGGCCAAATACCCATTATTGATTAATCAATAAAAGCTAACCACGGACGCGTTTCGGGCTGTTGGCCCTCATCAGCGTGGTGCAAGCTGTACCTCAACGACCAAAAAAAAAAGGTCATTCAGGCATCCTGAAAAATCATGAAACGGGTAGTTAAGGCCAGAATTGCGTGAGACCGCGACATAATGTGAAAAAATAGTACAAATGTAATATTGTACTGGGATAAGGTGCATAAATCAAGAAAAATTTATAATTATATGTATTTCTGTTGTCCTCAAAGCTTATGTCCATAGTTCATTTAAAATACCTTTTTCAAGAGTCTAGCTTTAGTATTGGTATAAAAGGTAAACAGCCAAATGTAATATTACAGTAGTATGGTAGATTAAACTGGGGAAACTGTGGGAGGGTTAACCACTGATGAGTCAGGCCCTCCCATTATTTTATCATTGCAGTAAGGACAGTAGAAAATTGTTTTATTTCAAAAAGAATAATTCGCGTCAAAAATGTTTAAATTTTTATAACAGATGGCGCCCTAATGCAATATATTGAATTAATCTTTATCTACTAAAGCGTGTTCTTGAAATTTCAAGTGAACAAACGGATAGTTTTAATGATATTTTTATCTATAATTAAATACGAAACCACATCAATATCTTGTGTATACAAAAATGTAATGCCTCGATAAAGGTAGGCGTTCAGCCAGCCGAAATATTGGCAAATAAATCTTTTATTCAATCCATATATATGACTTTTTACTATCTAACGATTTAAGTATGGATTGCTTTATTTTCAGAACAATATCTTTCTATTAATGGTTTGCATCATTTATTGACAAGTGTAGATACAAGAAATGAAACAATAGTTTGCTAAATCTTTTTCTTTCTTAAATAATACAAACGTCTATTATTGCGATAAAAAAAATATGGAGAGGGCTTGGCTCATCAGTGGGAAACCCTTCCTGCGGTTTCACCAGTTTAATCCAAAAGACCATTCTAATATTGTATTGGACTATTCAGTTTATATATATGCCATTACTATGGGGGAATTGTTAGTTAAGTTATTCAAGTAAACTATGGACATAAACTTTGAGGACAGTAGAATTATAAATAATAAACAAAACTGCTTCCGAAAATGAATTTCTTGTTTTATATTTTTCTCAAGCTTTCGGGTTTTACAGATCCTTCTATAGAAGTATATGGAGTACAGACAGTAGAATTACATTAATACAAAGCAATAACGCGCCATCTATATATAACAAATGGAGACATTAAGACGCAAATGATGTATATAGTTGTTCATTTGTTTTAAATAAATATTAAATTGATGTATATAGTTATTCATTTGTTTTAAATAAATATCAAATTCATGTATATATTTGTTTAGTTATTTTGCATATTTTTCATCTGTGAATTAATCTTATAATTTGGTCTGTGAAAATAAAAATATTGGACCAGTGACCAAAACAAAATGTAAATAGATCGCTTAATGTTATATGGTTAGTATAGAGAATGGTTAGGCAGGATATATATTTAAATGTTATGCTTGTGTAATTTTAAGCTTAATTGAATAAAACATTTAAATTATAAATGTATTCTAAATCTTAAATACCAAGCATTAAAACAACTGGCGACGAGGAAAAGCAAATTTTGTAAAGAAAAAAGAATTTAAATAGTGAAAAGAAATTATACTTTAAAAATGTCTTCAAGTATGTTTGAAAGATTCGACGAAAATCTAGAGAATGTTGAAAATTATATTTATCGATTGAAGCAATTCATGCTAATTTCTAAAACAAAAGAAGACTTTAAGACGCCATTTCTTATTTCAAGCATCGGCCCTAAATATTTCGGGATCTTGCGAAACTTAGTTTTTCCGGAAGAAGTTGATCAAGTTCCCTTTGACAAATTGTGCAGGATCTTATTAAAACATTTCAATCCTAAGATCAATATAATATATGAAAGATTTGTATTCCAGAAAATGGATCAGAAATCAGGCGAAACAATATCTAAATACATAATACGCCTTAAGGAACAGGCTCAAAGGTGTAACTTTGGAGATGTTCTGCAAGAATCCCTGCGAGACAGATTTGTGGCGGGCATCATTGATACACCAACCCAAAAGAAGCTGCTACAGGAAGAAGGATTAACTTTTGAGCGAGCATTAGACATCGCGCTGTCTGCGGAGTCTGCAGATAATGACCTACACAACCTCAAGAGATCCGAAGATGCCCATCTGTCCCCACAGCATCTTCATGCCATCAATAATCCCTGCAAACACTGTGGTAAGACCAACCATCTACACTATAATTGTTTTTTTAAATCAGCTAATTGTAGAGTTTGTGGTAGAGTAGGGCATATTTCTACTATATGTTATAAAAAAGATAGTTCTGCCCGTAAATTGCCCAGAAATCCTAGAAATACTTTTAATAAATTTAAAAAGCATGCTAATGATAATAATCCTTCGGGATCTCAAAATAATTTATCATTGAATAATATAAATTTACATCCTCCTTTGACTGAAACAGTATATGTAAATAATATTAAATTGTTGGCTGAAATTGATACTGGAGCAGCCATTACTACATTAACTAAATATGAGTACTTTAAATATTTCAAAAATGTTAAATTAAATAAATGTAATACAGTCTTGACCGGATATAGTGGCTCTAAAATACCTATTTTGGGCAAGGCTAAATTTGATATAAAATTAAGAAATGTTTCTAGAACCATTGAAATACTAATAACTAATTTAAATTGTTCTAAATTTCTCTTAGGAAGAGATTTCCTTAATCTTTTCAATATCTCATTCAATTATTTGCATAATTTGGACTCTTTTAGTATAGATTCACTTTTAAATGATTATGGGTCCATTTTTGAATGCAAATCTGACCCTATTAAAGGTATCAAATGCCATCTTGATGTGAAGGCTGACTTTGTCCCAAAATTTTACAAATTCAGGCAAGTTCCTTTTGCATTAAAACAACTTGTGGAAAATGAAATTGACAAATTGGTTGATTTAAATATTTTGTCTCCAATAGATAAAAGTGAATGTGCTTCACCACTTCACCATTAGGTGGATTACTAATGGGCATCCCTCTTGGTATACAGGAAAGATAATTAAAATACTAGGAAGGAATGTTTATTTAATAAAACAAGGTGACAGTATAAAAAAGGTTCATCAAAACTACATTAGAAAAATGTTGCCTGGTAAATCACATCCCACTATTATGAATGAGGCTGAACGTGTGCCAACTCCAATCTCGGAGGAGAAAAGTATTACAACCCCCAGGTATCCTCAGAGGGAGCGCAGATGTCCGCAGAGATATGGAGAGTAAATAGATAAATAAGGGGGGCCAAGCCTAAGAAGGGGGAATTGATGTATATAGTTGTTCATTTGTTTTAAATAAATATTAAATTGATGTATATAGTTATTCATTTGTTTTAAATAAATATCAAATTCATGTATATATTTGTTTAGTTATTTTGCATATTTTTCATCTGTGAATTAATCTTATAATTTGGTCTGTGAAAATAAAAATATTGGACCAGTGACCAAAACAAAATGTAAATAGATCGCTTAATGTTATATGGTTAGTATAGAGAATGGTTAGGCAGGATATATATTTAAATGTTATGCTTGTGTAATTTTAAGCTTAATTGAATAAAACATTTAAATTATAAATGTATTCTAAATCTTAAATACCAAGAATTAAATCAGCAAATGTTTCTTTTCACAAATAAATCAAACTTCTACTGTCCTTACTGCGATGAAAATATATTGGGAGGTCTTGACTCATCAGTGGTGAACCCTCACAGCGGTTTCGCCAATTTAATCTAACATCATAGGAGCAATTTGGTCACCCAGACCTCTCGGTCCATAAGCCGGTTCTTTTTCAGTCACCTAGCCAAAGGAATGATGCATTCTCCATGCACCGAGCGGCCATTTGGTTTGGCCCCTCGCGCCCGCCTTTATGGTCTAGCTTCATGGGGCCAACCAATCAGCCCACAGGCGTCTACGAGAGTTTCACGGCCAGGTTGCTGTCCTCTCGTTTGGACTTAGTTAAACCCATCTTATGCTCCAATAGGATCCCCCCCCCCCCCCCCTTTGGCCCTCGAACCCTTAGTTCCCAGTACTTCCTGAATCTGCCGACGAATCAAGGACCTCTGAGGTATGAGGTTGACACGGGAAACCGCGTGAAGGCGGGGGGGGGGGGGGGGGGGGGGGGGGGGGGGGGTGTGCTACTACTGTGTGTACTCTGGTTTTCCATGACGCGCTAGGCAAGGACGCTCCCAATGGCGCACACACAGAGCGTAGACCCAAGAGTTTCAAGACTCATGGCGCCCCGCGTCAGTGAAACCACTGGCACGAGGACAAACCATGCAGAGTCGCCTCCACACTCCCTCATCCCCAATGGTGAGTGGGGGGTGGGCGCCCCTGCCTTTTTCCGAGCCAACAGGCCAGTTCCAAGACAGGGTCTTCTTTCTCCGTTACTTAATCTAACACCCTTGAAGCAGATGGCCTCCCAGATCTTTTAGTCCATAAGCCGGACTTAATCTAACAGATCGCAACGAGTAAGTCTCTTCTGTAAATAATTCACAGGAGAGAGAGGACAGCTGTACATAATTTAGACATAAAGCATTAGCACGCCACATCAATGTCTAAATTATGTACAAATGGCCTTCTACGAATTGTTTACGGAAGAGCCTTACTCGATACAAATATGTACATGTAACTCTACTGTCTTCAAAGCTTATGTCCATAGTTTGATTACGTTGTTATGCCATGACAAAGGTTGGCGTTCAGCCAACCGAAATATTGACAAATAAATCCTGTTTTCAATTCAATATATGCCTTTTTATTATCTAAATATATATAAGAAACGTAAACAAATAATTAAAAACTTTTATTTTTCAAAAATAATACATACTTTTATATAAAGAGACAAGGGTCGCCTCTCCCGTCAAAACAGACGTCTAAAACCAGACGCCATCTATTGACCGTCGCCACAACTAGTGGCCTCGGGTCGGTGACAAAGCCACAACACCAGCTTGGGAAAACTGAAAAGCGTCCACCTAGAGACCATGGTTTCGGGCTAATGGCACTCGTCAGTCTAGGGCGGACTTTATTCCATGAGATCCACTCGGGATCTAATGGAATCTTGACAATCTACCAAAGAGGTGTTTAGCTGGCAAAGTGGCTGGGCCATATCTATGGCTAAAATATAGATGGAAATTTTGCCGGGAGGAAATTGATCTAAAGAGACAAGGGTCACCTCTCCCGTCAAAATAGACATCTATACATTTATATATATTTAAAATAAAAAAGGCATATCTTGACCTCGCACATAAGCATTTTAGATGGTAGAGCGCCATTTATTGGAACAAAAAAAAAAAAAAGATCAACTAAACGTTAATTTAGGCTTGTTTGATAATATTTGGGCAACTGATTTTACTGATAAATCAAGAAAAACTAACCACGTACGCGTTTCGGGCTGTTGGCCCTCATCAGCGTGGTGCAAGCTGTACCTCAACGACCAAAAATTTGTTCCTAAAGGCTTCCTGGGAAATCAAGAAATGGGTATTTAAGACCAAGTTTGCATAATTACGTTAAACATTTTTATCCTCCCGGCAAAATTTTCATTTATATATATGTTATGAATATTTTGTTGTTGGTGTTAGATAAAGGATTGATAAGACAAAGGATCGATAAGATAAAGGGTTGAGGTGCAGTCGTGATAAGAAAAAGATAATTATTTACCATCAAGTAGCTTTTATTTTCAATTACTTGAGGAAAGATTACACATTAGTTAATTTCACATTATATAGAATTTATAAAGTTAATCCTATATTAGTGATTTAAAAGGATAGATATGTTAACTACGCATATTTACAACAAAACTATACAACAAAAACTGAGTCTTTCTAAAAATGATGATAACAAAAGTAAAATTATTAATGAATAAAATAAAATATATATATTTTTAAAATATAGAAATATTTGAGTTTTTAGATTATATAATATATATATATATATACCTAAAGGGATACCTCTCCTTTTAAATGAGAAAGAGAATCTTATATCTATATATATCATTGCATCAATTTTAATGCGCCATACATCTATTCAAAATATTTTATGATATTTAATATTTATTTAAAACAGATTATTTAGATTATCATAATTCCTTTTTATAGTTTCATTCCTTTTGTAATATTTTATTGTACATATATCTTGATTGGTTATTGGAGCGAGAGAGGACCTAGACGAAGACTGCGGATAGTGACCTACGAGGAAGACAACGAATAAATAAACACAATAACTTTAAAAGGTAATTTATTTTTATTTACTTTTATTTATTTGCTTTAAGTATGAAACCCGCTCGGTGTATAACACCAAGAAGGAGGAAACCAAGGTCGTGCAAAGCTGCAACTTGGTGCAACAATTGATGGATATACTGGGCAATAAATGTAGGACGCATTGAAATTGATGCAACAATATATAGATGGGGCGTTATTTCTTTGTATCAACAGATCGTAGTTCTGTAGAGCTATGGGGGAGAGGATCTGGGTACTAACTTTACCTATTTTATTTTTGTTCATAAGTGAGCTTTGTTTTAAAAAAAAAACTTTCGTTAGAGTATATCAATTTTAACCAAATTTTAAATCCCTTATATAAAACAAGATAATTTTTGCGCGCAGTATTAAAATATGTAACTTAGATATTTGAATATTTTTCATTAATTAAATACAAAAAAAATACCACAGAATTAATACTTTTTTTCTTGAAATTAAAGATACTTCGGCCAGTAAATCTTTTTATTACCTCGACGTTTCGGCAAAAATCTTTTGTCCACGTCAGGAGTAAACAAAAACATTTGGCAAGGCGTTAAAACTTATTCTTTATTTTTTTTTATTTTGTTATTTTAATTTTAATTACGAAAAAAAACCGTAAACATTGTAGTTGTTCAACATTCATTATTACCCTTTTCCTTGATAGGTTTGGACTTTTATTATTATTATTTTATGTGAATTATTTACGTTTTGGGGAAATTTCCACTCGGGTACTACACGAGCGGAGCCGGGTCACTCGGCTAGTATATATATACTATGTATAGTATATTTATATATGTATATAGATGGAAAATTTGCCGGGAGGAAATTAATCCATAGAAGCATAGGGCGCCTCTCCCGTCAAAATAAACGTCAAAAACTGACGCCATCTATTGACCGTCGCCGCAAACTAGCGGCCTCGGGTCGGTAACAAAGCCACAACACCAGCTTTGGCAAACTGAGAAGCGTCCACCTAGAGACCATGGTTTCGGGCTAATGGCCCTCGTCAGTCTAGGGCGGACTTTATTCCATGAGATCCACACGATATACTAGATATCTGGTCTTTTTTTTTCTCCCCATTGAAAAAATATAACAAAATATTTTTAAAACTTGATTCTGTTGACGTTATGTGGCGCTGAGTTTGTTGTTGACACACTTTAATATGTTATAACACCTTAATAAAGGTTGGCGTTCAGCCAGCTGATATATTGGTAAAATAAATGATATTTTGATCCAATATATGTCTTTTTAATTAAATACTAGGTATATATGAACACATAAAAGAAGACCCACTCACGTGAGGCCTCAGCCACTCGAAGCTGCGCTGCGCCGTGTGACTGAAGAACAGGCTGGAACTGGACGCCGGGAAGTCCGGGTCCTCGAAGAGCTCCCCGCTGGCGAGACATTGGTCCCGGATCTTACCGAACTCCTGGACGTGGCCGCGGGATTTGAACCCGGATCCTCGCTCCCCAAACTGCACACATCACTCTGGTCATATCTACTGTCCTGGCGGGACACTCTCATGGGAAAGTCTAGAAGAAAATTCAGTTTGTATATAATTTTTTAAACTTGTAAGATGATGGTATCGTAAGATAGAATCCTCTGATGTATAAGTTGCAGTAACACATGAAAACTCCGAGGATAAGTTTCTTTATTTCATAAATGATATCTCGAGCTTTCGGGTATCGTAAACCCTTCGACAGGAGTGTATAAGACACTTATGAAATAAGGAAACTTATCCTCGGAGTTTTCATGTGTTACTGCAAGATGATGGTATATTGAAGACAGAGTTTTCCTTTCATAGTTCTTGAAAATAAACTACACCTTGGCCAGAGAAGTTTGCATTTACACTCATGGACAAAGCTTAAGGAAGTGGAAAGTATTTGATGTCGCCGGTCGTCTGTTTTTTTTTTTTTTTTTAAGACAGAGGCTGTTCACACTTGGTTATCTCGTGTGTCTTCAATAAAGGTCACTGTAATAACTTTCAGAGTTATTGTCTGAATACCTATATATATGCTAAAAGGTACAGCTTCCTTAAGTTTTGTCCATGAGTGTATATTGGTCATCTCGTGTGTCTTCAATAAAGGTCACTGTAATATCTTTCAGAGTTATAATCCCGATATACATGCTAAAAGGTACAACTTCCTTAAGTTTTGTCCATGAGTGTATATTGGTTATCTCGTGTGTCTTCAATAAAGGTCACTGTAATATCTTTCAGAGTTATTGTCTGAATCCCGATATACATGCTGAAAGGTACAACTTCCTTAAGTTTTGTCCATGAGTGTATATTGGTTATCTCGTGTGTCTTCAATAAAGGTCACTGTAATATCTTTCAGAGTTATTGTCTGAATCCCGATATACATGCTGAAAGGTACAACTTCCTTAAGTTTTGTCCATGAGTGTATATTGGTTATCTCGTGTGTCTTCAATAAAGGTCACTGTAATATCTTTCAGAGTTATTGTCTGAATCCCGATATACATGCTGAAAGGTACAACTTCCTTAAGTTTTGTCCATGAGTGTATATTGGTTATCTCGTGTGTCTTCAATAAAGGTCACTGTAATATCTTTCAGAGTTATTGTCTGAATCCCGATATACATGCTGAAAGGTACAACTTCCTTGTTCATGAGTGTGTATAATACCTATATCATTATCCTTTCATATATGCGACGAAGAAATTCGAAGCTATCTAAACCAAAATACGAAAAGTGTTTAATACACATTTGTATTTACCTTTAAAAAAACTATTCAAATTACGTTTTCTATGGAAGATCTATGAGAATGAATGCACATGGGGATAATAAGAAATCAGATACCTTATAAAACCATTAGGGCAGCTACCATTAGAGAGATAAGAAGGGCGGGGTTCCATAAAAGCAAATTTACTAAAAACTTTTAAAATGTAGATAGGAATCACAAGGTTGATGGAGGAGTGATATTAACTGTGTATTTTCTACAGCTTCGACCTGATATCGAAACTTGCCCCTATAAGTACAAGTAACCAAACACAGAGCTCTAACATACACTCTTGGACAAAACTTAAGGAAGTGGAAAGTCTTTGATGTCACTGGTCGTCTTTATTTTTAAGAAGACAGAGGCTGTTCACACTTGGTTATCTCGTTTGTTTCAATAAAGATCACTGTAATATCTTTCAGAGTTATAATCCCGATATACAGGCTAAAAGGTATAACTTCCTTAAGTTTTGTCTATGAGTGTATATTGGTTATCTCGTTTGTTTCAATAAAGATCACTGTAATATCTTTCAGAGTTATAATCCCGATATACAGGCTAAAAGGTACAACTTCCTTTAAGTTTTGTCTATGAGTGTATATTGGTTATCTCGTGTATCTTCAATAAAGGTCACTGTAATATCTTTCAGAGTTATAATCCCGATATACATGCTAAAAGGTACAACTTCCTTAAGTTTTGTCCATGAGTGTATATTGGTTATCTCGTGTGTCTTCAATAAAGGTCACTGTAATATATTTCAGAGTTATAATCCCGATATACAGGCTAAAAGGTACAACTTCCTTAAGTTTTGTCTATGAGTGTATATTGGTTATCTCGTGTGTCTTCAATAAAGGTCACTGTAATATATTTCAGAGTTATAATCCCGATATACATGCTAAAAGGTACAACTTCCTTAAGTTTTGTCCATGAGTGTATATTGGTTATCTCGTGTGTCTTCAATAAAGGTCACTGTAATATATTTCAGAGTTATAATCCCGATATACAGGCTAAAAGGTACAACTTCCTTAAGTTTTGTCTATGAGTGTATATTGGTTATCTCGTGTGTCTTCAATAAAGGTCACTGTAATATCTTTCAGAGTTATAATCCCGATATACAGGCTAAAAGGTACAACTTCCTTAAGTTTTGTCTATGAGTGTATATTGGTTATCTCGTGTGTCTTCAATAAAGGTCACTGTAATATCTTTCAGAGTTATAATCCCGATATACAGGCTAAAAGGTACAACTTCCTTAAGTTTTGTCTATGAGTGTATATTGGTTATCTCGTGTGTCTTCAATAAAGGTCACTGTAATATCTTTCAGAGTTATAATCCCGATATACAGGCTAAAAGGTACAACTTCCTTAAGTTTTGTCTATGAGTGTATATTGGTTATCTCGTGTGTCTTCAATAAAGGTCACTGTAATATCTTTCAGAGTTATAATCCCGATATACATGCTAAAAGGTACAACTTTCTTAAGTTTTGTCTATGAGTGTATATTGGTTATCTCGTGTGTCTTCAATAAAGGTCACTGTAATATCTTTCAGAGTTATAATCCCGATATACAGGCTAAAAGGTACAACTTCCTTAAGTTTTGTCTATGAGTGTATATTGGTTATCTCGTGTGTCTTCAATAAAGGTCACTGTAATATCTTTCAGAGTTATAATCCCGATATACAGGCTAAAAGGTACAACTTCCTTAAGTTTTGTCTATGAGTGTATTTGTAAGTGCAAAAAGTCGTACTGCTTTCTACGTGTGTAGACAATATGATGCACTTGTAACTAAATCATTCCGAATTTTACCCTTACAAGTATGTCAAAGCCCCGTTTTGTTACTTGTACACATAGTTAGGATTGAAATTTTTGAAGAATCGAGGAGGCCATTGAAGATTTGTGTCGTGTCGTGACTGTCAAAAATCGGCACAAAGAATAAACAGATTGAGAAATCAATCTAGAGGTATGACTCAAGAACATGTTTAAAAAAAAAAAAAGGAGACGGAGATCTTGAGAAAGGAACCAATTAATGGACCTAATCTCGAGCCAACTTCCTGCCAGCCTGTTGCTCCAATTACCGCTAGACGGTCCTATTTACGTCTTCCTCCCTTGTCAATCTGTTTCTTTCCATCTGGGATCACCATGGCAACTGGGATGTCCTTGTTTTGTGCCCAAACTCTTCTTTTATTCATCGTGTAGAGCAAGGTCATCTTCCATAATGTCCATTGTGGCAACTGTGCAAATCCATATTTCACACTGAAGAAATTGTATTGAAATTAAGAAGAAAAACTTAAAAGGAAAGAACATAATAAGAACGAATAGTATAGAAAAGACAGTGATATGGGAAAAATTGAAGGAAGAGAGAAAGATAAAGCTTGAGTCCGATCAATTAGGAGGGATTTATAAAAAATGTATTTTAAATGTTTTTATTAAATATAGAGAAAGAACTTAGAGGAAAAACACTTGTAGAAGATTAATTTAATTCTAAATCTTTTGTACACTTTGAATAATTTACACTCATGGACAACACTTGAGGAAGTTGTACCTTTTAGCATGTATATCAGGATTATAACTCTGAAAGATATTACAGTGACTTTTATTGAAAATACACGAGATAACCAAGTGTAAACACAATTATCTCTGTCTCCTTCAAAAAAAAAAAAAAAAAAAACAGACCACCGGCGACATAAAAAACTTTCCACTACCTTAAGTTTTTTGTCCATGTGTAAAGAATATCTTAATGGAGAGAACGGGATTTTTTTTACCATCTCAATGCTAAGATGGATTTAGCACCAGCTATATTCAGCCTATAGAAATCTCAAATGCTTTTTACTGATGTCTCATAAAACAATGGACAATCTGAACAATTGATATTTTGCGTCCTTTTATATTTAGATCAAGGTTATAATCTTGGATATTTTTGAAGGTATCTGCCCACAAATATAACCACTTGAGTACACTCATGGACAAGACATAAGGAAGTGGAAAGTCTTTGATGTCTCTGGTCGTCTTTTTTTGTTGAAAAGACAGAGGCTATTCACACTTATTTATCTCGTCTGTCTTCAATAAAGGTCAATATTTACGCAAGTTTGGCCTTAAATACCCATTTCATGGTTTCACAAGAGGCCTTTGGGACCAAAACATTTTTGGTCGCAATGGAACAGCCTGCATCACGCTGACGAGGGCCAACAGCCCGAAACGCATTCGTGGTTGGCTTTTCTTTTTTGTCAAGAAAATGGGTTGACCAAATATCAGGGAACTGGTTAAATCAATGTTTAAGACGAATAATCCTTTCAATAATTACATTAACGAATAGATTCTAGAAGGATAAGTTTCTTTATTTGAAAAATCAATTCGAGCTTTCGGGCGCAAGCTGCCCTTCTACAGGAATAATAGATACAATTTTAAGTAGTCATGTATGTACAGATATAAATATATATTTTAAATCACGTGGGTATGAGATCCACTCACGCTCTACAAGAACAAAGCGAGAAACCATTTTAAAATATATATTTATATCTGTACATACATGACTACTTAAAATTGTATCTATTATTCCTGTAGAAGGGCAGCTTGCGCCCGAAAGCTCGAATTGATTTTTCAAATAAAGAAACTTATCCTTCTAGAATCTATTCGTTAATGTAAATCAATGTTTAGTTGATTTCTGTTCCACCAGATGGCGCTCTGCCATCTAAAAAGCTCGTGGTCAGGATATGCCTTTTTTATTTTAAAGGTCACTGTAATATCTTTCAGAGTTATTGTCTGAATCCCGATATACATGCTAAAAGGTACAACTTCCTTAAGTTTTGTCCATGAGTGTATATTGGTTATCTCGTGTGTCTTCAATAAAGGTCACTGTAATATCTTTCAGAGTTATTGTCTGAATCCCGACATACATGCTAAAAGGTACAACTTCCTTAAGTTTTGTCCATGAGTGTATATTGGTTATCTCGTGTGTCTTCAATAAAGGTCACTGTAATATCTTTCAGAGTTATTGTCTCAATCCCGACATACATGCTAAAAGGTACAACTTCCTTAAGGTTTGGCCATGAGTGTATATTGGTTATCTAGTGTGTCTTCAATAAAGGTCACTGTAATATCTTTCAGAGTTATTGTCTGAATCCCGACATACATGCTAAAAGGTACAACTTCCTTAAGTTTTGTCCATGAGTGTATATTGGTTATCTCGTGTGTCTTCAATAAAGGTCACTGTAATATCTTTCAGAGTTATTGTCTCAATCCCGATATACATGCTAAAAGGTACAACTTCCTTAAGTTTTGTCCATGAGTGTATATTGGTTATCTCGTGTGTCTTCAATAAAAGTCACTGTAATATCTTTCGGAGTTATTGTCTGAATCCTGATATACATGCTAAAAGGTACAACTTTCCTAAGGTTTGTCCATGAGTGTATATTGGTTATCTCGTGTGTCTTCAATAAAAGTCACTGTAATATCATTCAGAGTTATAATCCCGATATACATGATAAAGTTACAACTTCCTCAAGTGTTGTCAATGAGTGTAATAGGTGGAAATGACGCTGAGTCTAGGCAACGTCTTTGTTCAGTACCGTTTTCCAAATATTGCATGGGATGGTGTCAGCTGGGGTTTTCTTATTTGTGAAAGATATGAAATCATCCTAGTCACCTGTTTGAATCTTATCTTACGATAGGAGTATTCCGGTTCGACTGACAAAGAGTTCTACCTTTAACATCGACATTTTCATTTATTCATGGATAAAACTTAAGGAAGCGGAAATTCTTTGATATCGTCGGTCGTCTTTTTTTTTTTTAAGAGACAGAGGCTGTTCACACTTGGTTATCTCGTATGTCTTCAATAAAGGTCACTGTAATATCTTTCAGAGTTATTGTCTGAATCCCGATATACATGCTAAAAGGTACAACTTCCTTAAGTTTTGTCTATGAGTATATTTTGATTCAAAAATTAATGGTAATATAATATTAATGAATTTCTCTATCATTATCGAGAATACTACAATCAGGAAAACTCTACTACTATTCAGACTTATTGTAATAACACATGTCCAACCCCACCAGCGAGTGCAGGTAACCAAACGGTGCTCTGGAATATTTGTAAGTGCAAAGTCGAACTGCTTTTCACATGTGTAGACATGTGGTGTACTTACAGTAAAAGCAGTCGCCTACCTCTACCCACCATGAATATAATGGCCTGTACCACGTGTACTAAGGATAATAAAAAACAACAGTTATAAAAATAGTAACACATTTGATGAACAATAAATTGTGGTTTGGTGAACATTCTCACTCTAGTAGAACCCGGGTCGAAGTCGCGTCTTTTGGCTGATTGATAATAAAATAAAAGAACCTAAAGACAAATCAAGATCAACAACAAAACAACAAAAAGCCTTTATTTAGGGCAGGCATGTCAAACTCGCGGCCCGCGGGCCTCATGCGGCCCACAACGAATAAATTTGCGGCCCACCAGACAATATCAGGGAGAAAATATTAACTTTACTTTCTTTTTTCTTATTAGTATTTTTTAAAACAAACCTACATAAATGTTACTATAAAAATGTAATTACTTGTTTTCTTCTTTTTTGCGGCCCACATAATCTTATAACTTTTTTATTTGGCCCGTGTTAGGATTTGAGTTTGACATGCTTGATTTAGGGCCTCTCGCCGTATACAGGATTCGCCAGTTCACAAGGGATGGGGAGACAACTCAAGATCATTGTAAAAACAAAAGAGAATTACCTCGTCCAAATCAGTGAATATTGAAATTAATATATTGATGGTCAAATTTGAATTTTTACCTATTAAAAGGCTACATTGATCTAGCGGGGAAATTAGGAACTAAATATAGAAAATCAAAACATTAAGACACGAATGTTTATTTTACACATTAAAACATACTTCTATTGTCCTTACTGCGATGGAAAAATAATATTGATAGAGATTGGCTCATCAGTGGTGAACCTTCTCGGCGGTTTCGCCAATTTAATCAACCAGACAGCTTCTCAGAGCTCTAATACTGTATTGGATGATTCTGCTTATACGTTCTACACTGAAGAGTGGAATCTTATAAATGTTATTCAAGTAAACTATGGACATAAGCTTTTAGGACAGTAGAATTGAATATAAATTTTTGTATTGATCAATGCTCTTCCGCAAACAATAAGAACAACGATGTGAAAAAATAGTAAAAGAAGAAATTGTACAGGAATAAGGTGGTTAAATTAGGAAAAAGACATCTCCTTATCGTGACACTGAAAGTTACTGATGGCTTGTGTTATCTATAAGAACAAAGCCAACTCTTTTATGTGTAAAAAAAACATTCGTGTCTTAATGTTTTGATTTTCTATATTTAGTTCCTAATTTCCCCGCTATATGAATGCAGCATTTTAATAGGTAAAATTCGAATTTGACCATAAATATTAATTTAATTATTTATTGATTTTGGCATGATAATTCTCTTTTGTTTTTACAATGATCTTGATTTGTCGTTAGGTTCTTTTATTTTATTATCAATCAGCCAAAAGTTGCGGCTTCGACCTGGGGTCTACTAGAGTGAGAACGTTCACCAAACCACAATTTATTGTTCATCAAATGTGTTATTATTTTTATGGTTGTGTTATTTTTATTATCCTTAATACACGTGGTACAGGCCATGATAATCATGGTGGGTAGAGGTAGGTGACTGCTTTTACTGTAAGTACACCACATAATTACACTTGTGAAAAGCAGTTCGATTTTACACTTATAAATGTGCCAGATCCCCGTTTGGTTACTTGCACTCGCTAGTGGGGTTGGACATGTGTTATTACAATAAGTCTGAATAGTGGCTTAATGTTTACATTTCTATATATAGATGAAATGTTATTGCTTTATAGGAACTAAATGTTAAATTCAGGTGCGAATGAAAATATAAGATAATTAGAGAAATTCTGGAAGGTTTGGTGAGAAGGTTGTATCGTGTATAAGAACGATCTGGTTGATGACACAAGATATATAACCCATATCTCTATTACCATTGGCTAACTGCCAGTAGGACTTTAAAAAACACTGGCTCTCACCCAAATATGTCACTCTCGGTCGCGTTAAACTGTCGAAGTCATGTTATGAGGTGACATCCGGACATTTCACTCGGGGAGAAGACATGTCGTTGGAGTATCTTCACCATACCTTCAGCCGTTTAACCACAATATCAATTCTTATTTCTTAAAAGTAAAATACACTTTGGTCAATCAACCAATCGTTGATTTTTAATTATTCTAGAATTGTCCAAATACCGTTTCTTGATTAACTGTCTACATCCACTTCAAGCTCCAGCTGTACAGCATTCCTGAGACATAGAATGCAAACAGCTATCCTGCTTGGACTGACCCACCTCAATCCTAGATCTATGGCCAGCCATCCAGACTCAGCATGGAACTTCAACTGGTTCAACTCAGCAATCAAAACAGGACGTGATTAAAAGAGCTTAGCACTAGTCCATACTAGCGAGCTGGACTCTCCGGGTAGTTGGCGTTCTGTGTTGAAGGAACCTGGTTATAAATACATAGTACCTCTCTATATTTTATCATTTAGTACTTTTTTCTGATGGTAACAGCGCTGTTACTGAGGTAGTGAGGAAATTTCTAGAACAGATGTGTAAATAAATCCCTTTTTAAACAAAGGCTCACGTACACATGGGGAAAGGGGGAAAAATTTCTGTATTGTTTTGTTGTTGTATGGCGAATCCATGCAGGGCAATGGGCCCTAATAAAAGCCTTTTGTTGTTGTAACAACGCTGTTACTGAAACATCATACACTATTTATTTATCTGGATTTGGTCTTATTATAAAGACACAATACACAAGGTATTGTGTACCAATCCGTTGTTCTTCGGTAAGAAGAAATTTCTCCCTAAAGCACACTTTTGCTCTGTAACTAGATGTTGTACTTAATGAGAGGTTGTTTTACTGTAGAAATTTTCTTGGATTTACTTACTGTTATGTATTCGTAAATTTAACTTCACCTTACGTATTGCTTTCAAAAATATCAGCAAACAAATCTAAGGCAATAGCTTACTATAAATATTTTAGATCATCATTATGTAAGGACCAGTCAATAAGTGAATGACTTTGAGATGAAGAGTAAAGCCCGTTCAATTTCTATTTCACTACCTATGTAAATAACACAAGATGATTATTACCTTACCCAATCAGGAGAATCTGTATGGGACAAGTCCCTAATAAAGGATTTTGTTTGTGTGTGTATTCGTAAAGTTATTATTAATATTCTTAATTTAATTATGTAAATAAACAGGGTAACATTATCACTGAGTATTCATCATATCATCATAGATATGTCAATAGGAAAGCTTAAGACTATTCAGATTGATATGCGGAATAAAATTAAATCTTTGATTTAGAATCAACTAGCAAACAAATTCTTCTCTTCTAATAAAAGACTCCGTCTTTGCCGGTCCCAAGCCCGGATGAAAAAGGAGGAGGGGGAGCAGTAACAAGCTCACTAAAAAACCTGGGCTCAGCTGGCCCGGCTGATAGTACCCTGTAAGGGATCCTAATCCAGGGATACAGGATGAGCAGTGTTTGTACTCCCTATTAGGAGCGGCTGCACATGGCATCTGTTTCTCATGTCAGAGGCGGCCATTTCTTTTGGAGATAAGTCGGCCTGCCACTGAGTAGTGCTCCCAGTCTTAATGACAAAGGCAGACGCATTCTACTTCACCCAATCATGATGGTTGTCAAATCTCTTTTTTCAAAAGTCTCAAGCTTTACAAGCTTGACACCCTAATATGATTAGGTGGAGATAAGAAAGAAGAAGAAGAAGACATAAAAGACACTTACCATGTAAGAATTATGTGGTGACTAGACTGATCGTGTTACATAACATTGAACGGATGTACAAACGTACGTTTTAAAATCCTCTTCCTCTTTTTTATCAACTTCCTCTGTCAACAAGAAAATCCCTTCCTCACATATTAGTTTCATACCTCACACAGCTTTTTAAACCTCTTTCATTGTGTTAAGGAAACCCCATCTATAAAAACTGTTATATTACGATGCACTTGCGCTCCATCTGTTATCAAAATTCGAAACTATTTTAAACGCGTAAGATTATTTTTAAAATTAAACATGTTATGTTTATATGTAATACTATTTTCCTTAAAACTTATGTCTACAGTTTACTTGAATACCATTTTTAAGATTCCACTCTTCAGTGTAGCATATATAAGCAGAATCATCCAATACAGTATTAGAGCTCTAAGAAGCGGTCTGGTAGGTTAAATTGGCGAAACCGCTGGGAGGGTTCACCACTGATGAGCCAGGACCTCTTATTATTTTATTATTACAACAAGAACAGTATAAAATTGTTTTAATTCAAAAATAATCATACGCGTCTAAAATAGTTTATATATATATGTTATATTAAAATATTATTTTACTTAAAAAATATATATATATATTTCATAGATTCAAATACTCTGTTAAATCGACCGCCAGAGGTCATTGTTGTTGTTTCCCCGATGGCCGGCTCAAACCTTATGTAATTATGTAAATAGTTCTTGTTTTCTTTTACTACCCGCCGTCAAGGTATTATTTCATTCTAAATTATGTTATCATATTAATTAAAGTAAAATATGATTCAACCTTTATTTTATTAATATTTTTCAACGACAACAAAGCAATATCAAAAAAACATACTCATGTACCCTTCAACAACCTAAGAAAATCTTTTTATAACAATAACAAACACAAGCAGTATAAAATCTTATTTATAATATATATATAATTTCTTATAACTAACAATACTGTCAACAAAAGAAAACTTACCTACACACACAATTGACTTACAAACTCATCAATCCAATCATAAGCGATGTTATAAAAGATCATAGATAACTGGTACGTGGGAGATACGTGGGTGGGATGTGTACTCAGGGGACATTGTCTCTTACCAAATATGGTTCTCGTCGTGCACTTTAGTATTTTTTTTTCTCTTTTTTTACCAAATATGGTTTTGTACATCTAGGAGAATGACCGTGATTTATTGAGTCTCCTTTTTTGAATGCCAAACAGAAATGTATTTTCTTTTAGGTCAATTCTTCTTAAGTTTTTGTTCTCTCTCTCTCTCTCTCTCTCTCTCGAGGTAACTAGGTTGAAGGTTGTTTAGAATTTTGGGAGAGAAAATATACACCCATCGACAAAACTTAAGTTTCACCTGTTGATGTCACCGGTCGTGTTTTTTTTTTTTGAAGGAAACAGTGACTGTTCACACTTGGTTATCTCGTATGTCTTCAATAAAGGTCACTGTAATATCTTTCAGAGTTATTGTCTGAATCCCGATATACATGCTAAAAGGTACAACTTCTTTAAGTTTTGTCCATGAGTGTATTTTGATTTAAGCCTTTTTTAAATAATGAAAAGTGAGTTGGGTTGCATTTTCAAACAAATATATATATTGTAACAAAGTATTTATTAATTTTATTATTTTTATTAACAGAGTGGTCATTTTTATGTTCATATTTTGCTACTCTAAATTTCCCTCGTGGCTTATTTTTTGTTTACCATTCATAGTTTGCTCTTGCCTTGAATAAATTGTTGTCTCCTGAAGTTTTTGTCTTCCCTAATTTTCCACGTGGCAATATATATATATATATATATATATATATATGTGAAAAAATAGTACAAATGTAACATTGTACTGGGATAAGGTGCATAGATTAAGAAAAAGGCATCTCCTTATCGTGCAACTGAAAGTTGCTGATGGCTGGCGCCATCTATCGGAATAAATATCAACTATTCTCGTTGATTTTTAATTATTCCAGAATTGGCCAAATACCCATTCTTAATTAATCAAGAAAAGCTAACCACGGACGCGTTTCGGGCTGTTGGCCCTCATCAGCGTGGTGCAAGCTGTACCTCAACGACCAAAAAAAAAAATTGGTATATATATATATATATATATATGTTATATTTAAAAAAATAATAATAAGATTTCTGTTGTTTTTGGATCATCTGGTTGAGCAGTCGTGGCATAAAAATTGAAAGAATAATAATAAAAATAGTTTTGATAAAAAATTGCTTTAATTGTGCTTAAGGAATATATAAAAACATAATTTGAGAAAGGTACTGCCTGGCTTAAGGCGTAAGAATAAAAAAAGATGAAAAACAAAAGAATATTTACATAATTACAAACATGTTTGAGCCGACCAGCGGGGAAGAGAAAATATCTTTATTTACGGGCTACTAACCAAAAGTTATGATTTTTGAGCCCAAAATCGATGTCAGGTGGCAAGGGACCCTAGGATGTGGAAGCAGGAGATGTCTCGCAGGGGTGGTGGAAACGTTGGGCAAGCAGGGGAATAGCGACAGGGTGCAGTGAGGCGGGTGCGTTGAATAAGCCAGGAATCCAGGAGAAGTGGCAGATGGAAATGGAGGCAGAAGGTCCTTGAAATTAGAACTTGAGGGCCCTAGACTTCAGGATGGGGCAGCTTGAGGCTCTCGCCTCGTGCTTGTCAGGAAGGCCCTGGGAGCAGCAGTTGGCACATTTGGAGGTGCGCTGGTCAGCAATGGATGGGCAGGTTCGGCCTTCATGGCCGTCTTCACCGCAGTGGAAGCACTTAGGAGCTCTGGTGCATTGGGCAGAGTTGTGGCCGAAGCCACAACAGCGGAAGCAGACGCGGGCCTGATGGACTCCTCGAAGTTGAGGATTACTCCATCCACCACGATCCTCCCGCGAACGCCCAGGGCTCTAAAGGTCTTGAGGTCCACCTCGATGAAGGCGGTGCAGGTCCCGTTTCTGGGTGCAGAACGGTGCGCCACGCGCACCACCTTGTCCCCAGGAAGTTTTCTAACAGCAGCGGTTTCCAGGAAGGTCTCCTCAATTGTGGAGTTGGATGTCTCCTCATCCACTTTGAAGAGGCAGATCCGTGGCAGGATCTCCTTCTGCTGGCGGACCTTCATTCCATTCAACTTGCTGGCCAGGGAGGTTGTAATCTCAGGGATGGTGTCAGGATTGCTGGAATGGAGGACCAGCTTCCCCTTGGTGCGCAGGGAGGCCCAAACGCCTTGGGGGAGAGTGTGAGCAGCGCGGACTGTTTTCAGCATCTCCCTTGGGTCAGCCTGTGGGTCATCTGAGATGACCACTGTGTGGGCCGCCGATTTTTCTCCATGAAGGATCACTTGGGCGGCCGCAGGCTTGGAGACGTGGGAAGGCACAGGTTTTGAAGGACCATTCAGGTTTGTCCTCTTTGCAGGCGGGTTGGGAGCTTCAGACTGCTTCCTTTTGGTTGGAGCAGGAGCAGGCAGGGTGGAGGCAGGCTTCTTGGCAGGGAGAGCAGCAGGAGCAGGAGTGGCGGGCTTGATTGGGTCAGTCTGGGAGCTGGTTTCATTGCAGGAAGGAGCAGGGCAGGTTTGAGTGCCGCGGCAAGCAGTCTTGGGCTTGTTGGCCTCCTCAATTTCGTCCAACTCTGCGAAGGACTCGAGGGTGTCAGTGAGGTTCTCTACATTGGTAGCGAGGGCCTTGATCATTTCAGTCCGCGAGGCGATGTAGCGGATCAGGTCCTCATGCAGGGATTTCAGGGCAGGATGGCCAATGGAGCTCAGGATGCTGCAGTTGCGTGAGATCACCATCTCATCTTCCCTCTCCAGGTCGGCGACGTTCACGATGCGGGTTGTAGGCTTGTAGGCCTTCTTTTTCTTCTTGGCAGGATTCATGTCGCCCTTTCAAAATAAATAATATTGTCACCTAAGATACATGCGAAAACATAGCGGGGAAGAACAACAACAATGATTATTTATAGAGAAGGCGTGACCTCTGGCGGTCGATTAAAACAGAGTATTTATATCTATGAAATTATAACTTTAAATAAAATAACATTTTAACATATAACATATATATATATATTGTAGTTCTGTAATAAACAGTAGTCAGAATAATACAACTATTTTGCAAATAAAATCTACATATTTGGAGATTTTCTTATTTCAGAAGAGTATAAATTATGTTCATCGAATATTATGAAAGCCATGATTAAATATCAGGAATAATCCTAAATTATATTTACATCTATCTATATTATTTTTTATTCTGAAAAAGTGAAAAAATTAATGAAACATACCTCGTTTGTGATTTTTTTAAATGATTAATATGCAAATATAATCTTTGCGAAACAACATGATTTTAATTGATAAAATAACTGGAAAAATAGGGAGCAGACGAGGAATTTTCGAAAGCTAGAGATGAAAGAAGAAATTCGTATTGGGGGCAGGGAAAAAATAGAGGCAGATCAAGAGAAAAAGAGGAATTCGGAAGGGACATTTGGAACGGAAATATCTTTCTTTACAGGGCTGCTAACCAGAATGAATGAAAAAATGGTGTCAAGCAGATATCGTCTGCGACCTTTGTAATCTGAAATTTACCATTTAATTCCAATGCTCCTGGAATGTATACACACCATCACAGATTTTAACAGTCAAGGGCCCATTTTCCACCAGGTTCACCTGGTTCCCAGAATGGTACACTTCTAAAGACATTTGGTGTGCGGACTGTAAGAAAAGAACGTTGTAGCCTTGAGGATTATCGGAAAGTTCGGGGGATCGTATGTCTAGAAAATGATTGGAGGGGGGTCTGTCTGTGTGCCTATATTAACTACTTTATTTATATCTAGATCTTTATCAAGGATTTCAGACCTCTTGCAACAAACTGCTTAGGGCGCCAAGTTACTGGGTCATTCGTCTGATCGACAAATATACCGCCATATTTGGGATATGCCTTATACCATATATCATAGGTTATATGTGCTATTAATATACAACTAGGAATATAAGTTATGTAAATATATGTAGGTAATTTTATTGGTATTATATAGACAGGTCACTTTTAATGTAAATCGCATTGTACTACGTATTTAAAATCGGGCGCTATAGAGAGGGAGGCACTATTTAGAGGGGGGCGCTATGGACAGGTTTATAACTGTATATATATTTTTTATAGACAAAGAGAGCTTTCGAACTAAAAAATGCACTTCTAAACTATCTAAAAGTAAGATTATAAGCCTCGAATGAATGGATGTACATATTGTAACGTAGAAATTAGGGAAGACAAACCTCAGAATTACACGGTAATTTATTTTATGTAAAACCCCAATTAAAACTGATAAAACAGCAGAGAGGCAATGAGAAAATTTTACAGTGTGTCAAAATATAAATATCGAAATAAAAAATATTTTCATAAAATATAATAAACAATCTGCGCTACAATATAAACCAATGTAAAATTCGATAAGAAATGCGAACTTCAAGAGCTGTTATCTTGCACGCTAGGTCACGTTTCATAATACTATATTTTCCATTTATTTATATATCCATTTATATATATAATATATATATAATCGAAATATCCTTATTCATTATTGTAAATTGCTTGGAAACAATAAAGTTAAAGGACGGCTGAAGATCCCAGAATTAGGCGTGATAGCCTGGCCTCATATCAATTTACATAGTGGGACTTGAAAGATCTGACCTTTGAGCCCATAGGGAACATCCCTGGCTATGAGAAGAGCCTGAGACTTGTTAAAGACAGTTTAGGTATCAGAGAGATGCCATCGCATTGGACAATCACATTGCTTGGACAGTGTTAACGTATCTTTTTCTAGGGCCGTAGCCTTCTTTGTGTGTGCCACTTCTAACCTCTGGAGTATTTATTTATATTCTTCATATTACACGCACAAAGCTTTATTAAGACCAGCGGTCTTATACAAATTCACCACAGAAAGAAATAACAGATCGAGCTCCTATGGAATCAGCCGCGTTCTAGTCTTCGCTTTCCTCGTCCAAATGGACCACGGCTATATTCTTCATATTATATATACCATATATTTGGTGGTTGTGTGATGGGTGGTAAGGACACACAGGATCCAGAGGTAAAAACCTGTGGGGAGTAGATCGGGGAGGAAAGATAGAAGGTCCGAGGACAACCCTTAGGACAACTGGCGTCGAGACCACCTCGGTGAGAACTGTCCCTTGATCATTATATCCAGCCACTTTTAAACCGATTTGAGTAAGATAAATCCCCTAGGGGGGAGTGGAAGTGAAAACTTGACACTTGTTTACCAAGGGGGTTGTTTTTTAACCCGACTATCTTCCCTCTTTCCTTATACTCCCACACAAGAATTTCATTTATATATTTCCAAATATTATGACATATATATTCTAGGATTATAACCTTACTTTCAAATTGGCGTAAGAGATCTATTTGTATTTAAAGAGTTCTTCGTCAAGTATTAAATGAAATAACACATTAAATTGCCTCTGCGAATATGTCTTCTGCTTTCTTATCTCCACACTGGGTGAAGTAGAATGCGTCTGCCTTTGTCATTAAGACTGGGAGCACTACTCAGTGGCAGGTCGACTTAGCTCCAAAAGAAATGGCCGCCTCTGACATGAGGAACAGACGCCATGTACAGCCGCTCCTAACATGGAGTACAAGCGTTGCTCATCCTCTATCCCTGGATTAGGAGCCCTTACAGGGTACTATCAGCCGGGCCAGCTGAGTCCAGGTTTTTTTAGTGAGCTTGTTACTGCTCCCCCTCCTCCTTTTTCATCCGGGCTTGGCGAATATGTAAAATATTTAAACGAAATTATACTATAATCTATATATCTTCTCCATGATATATAATATAGAATAAATAATCATTTGTTGAAAAGGCTTTTTAATACATTTAAGACAAGCGTATTTTGATTTTGACATTCCACCCCCCCTAAAACAATATATTTCAGAATGTATAATCCAAATAGGGCATAAAACATCACATAAATACGGCCATATTAAAAAAGAATATAAAAAAAATTGGTCTTATTTAACAAACTTATAATTTTGTGTGAAGGAAGATATTATTGAAATGCATAAATTTACTGTGATGTTCTTGTCGTTTAAAAAATAGACAAATTCTAACTTAATTTATTATATATATATTTACTCCCCTCCCTCCAAAATATTATCATAGTAACTATAAAAAGATCATGCATTTTTTATCTTAGTCAAAAGAAATAAAAAAGATTAAGTATCTTAGGAAATATTTTTGAAAGGGTTAAAAACGTGGGTAAAACGTTACTACTTAACACACACTATTAGATGGAATTGAAAAGAAGGGCAAATTTTGAATATAATCTCTATATGCATTAGTTGTTCCAAAAATAGCACAACCGTTACTTCCATCTTATAAAATGTTCGAACTTAAATAAATTTAACCTAGAAAATCCTGAAAAATAAATGAATTTGTCACAGATATCTCAAAATACTTAACTCACATTACTATAAAATTAATATTTTCAAAAATTCCTCTACATATATATTTGCATTTTGAAAAGTATCAGAAAATATTTCGCATTCCCTTATTGAACAGCTGAGCGTTCCTTTTGTGTTTTCAAGTTTTGTGGTAGTTGAAGAAGAATAGCTTTTTCAAAAGGCTTTTGCATCTTGTATATGCAAATTTCAAACTCCTTCTGCATACGCAATTGAAAATAGAATGTGTTACACTCAGAAGGAGTAGAAAAAAATATTAAATTTGGTAGCGTGTAATGATTGATTGGATTTTTTTATGCTAAAGGTTTAAAACTAGTTTCATTTTTATTAGTCTCATGTTTTAATCTATACAATAGCCTGTATATTCATTTCAAGTTTCATGATATTCTACCAGTTCCCCTGTAACACTTTCTATTTACCCAAGTGTTCTACACATGTGGTATGTATACTGTATAAACATCCGGAAACTCTTGCTGATATCAGAGCAGGTTTCATATGTGATAGAACTTAGCAACACAAACAACAGAGTTTTATAGATGATCTCAGCAGGCCTGTATAAAGAGCCTACCTTAAGAATATCCCGCGTTCCCCCTAGCATGCCGCTGTCTGTGAGAGAGGTCACGTGCTCTCCAGAAATAAATTTGTTTCCTGCCCTCACTGACACGCCGGCTCCTGAATGTTGCTGTTAGAATTACTCCTTTGTTTTGAATGATCCATTGCCAAGAAATATAAAATTAAATTCTATATTCTGGAATTATTTATATTATTAATTAGATAAATATTTCTCGTCACACACACAAATGTGAACGATATAAAACCAAACAATTACAAGTTCTTTGAATCGCTAATTTTTAAAATAAATTGCAATTGATTGGTTTTTCAAGTAACTATATATACCGAAATTAGTAATATTGTTTCTAGTTTTTAAATATAAATCTATCTTAATCAATATTCAAGAATATTTTCACCGTACACCTATTCAAAATTCCGTTTATTAAGATTGGGTTTATGCAGTGTTTTTTTCTTTTGAATAGGCATTCAATTTATAGATACATATAGGTTGTGCTGGCAAGCATCTTGTAGTATAAATATATGAAAATTTAGCGCCATATATTAAACAATGATTAACTTTATTTGAGGGAAATTTTAAATGTACTATTTTTATTGTTTCATTAGATCGAACATACAAAATGTCTAAAATAAACTAACTTCAATTAAGAAAAAAGTATCTATACTAAAACGAACATAACTAAAGTTTAAATTTCAAACTTTAAATAAAATCGAAAATATCGATTAAAATTGAAAATGTTGTTATTAAAGTGCAAAAGTTGATATTAAAGTCATTAAAGGGTAAAATGTGTTAGAATTGTAAAACCTACATTAAAATAAATATTTAAAAATAGTATTACACCTATCCCCCGATTTACACGGTAGATACGTTCCTGAGAAAAACGTGTAAATCGAGGGATAGGTGTATATTAATCTGTCAAATCTGAATAGGTGTTCGCCCCCTCATGAATCAGAGCCTCCCAATATTCTTTTCAACATAGGTAGTATAGAGTAGAATATCGCATTTTAGTATAGTGCGATAAAAAACAAAAAACAAAAAACTTATTTGGAAAACCGTGTAAAAGCGAAAATGTGTAAAACAAGTACCGTGTAAATCGGGGGATAGGTGTATTTTAAATTAATTTGAATATAAGTTTCCTTATTAATATTTTTATCATTTAAAGTAATAAATAAACTTATTGAAAATTTTTAAAAGGCATTTAATTGATAATTTATTGCAACTTTATTACTCGAAAATTTTTATTTTATTTATTTATTATTATTTTTTTAAATTTATTGTTACAAAAGCACGAAGTCCAAAGGACTATTGTGCTGTTCTAGCATTATTTACATATATATGATTAATTATTTACACGATGGATTAGTAGTGTTTTGTAAATTATTGTACAAATAGTTCTAAACTTAACAAAGTTTTCATAAGATAGAGTATATACACAAAGAGAATTTGGTAATGTTTCAAAGTATCTACATACAATTTGTTTAGTCAGAGGGCAAGTTAAAATTTTTACTTATCGAAAATATTCTTTATAGTCATATAGAAATTAGCACATAAAATGTATTCTAATAGTTTAGCTTCTAAAAAATAAATTTCACAAAATAATGTATACGTTAAATTATTATTATTATATATATATAATATATAGAATTTTAAATATATAATATTCTGTGATAAGAGTGATCTGTGATACAATGTAACAAATTGTAATATGAAAATGGTGTTTGTGTGTTAATAATACTTATTTTTAAAATTTAAACCAGAAAGCAATTGGTTTTGTAAAATTATTTATTGAGAGAAGAAAATTTAAAGGTTAGTTGATATTTATTTTAAGATATAAATTTTATTTAGGATGTATTTTGAAAACATTCTGCTTTATACCATTTGTTTTGTACTAAAATATAAAAAATAACTTTCTAAATATTTTGAAACTAAAATTAATACAATTGCATGCGCGCAATAAGCTATATTTAAAACTTTAAAACGTATCAAAATATAAAATATACGATATGAATTTAAAATTGAGCGTATATGTATGCATTTAAAAAGCAGAAGATATATAATGTATTTATTAGAAAACTCATGCTTAAATATAAAGAAAATATTGAAACGATTAAGATTTTTAAACAGAAAATTATCGAAAATATTATTTCTGCACAAATATTTACATTTCCCAATCCCTATTTTTAAAAATTTTACATAAAGTCAGCTTCGCGATATTATGAAATGGATTTCATTTTAAAATTTCAGCTTTATTATGTGTTTAGCACTTACAAAACGCATATATTATTTCTATACCCATACATCATACAACTAATTGCTTTTTTTCTTTTTATTCATATTAATTTCAAATGAAATTATGTTTATTCCTTTTAGAAATAGAAACTATTTAGCATGGTTGTTTCTCACTTTTTTAAAAAAATAATGATTTGATTTTTTCAAATTTGATTCTTATGTGAAAGAAACATTCGCGTCTTATATAAATGTTCTCATTTTCAATATACGGATGGCGCGTTATTGCTTTACATAAAACAATTTCTTAGCGTGCGCTCTTATTACAATAAGAAAACTATTGAGGGAATCTCTGGTTCATTAGTGGCGAACTCTACCAGCGGTTCAACCAAACTAATCAAAAGCTACCTGACAATTCTAATATTGTATTAGACTCTGTTTTATATATACACTCATGGACAAAACTTAAGTAATTTTCATATTTTGATATCGCCGGCCGTCTGTTTTTTGAAGGAGACAGAGGTTGTTCACACTTGGTTATATCGTGTGTCTTCAATAAAGGTCACTGTAATATCTTTCAAGAGTTATTGTCTGAATTCCGATATACATGCTAAGGTATTGTTACCAGATATACATGTTAATATTTAGTTAAAAAGGCATATATTGGATCAAAATATCATTTAATTAAAGATTTATCTATGGATTGCTCTATTTTCAAAACATGTTAATATGTATCCAGATATACATGCTAAAAGGTTCAAATTCAGTTTTGTCCATGAGTGTATACATAGCTAGCCTTTTGAAAGATATTTCTACTATTTTAAAGATTATGCTCATATAATTTTCCTTTAAATATTCCTTTAAAGGGCCAGTTTATTAGCAGCCCAATACAATAGTAAGAAAGCGACATATGTTTCTCCCATTCTCAATTTCTGGTTCGGAGGACTTTTACCAAAACTAATCTGTGTTTATGAGCTTAATTGAATTAATTGTTTTTTTTTACCTGTTATTATAAATTCGTCCAATACAGTATTAAAGCTCTGAGAAGCGGTCTGGTAGATTAAATTAGCGAAACCGCTGAGAGGGTTCACCCATTATGAGTCAAGCCCTTCCAATATATTTTTTCATCGCAGAGTAAGGACAGTAGAAGTTTGTATTATGTATTAAATCAACATTCGTGCTTATAAATAATTTCATTTTATATTCCAATATGTTGTTATTATAAATCCATTATTACTATTAACTGTGATTAGTTTTTGCTTTTAAAATTTCTTTTCATTTATACAGAGACTCTGTGATAAATCCATGTATAATACTGTCTTAATAAAAGCTTTTATGCATGTGTGTTGGATTTGCATAGATCTGCAAAAGGTTTTGACCGATCCTCTATGATTTTACCAGGTCTGCGTTTAAAAAAAAAAATTATGAAAAATAATGGTAAAATTGTCTACGATATTTTTTTACGATAATGCCTTAAATTTTGGATTCAGATATAAAATAAGGAATTTATAACTTATATAGTTGTTCTTTAATATACTTGATAAGATTTTTTGTTAAGAAAAACACCAGTCAGTGATTTTTTTTTCCAATTTTTACCAGTCCGAGGGCTAAAAAGTAAGTTACAAATTTTCCCCGGGAATGGAGAGAGCATTTTTATTTTTAAAAAACGCATATATCCCGTGAAAAATATATTGAATTGAGCCTGATATTTCTTCAAACAAGCACCACTTTATAGAATTTGGAGGAATTAAAAAATCTCCTTTTGAGGTGTATTAAAGAACATAGTCTGAAATCATAACTTCCATGGCTTACCGAATTTGCCATAAATGTTTTCTATCGCCATTGGTACATGATATTCATATGCCAAATGTGGAACTTCTCCCTTTATGAAATCGAAGCTGACCCTGTACTGATGAGGGTCGAATCCCAAAAGAATGATATAAAGGTTGGGTTATTTGTCTGAATTTTTGCCAAAACTGGTGTTACCGCTTATACTTTGATATGAATTTGTGCATTCTGCGCAGAGAATATCAGCAAAATACATTGTTTTAATGATGTATTTCATAAAAAGATAAGTAGAGGCGTTTTTTTTTGCCAATGACTATTCAACATGTATATAAGATGATCCTGCGAGATGGTGAGTTTGTCCGGGAACATAGGCTTGCCTAGAACTCGGCGAGCTTCTACCTGAGCCGGCGGTATGGTGCAGGTGTGATGGAGATACTGAAGGCAGACAACGATCCCCGAGCCTTCCGCTTCCTCACTCTCGACAGCGGCCTCGAGGTGATCCTAGTCGACAGCAGTATGCCGCGGGAGGGAGGCACGGGCGAGCCGTGGCGGGATCGCAGCCCTCCGCCATCCTCCGCAGCCTTCTGCGTGGGAGTCGGAGGTCTGAACGATCCCCCGTACCTCCCCGGCCTCGCCCATCTCACCCAGCATCTTCTCTTTCCCAGCCCTCCTCGAGAGGAATCCTTCGGCCACTTTGTCCACCAACGCGGTGGGGAAATCCACGCGAAAACCTACTGTGATACCATGGTCTTCTCCTTCGAAATACGTGAAGATTTTCCAAGGGCACTCAAAATCTTCTGCGGCATATTTTGCGAACCACTGATCAAGGAGGAGAGCATTCCGGAAGAAATCAGTACGATAGAGGCAGAATTTCGGGCTGCGGTGGCTAGTGTGGATAAGCGCCGCGAAATGGTATTCACAGCTTTCTTGGCTGCTTTGGGTCACCCCATGGGAAGGAACATGGCCGGTAGTGAGAACTCCCTGAGAAACGGCCCAGAATCCCAAGGTATCAACGTGAAAGATCACGTCGTCGAATTTGTGGAACGGAACTTTTCCTCCCTCAACACCCGCCTCGCAGTCGAGTGTCCTTTATCTCTGGATGACTTGGAGAACTTGGTCCGCAGCATCTTCTCAACCTTCCCCAGCAACAGGCTGCCTCATCTCACGGCTTCTTCCTTCGCCCGGGTGCCTTCGTCCGAGGACTTCCACCGAGTCATCAGGATGGCCTCCGAATCCAACCAACTGGTCCTGATCTGGCCACTTCCCCAGGTGAGGTACCACTTCAGGACCAAACCCCTCGATATCCTTGGGTGGCTGATCGGCTACCAAGGGGACGGCGGGGTCGTTGCCTTCCTCCGCAGCAAAGGCTGGATCTCGAGCCTCGTCGCTGGAAACAGTTCCTCGTGCTCCGAGAACAATCCCGTCACTTCCTTCTTCTCCATCGTAGCAGACCTCCTGGACGAGGGCATCGCTCACATCTTTTACATCGTCACGGCCATCCTACAGTACCTTTCCCTCATTCAACTGGAGTTACCCTCCATCCAACACGCCTACTCCGATCTACAAGCCATACGGTCTAACCTATTACTTCACAGGAACCTACCGAAAGCCGAAGATATCGCTAGGAATTTATTTTTTTACGGTCCGAAATACTGCCTGGTGGGTGACAGGTGTTTTCTGGAATACGACGAGAGATGTGTAGAGAACTGCCTCGAACACCTTTCCCACAACAATTTCTGCCTGATGTTGTCGGGCCGCAATGATCAAACCTCGGGGTTGAGTCTCAAAGATCCGTGGTTTCTCACCCAGTATTACATACAGGACATCCCCTCGCCTTGGAAGCGTGCCTGGGGCCGCCTCAAGACAAGAAGAAGCTTCAAATTACCAGCACCCAATCGCTTCCTTGTGACTACAGAATGCCCATCCACATCTACCTTTACCACGTCATCACCTTTCCCTGTGTGCCTCGGGAAAACATCTCGGTGTAGGACATGGTACAAGCCGAATGAACAATTGAATAAAACCTTTGTGAATTTGAATATTGTTTCTAAGAACTTCAATATCTCTTTGCTTTCCTCCGTCATGAGCGACTTATTCGCTCAGAATTTCTTTAACGCCTTTCAGAAACAACTCTTCGATGCATGGGGTGCGGGATTTAGTTTTAAGCTGAATTCGAGCGAGTCCGGGTTGTTGATCCATCTAAACGGTTTTTCTCAGAATTTCCCATCTCTCTTGGCCAAATGCTTAGAGATCCTTTCTTCCTTCAGTATTAACGAGCGTCAGTTACCAGTGCTAAAAGCCCAACTAGTAATGCACTATCGTAGAAGCTTACAAGACGCCGAAACTTTCGCCGAAGATCTTCGATTGTCGATCTTAGATAAACTTCACTATCTAACCTCTAACAAGCTCCAAGAAATTGGTGCCGTAACAAGAGAGTTGCTGGAAGATCATTGGAACAGATCTCGAACAGATCTCTTCGTTCAAAGTCTTATCCAAGGTAATCTACCAGGAAAGGATGCTGCAGAAATCCACAATCTAATCGTCGGCACTCTGAAATGCTCGGGAACAAACGAAGATTGGCCGACGGATGGGGATGAGCGGTTTTTGAAGCTACGCAGGGGTCCGTACGTTTGCTGCGTAGCATCGCCAAGCTGTGATACGTCGGCAGTGACGTACCATTACCAGTGCTGCGGCATCGAAGACGGATTCTTGCTGGAACTGGCTTTATCACCTCTCCTGCGAACGCTTTCCGAAAGAGACAAAGCGAACGGGACGAAGCTTCGATGCCAAGTTAGCCCTTTCTCCGGAACTTCGGGGTTTACCATCTCAGCTTCCGCGCCCTCAGACAAGCTAAATCGCATCCAAGCTTCCAGAGCCATTTTCAAGGCGGTCAAGATGTGCGAGGATCTTCTGCGTGACCTCGACACAACTCAGTTCCAGGAGCTGAAGGAGTTCCTTCTCAGCTTTAAGCTAAACGAGAAGGATCGGTTTGAGGATGAATTCGCGAGGAACTGGAAAGAAATTTCGATCTGCAAATACAATTTTTCGAGGCATTCGGAAGCCATCAACTTTCTAAGGAATCTGGACTACAAGGACTTCAAGGAATGGCTACGGTCTCACATTCCCTTCAGGAACTATTTCCCTAGACTATCGGCGCAGGTCCTGGGATGCGAGGATCCTGTAGTTAAGGATCGAATCCAAGAAGAAGGATGTACAAGGATGTTCTACGTCACAGAGAAAGACATCGAGAACAGCCTGAATATTGTCAACATTCAAGATTTTCGATACTGGATATCACGTCGTTGATTCCACGTTGCTTCGAATGTCCTTTAAAAACCCTCCAACCATTTTTTTGGCGTCGACTACCATTCTTTTTACCCATCAAACTCTTAAAGCTACCTCTTCGGCTCATCCTTCTTTCTGCAATTCCGTCATCCGTCCAAAAAAGTTTCAAATAAATTGTAAATAAGATTTTAAAGAGTGTTTAGTATAAAGTTTAATACCAAAACCTACACTTGTGGAAAGTGCAACACTCAGAAGAATTCACAGTAAAGAAAAAACATAGAATTTGGTTCGAATTAACGTCTTGTGGAGTGTAATGAAGGATTAAAATTAAGAAGCAAAGCGTCTAAAATGGTTAAATTCAAATTATTTTGATATCTTGTGTTCTATATAAGATCCTGTACAGTCATGGTAAAATTCATGACATTTCACAAGTTCCTTCTGAGTGTAACATTTTCTCTTTATACTAATGTGTATATATAATGTTATTTGCGCCTTTAAATATGACAAATATTCATTTACAATTGATCTAGTAAATATTATTTATAAATTCTTTTCATTTTTAAATTATTAAGTATAACCTCTCTCTCCATGAAAATATACTCTCGCTAAGAAACACCTCTCTACAAAAGACAGTTTTCAACAGCAAAATTACAATTTTTACTATTTAGAAATTCTCCGGTAAGAGGACATCTTTACCTAAAGGACACTTTGGCTGTACACTTGGTATCCTTTACAAAGGCTCTACTGTATATTCATGCTAAAATTCATGATATTTCACCAGTTCCTTCTGGATGTAGCATTTTCCATTTCTACAAATGTATATATAATGTTATATGCCTTTATAGATGACAATATTTATCTACAGGTTATTCTAAGAAGTATTACCCAATGATATATAGTGATGAAGAGAGATTGTTTTGCTAGTGAGAAAAATCAACTAGTGTCCTGTTGTACAGACTTCAGATGTTTCACACATGCAGCTGTATCATCAATAGAAGGCCATTCTAACAATATGCAACATGTGTGGCAGACGAGAATGTTTCTAAGCCCTTTATAAATAGATAGAAAATAACAGCGCCATCTGTAGGCAAAAAATGAAATTATTCGTCGCTATAATCTTGTTAGCAATCTTTGGCTATATCTTACCATTGGTATATCTAGGTAGTCATAATGGATTGTGGTTTCAAACATTAATGATGAGTGTAGTTTTGATATTTGGCTACTTCTAGTTTTAGGAAGCTGTGAAAATATAAAAATAATAGGAGAGATGAAAGAATGATATTTAAGGGTAGTTTTACTCATTTCATTATGAAAATATTTGCATACAGATGGTTCCTGTCTTCAGAAATACACCGTTCCGATAAACGGTAAGAATGAAAAAAATGCTTGTGCTCTGGAAAATTGAATCAAAATACTATCTACAATAATAGCTGGTGTCGTGGTATATATTTTTAAAATCTGAAAATGAGCGTTTTGTGCGCAATGATGACGAACAAAAGACAATGTTTTAATGCATTTTTGAACGGTAGAGGTATCTTTTCCACGCATTATTCCTTCTCACACAAAATTACAATATAGTTTAAGATTGGCACTACCACTTCACCATTTAAAACACCTTTTGAACATGTTCGATCGCTTTTATAACTCCTCTAGTACTATATAACGAAATAATAGCTTCCTCAGTACTGATGAGGACTATAACCTGAAAACATGGTGTACAGGTTGGCTTTTTGTCTGAATTTCACAAAGAGCTTATGGTGTAGGTTATTCTTCCATCTGAAATAATGCGCTTTGCGCAAAAGCGATGAACAAAATTGCATTGTTTTAATCCATTAATACAGGAATGGGTGTCTTTTTCTCAAATAAGAATGAATATCTTCTTCCAGCAAAATGACGATGTAAAATTACAACTAATAGACACTATACAATCCTTTTTGTTTTTTAATGTTTTTTTACCCGTAATCTGTTTTATAAATTTTATAAAAGCTCCAGTTTATAAAATTTTGAGATGCCATCTATATTTGTCTATCTGATTTTCAATCCTAATGAAGGGGAATTATAACAAATAGTATTAGGCACACATAAATTATCCTTGAACTCATCAGTGAAAACATATTTTGCATAGAAATCTATATCGGAGAAGATATCAAGCGAAAATTGATTTTTTTTTCTCTTTTTTTGTAAAGGTTTACTGCAAACACACACACAACACAAATCACAACCGAAAATATATTTATCTATTTATAACTACTCACCAATCATAAATTGATCTTTGAGAGAGTATAAGGAAAAAGAGAGAACAATTATTTTTATATAACCATTCTCGTAAAGACAACCAACAAAAGGAAACATTTAGCCCATTAAATAATATCTACGAATAAATTGAACGATTAAAAAGATGGATAGAGATCATTAATGTATATTTGTGCGTCATATAGCATCAATAATATAGAAAGATTTTTTTATACAAAGTTACATTGAGCGAAATATATTTTCATTTTTTTGAAGTATTTTTTAGCAAATAAACGATTGAGATAAAAATAACATATTGGAGGATGTATCTATCAAAATAATATCTCTGTCTAATAAACTATCTCTGTAAAGGCCTCATTTCGCCTTAAATGGGCATTTTTGAACATGTTATACATGTTTCCGTGGATATAACAACAAAACAATAGTAATGTATAGATATTTCGGTGAATATAAATACTAGCAAAAGTGTCATACTGTGAACACGTCAACCAAAAGATACATGTTTTGTTCATAAAGTACTGTAATATGGCCAAGAAAGGTATTATTCGAACACACACACCTGCTCAGATATTCTAAAAATAAAACAATCAACGAAAGTACCAACCAAAAGACGCCTGGTTTGTTCTCTCTTAGAAAATCTGTGAAAGACATCAATAAATGTCGCTCAGAAAGATAGCTCTTTTCGAACTCTCTCGTTCAGCTATTCCATGAATAAAACAAACAATCGAAAGTATCAACCAAAAAAGACTCCTGGTTTGTTATTTCTTAGAAAATCTGTGAAAGATATCAATAAATGTCGCTCAGAAAGATATCTTTTCGAACAAACACAACACTCTCTCTCTCTCGTCCAACTATTCTCTGAATAAAATAATCAAAGTAATATCATTGAAAGCATCAGACAAAAATATGTTTGGTTTGATACCGCCGAAGGGTCTAAAATGCCAATAAAATCCCCAATACATTTCAATCAGAAAGTTTCAAGATGGAGTGGTAGTCACTCACCCAGCCTCGGCTGTGACTCCTGCGCCACATGTCGTCAAGGTCTATCTCGTCCCACCTACGCCTGAACTTGAAATGGTCTGGACGCCTGGGTCAATGCCGCTGACTGACAATCTCGCAAGATCACTTCTTGTAATCATTTCTGTTGCAAGATTAGGAAGGACCATTGAAACAAGTTATCATTCTTATCTATACAAGTCATATATTCTGTCCGTAGGTTTATGTGAGGTAAAACCCCTTCCTTAGAGCAAATAATAATGATAAGTCTCTAGATTATCTTCAGATACGGTATAGAGAGAGAGAGAGAGAGAGAGCAAATGTTTATAGAGGAAGTTTTGACTAGGTTTGAAGGCTAAGCCAACATCGTGTCCATCTGTTGAAGAACTCACAAATATAATGAGATATTATAAATTTCAAAAATATATATATTAATAATGATAATGATTGATATATGCAACTCAAATTTTCTGTCAGTTTGTTTATGTGGGGTGAAAAAAAAGGTTATAACTCGAGATTTACTCAAACTATTCAGATGTGGTTTTTGACCATAGCGTAAGAAATATTTATATTTATATTCGTGGATGGCTTTTCTTGATTTATCAAGAAATTGGGTTGGCCAAATATCAGGAAACAGACTAAATCAATGTTTAGTTGATTTCTGTTCCACCAGATGGCGCTCTGCCTTCTGTAAAGCACATGTGCTCCTGGTCAAGATATGCTTTCTTTATTTATATATGTTGGTTTGAATATGATGGAATCTAAGCTAACACACTCCTTCGAGGAAATATTTAAATGAAGGTATCCATATTGACAAGGATAGTAATAGTAATGACACTGATGCTATTGATACGAATATAGTTGTGTGATCTAATAAAATTTTTCACAAGGGGTAAAACTTTAATATGGCTTAGGTATGGCTGTCGTTCAAGATTCTCGTTTGTATAACAAGCATTCGTCTATAACAATAAAGATCACCTCTCCCATCAAAACAGACATCAGAGGTATACGCCATCTATTACCGTCATCGCAAACTAGCGACCTCGGGTCATCGGGTCAGTGACAAAGCCATAACACCGTATTTGGTAAACTGAGAAGCGTCAACCTGGAGACAATGGTTTCAGGCTAATGGCCCTCGTCAGTCTAGGGCGTACTTTATTCCAGGAGAGAGAGATCCACAAGGAATCAAATGGAATCTTCACAATCCTACAAAGAGGGGTTTATTTGGCAAAGTGACTAGGCCATACCTATGGCCAAAATATTGATGGAAATTTTGCTGCTAATTTGCGATGACGGTCAATAGATGACGTCTACTTCTGATATCTGTTTTAAAGGGAGAGGTTACCTTTATTCCTATAGATCAATATCCTCCCAGCAAAATTTCTATTTAATCATTCGTCTAGTTAAAACAGAGGCGGTAGACCTAGAGGTATGTCAGGATATGAGAAGCCGTTGACCTTTGCGAGAGTAGGAAGCTTACGCTTATTCAGTGATTGTCTACAGGTGTTGCAAGACTTTGTATAATCCTCCTTGCGTAGCTGCCGATTTTCCTTAACGTACCAATCCGAGATTACCTTCAGTTGTAGTGCAGTGATGGTTTTAAGGTCATTCTTGAACCACAATCTGTCACAAACCGAGCAAGCATGGCCAAAATCGTTGTCCAGGAAAGTAGATTGAAATCTCCGTATTGACGATGACCATTTGGTATACCAGGTGGATTGTTCCAGTTGTATTGCTGTTTGGCTTGAAGAAGTAGTCGGTTGTACATCAGTCCGAGAAGATGCTGCTCTACGTTGTCGGAATGCACGTTGCCGTTGAGCGTTAGTTAGGGGAACGCTCGTTCTCTCCGCCACGACAGGAACGCTTGTTCTCTCCACCACAGAACAAGACGTTGAAGCAGGTGACTCTGACGTACCGCTGGTGAGGGCTATGTTAGCAGATTTACGTAGCTTGAACCTGCGTTGCCTCTCCGCAGCCGCTTTTGCAAAGGCTCTTACTTGTTCAGGAGTTCTGGTCAATGCTTTTCGTAGTCTGTACTCACGTTGTCGCTGAGCATTCGTTCTGGCGGTAGAGGTGGTGTGTGGAACAACGAAAGGTACTGCAGACGTTGACGGCACGATATCCTCCGTCTCCATTGAAGTACTGGAAGTTGAAGGCACCGTTTCCATTGTTTTGAGAGTGGTGATTCCTGTTGAACATTTGAAATTGAATGGATGAATTTTTAATTTTAAAGAATCAATTTGAAAATCAAAACACTTATTCAGATCGAAGGTTCAAATTTTTGCTAAATAAATTTGAAACTATTTAAAATTTGTAAAATAATAATTAATTAATTAATTAATTTTAAACTAATAATTTACTTAACACTATCAACATTTATCAATAGTATGACATAACCTATAAACTCAGTTTCTCAACTTTTGTGTCAATCTAACAATTAATCAATCAATCATAGTTTACGATAATGAAATATCAGTGTACAATTATTTACCTTTATTGTTGTAGTTGTTGTAAATGACGAATCTAAGCACTCCACATTTTCACTACAGACACAGCTGACGATACTTTAACCACACGTGTGAACTTGTATTATGACGCTTTCTTGTTTTTCCAACGCCAAGAACGTTCGAGAAAGACAAAGACAGAGACAAGCATGCGCCGATTCAATGCGCCTAATTCTCTAGCGCTGCGCGCGCAGCACTCTCGTTCGATGACTCATCGTAACGTTACCGGGCGTTACACTTTTTCATAAGTGACTCCCAGCCGCAACCTAATTTAAGACGTTGTCACGTCAAAAATATTTTTGGGGTTTTCAAACTTGGTCCAATTTGTGCCGAAAACGACAATTGTTTTACAATACGGCCTCTATTGCATCTGATAACTGAAATTTTAAAACCTATTCTGGAGTCGGGATTTCACTGATATATTGTAACAAAGTATTTATTATAATTATTATTTTTATTAAGAGAGTGTTCATTTTTATGTTTATATTTTGCTACTCTGTAAATTTCCCTCGTGGCTTATCTTTTGTTTACCATTCATAGTTTGTTCTTGTCTGAAATAAATTGCTGCCTCATCCTGAAGTTTTTGTCATCCCTAATTTTCCACGTGGCAATATATTTAGGGGAAAACTCATTGACGTAAGAGCCATCGCCCTGGTTACGCCAAGAAACCAAATAAGGATTTCAGGATGACTGATCAAGGTCACTCTTTTTTTCTTTCTTTTCTTTTTTAAAATTTGGTCTTTTAAAAAAAATCTACTTTTTAAATTGTCGAGTTATTACGGTGGCGTTGGTGAAATGTCAAAATAAGAAATAAAGTTATGATTGTTGAATGTAAATTACATATGGAAACAAATGTTTGTATTTCCAATAAATGATAATGAGGCATCTCTTCTTTTAATTAAGTATAAGAAAGATATATTATGTTCTCATCACCCTATTTAAAGTTGGGATGAAGAATGAGCCACAACACTAGTTTGACAAATTCAGACAAAAAGCCAACAACCTGTATACCATGGTTTCAGGCTATGGCCCTCATCAGTACAGGGGCGGCTTTGATTTCATAACATATTACGAGAGAAGTTATGGAATCGGTCGAATTTACCAAAATGATGTTTAAGATGGTGAAGTGGCAAGGGCCGATTTTTAGGCTAGAATACAACATGAAGTTTCAGGAAGAAGATATTTATGTATCTAAAGGGGCATCTCTCCTTTTAATTATTCACCAGAACGATGCATTATATTCATCACATAATGACACATAGAACTCCTTGCTATTTGAGTTAAATTTCAACACCAAGAAAGAGGAGAATCCAATTATAGATGGTGGCTTCCTGTTTAGAAATGTAAACATAAATCAATCAGAATATTTAGCGTGGAAGAGTATACATTTCTATCTTCGCACTAACAACTGGGAACACAAGAAAATTATGTTCATCACCTAATGACACATAGAACTCCTTGCTATTTCAGTTAAATTTCAACACCAAGAAAGAGGAGAATCCAATTGTAGATGCCTGGCTTCCTGTTTAAAAAAATGCAAACATAAATCTCAATCAAAATATTTAGCGTGGAAGAGTATACATTTCTATCTTCGCACTAACAGCTCGGAACACAAGAAAATGATATTCACTTACTCTGCCAAGAAATCTTTCAACATCTCTTTTTGGATGGCACTAAGTTGGCTGCCAACAGACATTCTCAGGATTCATTGGCAGAAAGATCTCTGCTGCAGAATAAACAATTTAGTCTTCAGACAACTACAGTAGAAGCTTAGAAACTATGACTACTCAACACCGATATCCAAAATTAATATCCTAGCATGATCAAAGTGCATAACACAATGTGCAACTACACCCATCTCTGTATATTGTAGCGAAGTATTTATTATTTTACACTAGTATTAAGAGAGTATAATTTTTTATGTTTATATTTTACTACTCTGTAAACTTCCTTCATTCCTTATCTTTTGTTTATCCTTCTTAGTTTGTTCTTGCCTTTGCTGTCTCATCCTGAAGTTTGTCTTCCCTAATTTTCCACGTGGCATTATTCTAAATATATATAGATGCATTCATTCATTTTTATGCAATAGTCAAAATAGTTCTACACCCACAAGGAACTGATGGAATATGAAACTTATGATGAAAAAAAATATACACGCTTTTACATTCATGAACAAAACTTAAGAAAGTTGTACCTTTTACCCCGTATATCGGGATTATAACTCTGAAAGATATTACAGTGACCTTTATTGAAGACACATGAGATAACCAATATACACTCATGGACAAAAATTAAGGAAGTTGTACCTTTTAGCATGTATATCGGGATTCAGACAATAACTCTCAAAGATATTCAATACACAGTGACCTTTATTGAAGACACGCAGGATAACCAAGTGTGAACAAAATTGTCGACCAGCGACATCAAAGACTTTCCACTTTTTAAGTTTTGTTCATGAGTGTATATTGACCAAATGATTGTAAAACGAAAATAATATATATACAACTATTTTTAGAGGTTTTGCATCCAAATATAATTATTAATTACATGAGGACATAGGAAAGTAATTTGAGCTAATATTCCATGTTTTTCTCTTTCAACTCCTTCTGAGTATAACACTTTCATTTCCACTAGTATTTTCCTTCACTATATATTTTCAAAATTCTTTCTTTTAACCCACACAATACACACAATATTAGAAATTCGAAGTATTTTTGACGTGTATGATTCTTTTGTAAATAAATCAATTTTCTACTGTCCTTACTGAAATGCTAAAATAATGGGAGGGCCTGGCTTATCAGTGGTGAAACCTTCCACTACTACATTCCTCAGAGCTTATGTTCATAGTATTATAATATTACAGCAGTATGGTAGATTAAACTGGCGAAATCGGTGGGAGGGTTCACTAATGATGAGCCAGGCCCTCCTATTATTTTATCATTACATTAAGGGTAGTATAAATTTCTTCTATTTTAAAAAGAAACATAGGCGTCAGATATGTTTCAAAAATTTTGAATGGCGCGCCAATGCACAATAGTATATGTTCCTTTTTCGCTGATTCCCCGCTCACTTTACAGACACGTGGGTCTACGGACTTATGGAATTCCAAATTAATGTAGATTATGAAATCCACATGTCTTGAAATTACAACATATATTTTCTCACAATGAGTTTCTTTTTATTACAAAACGCTAGTTTTCAAGTGATAATCGCTCTTCAACGGACTTAATTAAAAACATCGACTATATCTTACAAGAAATATTTACAAATACATACACGCGCAGTGGATATTTACAACTGAAAACTTTAAAATCATTTGTAAATATTCATGCAACGCGCGTATATATTTGTAAATATTTCTTGTAAGATATAGTTGATTTTTTATTAAGTCCGTTGAAGAGTGATTATCACTTGAAAGCTAGCGTTTTGTAATAAAAGAAACTCATTGTGAGAAAATATTATGTAATTTTAAAACTATTTTCAAAATTTTATCATAAATTTCATATATGTAGGTATAGTTTGGTATTGTTTTTTTTGTTTGTTTGCTGCCTTCCAGAACGAGATTCCAAATGTTGGACCTGTACAGTAGTGGAAGTAAAGAATTTATATTGTTCGATCGGTTTTACAGTTCTTTCGTCCAGAAGTTTCTCAATGAACGCAGAAAAAATATTTATACAACTTACATTATATAATTTTATAATTTTATTTTGTACAGAATTGTGAAGCTATCTATAATGGATCCTCTTTGGTGTTGTGAAGTCCTCCCATTGAAAAAAAAAAAAACTTTGAAACAAAAAAAATCTACTTTTTTTATAGGATCCACTTTATAGTTACACTCATAGAAAAAACTTAAGGAAGTTAAAAGCTTTGATGTCGCTGGTTGTCTTTTTTTTTTTTTTGGAAACTGAGGCTGTTCACACTTGGTTATTCTGTGTGCCTTCAATAAAGATCACTGAATATATTTCAGAGTTATAATCCCGACATACATGCTAAAAGGTACAACTTTCTTAAGTTTTGTCCATGAGTGCATATTAGTTATCTCGCGTGTCTTCAATAAAGGTCACTGTAATATCTTTCAGAGTTATTGTCTGAATTCCGATATACATGCTAAAAGGTACAACTTCCTCAAATTTTGTCCATGAGTGTATATTGGTTATCTCGTGTGTCTTCAATAAAGGTCACTGTAATATCTTTCAGAGTTATTGTCTGAATCCCGATATACATGCTAAAAGGTACAACTTCCTTAAGTTTTGTCCATGAGTGTATATTGGTTATCTCATGTGTCTTCAATAAAGGTCACTGTAATATCTTTCAGAGTTATTGTTTGAATCCGGATATACATGGTAAAAGGTACAATTTCCTTAAGTGTTGTCCATGAGTGTATATTGGTTATCTCATGTGTCTTCAATAAAGGTCACTGTAATATCTTTCAGAGTTATTGTTTGAATCCGGATATACATGGTAAAAGGTACAATTTCCTTAAGTGTTGTCCATGAGTGTATATTGGTTATTTCGTGTGTCTTCAATAAAGGTCACTGTAATATCTTTCAGAGTTATAATCCCGATATACATGCTAAAAGGTGCAACTTCCTTAAGTGTTGTCCATGAGTGTATATTGGTTATCTCGTGTGTCTTCAATAAAGATCACTGTAATATCTTTCAGAGTTATAATCCCGATATACATGCTAAAAGGTACAACTTCCTTAAGTGTTGTCCATGAGTGTATATTGGTTATTTCATGTGTCTTCAATAAAGGTCACTGTAATATCTTTCAGAGTTATAATCCCGATATACATACTAAAAGGTACAACTTCCTTAAGTTTTGTCCATGAGTGTATATTGTTTATCTCGTGTGTCTTCAATAAAGGTCACTGTAATATCTTTCAGAGTTATAATCCCTATATACCTGCTAAAAGGTACAACTTCCTTAAGTTTTGTCCATGAGTGTATTTTTTAACTAACTCATTTCAAAACAATCAGAGGTTTGAAATATATATTTCAAATTAATATTTATATTTGGCATTTAACTAGGAGATTAAAAAAAGTATATATATGTGTGTGTATATGTAAAATAATTGTTTGGAGATCCAAAAAAAAAAAAAACAGTTTTGATTAGGTTGACTACTATTGCCCTCTATTGTCGGTAAATGTAACTAAAATATTTTAAATCTTTGAAACCGTATACAATCCTGAAACAAACACAGAGGCTGAATATATTTATATATAAATATATTTTAAATAAACGTCATTAGTTACACAAAAACATTGCATATCATTTTGTTTTATGAATATTTAAAAAAAAATCTATTAAACTAATCATAGGAAATTTTGCATTCACTTTAAAATAGATTTTATTTAGATAATATTTTGTATATTGTTCGAGTTTTAAAAATGAAATGAAGATTATTATTTTTGAATATATGTTTATTTCTTTAACCCTCTTTGTCATTTGCTTTCGTTTTTACTCCTTCAATTTAAAGCAAACGTATTGTCATTGTATTGTGGCGCCATCTATAAACTAAAATAAATACTAATCTTTATTTGATTTCCCATTTTCTTCCATCGTTTTTTTTTTCCTTTACATTTTTTAGTTATATATTTAGAGGGTCTATAATAATTATTATTAAAATAAATTGTAAAAGGATTTTAAAAATATTTTGACATTATAAAACTCTCTATAGAGTATATTACATATATAAAATACCATTATTTAGCACGAATTTTTGTTTTCTCTTTTCGAAAAATAAAAAAAAAGCTTCTACAGTCCATACTACGATGATAAAATATTGGGAGGGTGGTGAACTCCTCCCAGCCTTTTCGCCAGTTTAATCTACCATACTTCTCTGCTTATGTATATCCGGCAATCAAGGAGAATTCTTGGTGAAGTTATTTAAGGAAGGTTGTGAGGACAGTAGAAATAGTTCTATATTTCAACATCAACTTAACACCTTAAATCGCTGAAAATTTAGAAAAATATTTTTTTATTTTCTCCCTTATACTGCAATAAATACAAATTGAAAGAAGGGAAGGGCATGGCTCATCAGTAGTGAACTCTACCAGCGGTTTCGCCAGTTTAATAATCCAGACCGCTCTATTTTTGTATTGTATTTTTCTTTGCTTATGTGTATATCCGACAATCTCAAGGGGAAATCTTGGTGAATTTATTTAAGGAAATCTAGAAATCTAAAAAAAGTGAACTCTACCAGCGGTTTCGCAAGTTTAATCTACCATACTTCTCTGCTTATCCGGCAATCAAGGAGAATTCTTGGTGAAGTTATTTAAGGAAGGCTGTGTGTACAGTAGAAATAGTTCTATATTTCAATATCAATGTCTTATTTCGCTTAAAATTAGAAAAATACCTTTTATTTTCTCGCTTATACTGCAATGAATACAAATTGAAAGAGGAGAAGGGCATGGCTCATCAGTAGTGAACCCTCCCAGCGGTTTCGCCAGTTTAATCATCCAGACCGTTCTACTTTGCATTGGACTGAATTTCTTGTATACAAGGTTGGGTTAATAGGTAATACACAATCATCAATAATATTTTTTATTTGACAAACCATAAAGATGTATATATCAATACCTAACTGTTAGCTATATATCATTCAATATATCTTCTCTGTACACATTTGGTCCAGCGTTCTTTCCAACTAATAAAAGCACTTTGGAAAAATACTACATCTTGCTTTCTGAACCACCCTCTAACCTCATGGAGTAACATTTCATCATTTTCAAATGTTCTATCGCGTAGAGAATTCTTTAATTTACCAAATAGGTAGAAGTCGGAAGGAGCCAGGTCAGGACTGCAAGCTGGGTGAGGCATCAAAGTCCACCCATATGTCTGTTGCGCGGTGTGAGGTCTTGCATTGTCCTTATCAAGGTCCGGCCTTTTTGTTGAAATGGCTCTTTTTAGATTTTCTAATGATTTACAATATCTTTCCTGGTTGATGGAAGTAATTTTTCAAACATGTCCATGAATATGAGTCCATTTTGGTCCCAAAAGACCGTGATCATGATTTTTCTTTGGGAAAGCCTTGGTTTTTTCTTGACTGGAGACATTTTACGGGTTCATTGCATTGATTGACGCTTTGAAGAAGGGTCATAATGATAAACCCAAGTCTCATCACACGTTATGACTCCTTTAAAGGCCTCAGAAGCTGGTCCTGGGT
>CP092884.1:40003056-40028351 GCA_030710605.1 Cordylochernes scorpioides
AAGATTCGATGAGGTCTAAACAAATTTATTTCCGAGTTTGCATCATTTCACGTATTAGAAGCTTTGGCACCCATTTTGAGCCCAATTTTCGATAGCTAAGATTGTGCATTACTTATTTACCCAACCATGTATATCCTGAGCATTTTGGTTATAGAATATAGTAAATTGATGCCCTCATTCTTTTAATTTTTATAGTATCAGAGAGAACTGCAGAACATATACAAATATAGATGGAAAAATTTCCTGGAGGAAATTGATCCATAGGGCGCCTCTCCCGTCAAAATAAACGTCAAAACCTGACGCCATCTATTGACCGTCGCCGCAACTAGCGGCCTCGGGTCGGTGACAAAGCCACAACACCAGCTTTGGCAAACTGAGAAGCGTCCACCTAGAGACCATGGTTTCGGGATAATGGCCCTCGGCAGTCTAGGGCGGACTTTACTCCATGAGATCCACACAGGATCTAATGGAATCCTCACAATCTACCAAAGAGGTGTTTTGCTGGCAAGGTGGCTGGGCCAAATCTATGGCTAGAATATGGAAAATGGAAAATCGGGCGCCCTATTCTTCTATGGATCAATTTCCCCCCGGCAAAATTTCCATCTATATTCTAGCCATAGATTTGACCCAGCCACCTTGCCAACAAAACACCTCTTTGGTAGATTGTGAGGATTCCATTAGATCCCGTGTGGATCTCATGGAATAAAGTCCGCCCTAGACTGCCGAGGACCATTAGCCCGAAACCATGGTCTCTAGGTGGACGCTTCTCAGTTTACCAAAGCTGGTGTAGTGGCTTTGTCATCGACCCGAGGCCGCTAGTTGCGGCGACGGTCAATAGATGACGTCAGGTTTTGACGTTTATTTTGACGGGAGAGGCTCCCTATGCTTCTATATACAAATATGAATACACATATATTTAAAGTTGCGGGAGGATGATATTCATGTACCTAGAGAGGAATATCTTCCTTTAATTATGTATCAGAACGATGCCTTATGTTCATCCCCCACTAGTAAGAAACTTTATGAAGAATGGACCACCACATATTTGTTCCAATTTTATATTTGTTCGAAAGTAATAAAAAATGACACTCTTAGAATAACACTTCTCCCATAAGAATATATATTTTTTTATCAACCCAGGTTCTTGAGGCCTACATATGTCACCCGGACTGTTATCCTTCAGAACTAAGTCTTTTAAAAATAATATCCACAAAGGTGGAGGTCCGATTTTAAGTTTATTTCTAAGAATATTCTCCAGGGGACAAGGTCGAGACGTACTAATCAGTGAGTCAATTTAACTAATTTGAATTATCCGAATAATTAATTTTCATTATCCCATATATAACCTTTCTCATTTCCTTCTGCTAATTACTTGACGTCACTAGTTGACGATTGGAGCTAGAACGACAGCCTGGTCTTATTGGAGTTTTACCTTATAGTATTGTAGTGTAGGTCTCTGTATATCTGGAGATGTGAAAGTATTTATTGATGACGTCAGTACGACTAGTCGACAATTATCAACAAAACCTCAACCAAACAACTATATACAGCTGGAGAATATTGAACAAGCAAGCTAAGGACCATGCATTGTATGATGATTTTTACAAATACAGAGTAATATAGCTGTTGTATATATATTAATTAATTGTTACCACAGAGTGTGTGTAAGCTCACAGGTAAATAGGCGCTAACCGAAAGAAAAAAAGGTTCCTTTGTTTTAATATTAGTTTCCCTTTTATATTTTGTTCTCTCTCTCTCTTGTAAATCAATAAATATAATGTTTAATTAATATTTTCATGGAATCAGTTTCATTAAAAATTCTAAGCAAAGTCAACAGTATCTTTAATTAAATAAGGCATATATTGGATCAAAAAATCATTTATTTTACCCAATTAATCCAATATATGCCTTTTTAATTAAAGATTTATTTATGGATTGCTCTATTTTCAAAAAGAGTAATATATATATATATATATATATGTCGTAAACCCGGGTAGGCCAACAAGTGAGTTGGAAGCAGTCGGGGTTGAGTGGCAAGGCGTGCAGAGTGGGAAGTCCGCACGGGACAGTAAGGACAAAGTTTGGGATCAAAAGACGCTCTCCCAGTACGTCTCACGTGGCACCAGGACCAGGGGAAAGTTGAGGATTAACTGATGAAAGCTCGGCGTCCTGCATGAAGCCGCGGGGGCAGAGAGGAGCCAAAACGGCGGCCACGAGGGCCGCCGTGAGATGACAACGGACCTAGACTCAGCGGGCCTGTCCGAAATATCCCCTGTAACCTAACTGTCAACATCCAAACCAAACGCCCCTTTTTATCCCTCTCTGGATCCCCCGGGTGTTGATGCTCATTGGTCAGTCTTATGTGGGTCATCCTCCCCTCCCCTGGGGTCCGGTGGCAAGCTGGTGTCACTTTGAGACAACTAGAAAAGACGTCATACTTTATTAATTACATATACATTGTTTAAATAGTAATATATATGTTATAAATAAAAACAAATGAGATTTGCTGCTTGAATTCAGATCATGTTGAGGATTATGCCAGGGAGATATTTGCTGGTTCTTTTTAGTACTATATGGTATTGTTGATGCAGTCGTGACAAATAATTTTGAAAAAATAATAATAATATCGAATATTAGAGATTTATTTATTTGAACTAAGGGATATGCATAAAAAAAAAACAATTTGATAAAAGTACTGCCTGGATTAAGGCGAGTAGAACGAGGAAAACAAAAGAGTATTTACATAATGTACAAAAGTTTTGAGCCGGCCCACGGGGGTAAAACAACAATGAGTTTATATATTGGAAGCGTGACCTCTGGCGGTCGATTTAACAGAGTATTTGGATCTATGAAATATAATTTTAAATAGAATAATATTTTAATATAACATATATATATTACAAAAAATGTTTTTCTATTCATTTGGAATATTATTGAAATATAAAGAATTATTACTTGCTCATTGATATAGAATTTGATAAGAATTGAGCATATGCTTGAGTTTGGTATACATGAGTATTTAAATGATATCGTTTTATAGCAGTCGTGGTAAAAATAACAAACTTTGAATCAAAATTTGTTTTAATTATGCTGATAGACATAATAAAGATAGAAATACCTGATTTGAGGTGTGAAGAAGAAAATAAAAAGTTCACATATTTACATATGTACAAAAAGATTTGAGCCGGCCAACGGGAAACAACAACAATAGGTTTATATAGAAAAAGGGTAGACCTCTGGCGGTCGACTTCATAGAGTATTTTATTATAGAAATTCTAATTTTAAAATTAAATAAAAGTTTTTTATAACATATATATATATCTAATCTGTTGAGTATTTATTAAATTAAATAATATAAATTATTACTTATCATGATATTGTTTTGTTCACGTATCCTTACCCCACCATGAGTATCATCCACATTATTCATAAACCTTTTATACACAATAGATCCTGGATAGTAATTAAATGATGCAACAGGTTTCTGGAGGTGTGAGTTTCTTTTTATTTTATAATAAGTGCTTACTTAAGCTTTCCGGCATTTCTGCCCTTCTGAATAATACTGAACACCGTTAGATACTAAGTTTGTATCTAATGGCGTTTCATTCTTGTTCATTTTGTACTCCTGTAGAAGGGCATTAATGAATGCCCGAAAACTTGAGAATACAATAATAAACTCATCTTCAGAGACCTGTTACATTAGTTTCTTGTATTACAGCCTGTTGAAGGACGTTATTGTCTGAAAGCTCGCCAAATTCATACCTTTTCAATAACGAAACTTGTCGCATTTACCTTTGGTCTCTTCTTACGAAAGACATTCGGCGATTCCTTCTATTGTAATATGTGTGTTCGAGAGACATTGTTCTTTGCTCCCGAGAATCATAAAACAACAATGGGGTCGTTTGAGTCTCCAGAATATTTAGCATATAAAAGAGATAAGATCTCATTGTTCTATTCAGCTGACCAATGAACTTGCTCTAATCTCCGTTTGAGTGAAACAATACTTAGCCAATCAAATATCCACGTCTATGTCTTGTCGATAAACAATTGACCAATGAACTTACACCAATTTCTTTACGAGTGGAGATACATACAATGAACTATCTGCATCTTTAATGGAGTTAGACAACTGACCAATGAGCTTGCTCCAATCTCCATTTGAGTGTTACAAGACAGCCAACAAAACTAACTACATCTATACTGGAGATTGAAAACTGACCAATGAACATGCTCGAATCTACTTTTGAGTGGAACACGCCAGCCAATCAGACTGCCGCTATCTACATCAGTACGGTAGATAGACCATCAGGTAGTGGCAAGGTCTTGTCACCTACAATGGAGGAAACAACCACCTGTCATAGCCTCACAGCTGCCAGAACAAATTGTTCTGAGTTGACAATTTACCTTACCTCACTCCTATTCTCTTCTTCTTCATCCATTTTTATAGCATTTGTAAACTTTTTGATTGTAAGTTTCAGTTTAAGATGGCCTTTTTTTCTCTCAAAAAACTTACAGGATTATAGACAGTGTGATTCTAACTTTGCTGACTTCTTTTTACATTAACAATGGGATAAATTTCCTATTTACTTTTTTACAATCATATATAGCAGCTTCCTTTAACAAATTAATAGTCACCTTAGATATATAAGATTACAAGAAAGTGTCGATTTATATAGATCTATTATTTGCATATATCCTCAAGTTTAGATATATGCAAATGAAATTTCTCATATTTAACTCGTTTTTCTTTTTATGTCCATTAGAGTAAAACACCTGAAGAAGAGCCGAGAAGTTTGAAATTTCGTTTTGTCTAACGTGTGTATAATCTTAATTAGAAAGAATTTTTTCTTCTTTGATCTTAGGTTTTCCTTTATATAGGTATACCTGTTCTTTTCGGATATCTTCTATGGCCGGGTATATTATCCAGTAACCTCTTTTCTAAGCAACAAAGCGCAGCTACCGACTGAGTATTATTTTCTGATAAATAAAAGATAGTTCTAAACAGACTCTTCTGCAATGAGAGAAATGTAAAAAAAGTTATGATAGCTTAATTCATCAATGGTCTGTATGCATTCAAATATTATGTAGATGTCCCAGTTCAAAATTTGAAATTCTATTCCGTCTTGCTACCTTCTCTTTTCTTTTACCTCAGAAGAACTACAGTAGAGCGAACATGACATCTACCCGGTAAGCGGAACACTGTGGGTTCAATTCCCATCCCTGGGCACTTTATTTTTTCCGTTTATCATTACTCTTCACAATTCATCCTTTCATAATTCATCCCTAAGGTTAGAAATAATCGTTATTTCTCCTTAAAATAAATTTCGATTTTTCATTCAAAAGAAACACATGCGGGATAATTGTCAAATGTCGTTCTAAAGTGTGCTAGTTCAGTACATACCTCGTATATAAGTTTGATAATCGCCTAGACCAGTATATTATAAAGAATAACAAGATCGTGAGGCGAAGAGTTTATTCTAAAATACCTCTGCATATGCCTATTTCCATATATAGGCAATATATACATTCTGTGGTAAGTTCCAACTTCCTGTCACATTGAGCTCTTTGGATGGGTCTCGAAGAATCGTATATAAGACAAAATGTCTTAAATTAGCCTTCTTGTTCCACATGTAACAGAAAGGAAATATAACAATAGAATGTTAGTAGAACGACATTTGAAAATTATCCCGCATGTGTTTCTTTTGAACTAAAAATCGAAATTTAGGAGAAATAACGATTATTTCTAACCTTGGGGATGAAGTATGAAAGAATGAATTGTGAAGAGTAATGATGAACGGAAAAATAAGTGTCCAGGGATGGGAATTTTCCGTTTATCATTACTCTTCACAATTCATCCTTTCATACTTTATCCCTAAGGTTAGAAATAAGCGTTATTTCTCGTAAAATAAATTTCGATTTTTCGTTCAAAAGAAACACATGCGGGACAATTTTCAAATGTCATTCTACAATCATAAGCCGAATTATATTGTATTATAAATAGAATGCTAGCTCGTAGAAATACAATGGATGGGGTAGATTGAATTAGCCTTCTTGTTCTATATGTAACAGAAAGGAAATATAACAATATAATTCTAACTTGTGAAAAGACAATGGATGGGGTAGATTGAATTAACCTTCTTGTTCTATATGTAACAGAAAGGAAATATAACAATATGATTCTAACTTGTGAAAAGACAATGGGTGGGGTAGATTGAATTAACCTTCTTGTTCTATATGTAACAGAAAGGAAATATAAGAATATAATTCTAACTTGTGAAAAGACAATGGGTGGGGTAGATTGAATTAGCCTTCTTGTTCTACATGTTTTTTTTTTTTGCTTATCCCTAGTACACGTGGTACAGGCCATGATAATCATGGTGGGTAGTTAGCGACTGCTTTTTTTTTTACTGTAAGCGCACCACATGTCTACACATGTGAAAGCAGTTCGACTTTGCACTTACAAATGTGCCAGGACCCCGTTTGGTTACTTGCACTCGCTGGTGGGGTTGGACTTTTGCAAGAATCGGGGGGCCATTGGAGCATTTTTTATATTTTTTTTAAACAGAAAAAGTGTCCAATGCGGGGATCGAACCCGGGTCGTAGTGGTCGAAAACCAAACGGTTTAACCAGCCTCCCACCGACCCCCGTTCTACATGTAACAAAGGAAATATAACAATAGAATGTTAGCTCGTAGAAAGACAATAGATGGGGTAGATTGAATTAACCTTCTTGTTCTATATGTAACAGAAAGGAAATATAACAATATAATTCTAACTTGTGAAAAGACAATGGGTGGGGTAGATTGAATTAGCCTTCTTGTTTTATATGTAACAGAAAGGAAATATAACAATAGAATGTTAGCTCGTAGAAAGACAATGGATTAGGTAGATTGAATTAACCTTCTTGTTCTATATGTAACAGAAAGGAAATATAACAATAGAATGTTAGCTCGTAAAAAGACAATGGATGAGGTAGATTGAATTAGCCTTCTTGTTCTATATGTAACAGAAAGGAAATATAACAATAGAATGTTAGCTCGTAGAAAGACAATGGATGGGGTAGATTGAATTAACCTTATTGTTCTATATGTAACAGAAAGGAAATATAACAATAGAATGTTAGCTCGTAAAAAGACAATGGATGAGGTAGATTTAATTAGCCTTCTTGTTCTATATGTAACAGAAAGGAAATATAACAATAGAATGTTAGCTCGTAAAAAGACAATGGATGGGGTAGATTGAATTAACCATATTGTTCTATATGTAACAGAGAGGAAATATAACAATATAATTCTAACTTGTGAAAAGACAATGGATGGGTAGATTGAATTAGCCTTCTTGTTCTATATGTAACAGAAAGGAAATATAACAATATATTTCTAACTTGTGAAAAGACAATGGGTGGGGTAGATTGAATTAACCTTATTGTCCTATATGTAACAGAAAGGAAACATAACAATAGAATGCTAGCTCGTAGAAAGACAATGGATGGGGTAGATTGAATTAACCTTCTTGTTCTATATGTAACAGAAAGGAAACATAACAATAGAATGCTAGCTCGTAGAAAGACAATGGATGAGGTAGATTGAATTAGCCTTCTTGTTCTATATGTAACAGAAAGGAAACATAACAATAGAATGCTAGCTCGTAGAAAGACAATGGATGAGGTAGATTGAATTAACCTTCTTGTTCTATATGTAACAGAAAGGAAATATAACAATAGAATTCTAACTTGTGAAAAGACAATGGATGGGATATATTGAATTAGCCTTCTTGTTCTATATATAACAGAAAGGAAAAAAAAAATAGAATGTCATATCGAAAAATGGCAAAGAATAAACCAACTGCGTGATGTTGAAAATATATAAACAATCCCGTAAAAACATTGTGATATAGAAAGCAAACAATGATGTAAATCAATTGTAGTTATATAATGTAAAGGGTTATAATATTTATACAATAATGTTGATATCGATGTGATTTCGACTGTAAACATTATTGTAAACAACTCTGGGTTTTAGAATAGATAAAGATGCTAAAAATAGGCGTGGTTCTATCGTTTTGAATTGAAATACTCATGGCTATCTTCTTCTTTCTTATCTCCACTCAATTATATTAGGGTATAATAGAATCTATGATAATCAAACAGCAAAAAAAGCATAAACAGATGCATAGAAATATCAGAAACATATGAAACAATATTGACAAACACCACCCCATAGATGTAGGCAGTCTTCTATATATACCACAATAGTTCACGAATTTATTGGGTTCAATTTGAGATCTCGAGATATCATTCGACCAGTACGTAGCCTCCACCCGTTCACGTGTATATTTTCAAAAATTGTTTATAACACACAAAGAATGTAATATATATTTTCTCCCCCTTTCAATATCATTAATATTAAAAATATGTAAATAATAATTTGTATATAAAAATAGTATTTATCATCAATTTATTATCGTGATACTCCTGTTGAAGGACTGACAAGTCCGAAAGCTTGAAAATAAAAATATTGAACAAGAAACTTAACCCTGGAAGCTTTATTTACTTTATAATATATTAGGTTATCAAGCTTGTTGATGGTGTCTGCTGGGGATGAGTAGAGCTCATCAATGGATGAGTCAATACAGTCAATAATGTGGTTTGGGGTACTCATGGCTAAAATGGTGAAAATGGCTATTATGTAAACAATAATAAAGAAAAACAACGGTGGTTTATAAAGAAAACAATAATGTGAAACAATCAGGGCTATGTGTGATGTAAACATTGTTGTTATGAAACTAAACCAATATGTAAGTAAAGCGACTGTGGTCAAGGCCACACAAAGCTTGACTACATCACTGTAGATAGACCGGAAAGCTGTAGATAAACGGCGCCGTACTTATGTCTTATCAGGACGTCGTCTACCAGGGAGTGAAACACCCCACAGCCAGCCTTGATGTCATGACGTCATATCCGTCTGGCTGGCAGGGTGCCCGGATTGATTAGCCATACTGTCCCGGAAGTGTGCCACAGACCTTCACTCGCTAGTCAGCAAGTCCAATGTTAATTTGGGGACTGGTGACACTGGCCAATCTCTTGACCTTTCTCTAGCCCATTGTCAACATACTGGTTGTAGAGTTTCCTGAGAACCTAACCTTGTCATCTCTCTTTTTTTTTCTCCTAATAAATAAAGGCACAGCGTCTTAAAATTCACTGATTGTGAGCTTTCGGGTTGTGTCCTCTCTCAATCTGAAATTAAATTTGTGAAATGGAACTGAGAAAGGGCAAGAACCGAAAGCTCCCAGTAAAAATACAGTTATAAAACATTGCGTTTCTTTTATTTCAAGACTGTTTTTCTTAGATATAGTCTCTCACTGAAGCAAATCTATATATATATTTTTTATAAGAGGAATGATTTGTTTATTGTTTCTGCTCAATTTTTGTTTTTATATGTTTTTTTGTGCCTTTCTCTTTCTGTGTATAAAAGTTAACAAGATAAATAGAGTTAGGTGGGGAAGGAGCCTCTGTCATAGTTTCGAGAGACCTTAATTTGTATATTCAGAGTTCGGTAAACGATAATAATATATAATGGATTACTATCCTCAATATATTACTAATAATATTACTACTACCTCTATACTACCACGAATAATAATAATAATAAACAGTTTTGCAAAAAAAAAAAAATTAATTGGACAAACATTCACTCCGCGAGAACCCGGGCGAAGCCAGATCATTATAGTTATTGTATAGCTAAAGAAAATATTCCAAATATATAATATATATAGTAATATATATAATAATTCCGCCCTAGATTGACGAGGGTCATTAGCCCGAAGCCATGGTCTCTAGGTGGACGCTTCTCAGTTTGCCAAAGCTGGTGTTGTGGCTTTGTCACCGACCCGAGGCCGCTGGTTTGCAGCGACGGTCAATGGATGGCGTCAGGTTTTGACGTTTATTTTAGCGGGAGAGGCGCCCATTGCTTCTCTATATATTTGTGATGATTTAAGACCATGGAATTGTTGTAAATAATCCATATATCTAATACCACATGTTCCACCACGTAACTGTATATAACTTGCTATTTACTGCAAATAGAAAGCATCAAATAATATCAATCTGTACCGCGTAAGACTCTAATAAAGTATAGCAACTGTACAGATAGAAGGAATGGAGAATAACAGGAGAAAATTAAGGTTAAAACTAATCAGGCTTAGGTGAGAATAAGATAATAGGCCTAGCGAGCCCAGTCCAAGTTTTACGAGGTCGTGGCCCTTCTGGATGATGTCACTTCCCCCCCCCCCCCTGTTTATGCCAGAAAAGGGCAGTGACCTGTATGGACCCAGCGCAGCTATAAAACGGAGGCCCCAAGCCTCATTTAGTTAGTCCTTAGTTAGTCTTTGTTTCAGCCCCAGTCCGCCGGACGCTCCGATAGAGGTAACTAAACCCTTTCCTGCCAGAAATCTCCTCGTCCCATTCCTTCTTGACGTTCAGACGCTTCTTAGTGGAATCTCTGTTTGCTTATGTGAACTTATGTGCTTATGGCCCAGCTGTGTCGCCTTCCACCACGACTGCATGGTAGAGTTGACATCGAGGTTCGTCTAGCATCAGGTAACACTGGTCCCAGAGGTCCCAAGATATCACATATATATATTTTATAGGTTATATTTTTAACAATTGTGTAACTATGGTCACACATAAAAGTAATGGTAAAAAGAGAAATGGAATAATATAGGCAGAGAAGTAAAGCTTCAAACTAAGTTGTTTACACACGATCTATTGATGTTAACATTTTTTACTCATCCCAAGTACACCTGGTAGAGGCTATGATAATTATATGGTGTTTAGTTAGCGACTGCTGCTTTTACTGTTGGTTGCATCACATGTCTATATACAAGGTGCGTTCATTAATTTCCAGGACTGGTTAAAAAATAAAATAAATAAAAAAGCTAGAGAAAATATTTTTTTACAGAGTTGAATATTGGACATTCGACCACACCTGACTGAAAGCACGAGTCTCGTGGCGCACGCGCCGATCTAAAATAGAACAAAACAACTTCCTTGTAAGGTTCGCATTTCTAATTTTAAAATGGCCATTTTCGAAAAGCAGAGAATCTGCATTAAGTTTTGTTTTAAATTGAAAAAAAGTGCTACTGAGAAGTATGAATTGATTAAAGAAGCTTTTGGCGGATGCAGCTTTATCCCGTTCAAGAACTTTTGAATGATTTTCACGCTTCCAAAAAGGTCGGGAAAAGGTAAACGATGATCAGCATACTGGGCGTCCAAGATCATTTCGTTGCGAGGAAAACAAGTTCAAAATAAAGGAGTTAATTAAATCTAACAGAAGAATTATCTTCAGTGACTGGACTATCTGTTTATTTGGGGATAATGAGGTGCTTAAGGGAGGCAGTGCGCCTTAAAAGACCTGAAAGATGGCAAAACAATGACTGGATACTTCACGTCGGTAATGCGCGGCCGCACACAGTCCATGTTGTTTTGCAGTTTTTGGCCAAGCATTCAACCATACAGATCCCTCATCCACCCTATTCCCCCGACTTAGCCCCCAATGACTTTTTCCTCTATCCTAAATTGAAAATTAACTTGAAAGGACGGAAATTTGTCAACGTTGATATGATACAAGCTGAATCGAAGGCAACCTTGAGGAACCTCTCAAAAAGTGATTTTATCTCCTGCTTCGACAATTGGAAAAAAAGTTGGAACGGGTGTATTGAGGCAGGAGGGGCATATTTTGAAAAATATTAAATTAGTTTTTTTATTTGTTTTATTTTTTCAAAGATACAGAGCAGTCCTGGAAATTAATGAACGCACCTTGTATGTTGAAAGCAGTTCGACTTTTACATTTACAAGTGTGCCTGTTTGGTTACTCACACTCACTGGTGAAGCTTTTTCAAGAATCGAGGGATTAATGAAGCATTTTATTTTTCTTTAAAAAAAAGTGCCTTTGAGGGATTTGATCCCAGGTTGTGGCTGTCGAAAATCGACGGTTTATAGCATTCCTCTGCACCAACTCCCTGATCTGATAGGCTGTCAGATATGCAAAAAAGAACTTGTTATCCTACTCTATATACAACATGAATTCTCTTTGGAGGATCTCTACAAGATATACCCATTTTTTGGTTTCTCAAGAAGCCATTGGGACCAGAAATATTTTTGGTCGCAGTGGTACAGCCTCCTCCACGATGACGAGCGCCAACAACGCGAAACGCGTTTGTGGATGGCTTTTCTTGATTTATCAAGAAATTGAGTTGGCCAAATATCAAGGAACAGGCTAAATCAATGTTTAGTTGATTTCTGTTCCACCAGATGGCGCTCTGCCTTCTGAAAAGCATATGTGCTCCTGGTCAGGATATACCTTTTTTATTTTTAAGATATACTATTTGTTTGGATAATATCTGAGAACAATTTATAACGCCTTGCCTAATTCTTTATTTTTATTTACTTCTCCTGACGAAGACAAAATATTTTTGTCGAAACGTTAAGAAAAAAAAACTCTAACTGGCCGAAGTGTATATTTTTCATAGAAATATCTTGGTTATATTTTTAAAATGATAATTAGTAATTCGCTCTCTCTTTTTAATTCATTATATAATCTTATTTATTCATATTTATATGTATTCTGTATTTAACCTTATATAATCTTATATGGACATTGAAATAAAGTAGTTTCAATCTTAATCTCTCTCTCTCTTAATTTTGAACGCGTTTGATTATTTTAGGGTGCGATAGAGTAAAACATTATCAATAACAAAACTTATTTATAGGGGTAAGGGGGAGGGGAGGTGTAGGTTGATTAAAAACGTTTATTTTACAATAAATAAACTTACAATATATATAATGCGGAAGGCTAAGCAATTGTCAACGTGTTGGATGGACGCCTCTGTAAGTGCTGCAGAAGTGGACTGTTGGTGAGCTTTTCTGGGATTCTCTTTTGCTTAAAATATTTTTAAAAATCAAATCTGAAATAATTCTTTTTTATTGGTCATATTCAGCCTATAGATTGCACTATATTATTCAACAGTAAAACATATTTTAAGTGGTCATTCAAACGGATCAATTCTAAATGGTTGGAATTGTGTTCAAAAGAATGTTGATTTGGCCAATGAAATTGAAGAGGTCAAATACATTGCAGAAAAAGCATAAAACGCCGCAATTATTTTTATTTGCTTGGTTAAAGAAGCTTTCGAACAAGCGCCCTTTATCATCTGTCTATAACCTTATCACAGGATTGCTTATGCTTTTTTTGTAATTGGTCGAAATTCGCAAATTCTGTGATAATGAAGATAAAAAAATATAAATAAATATAATAATAATGAAAATATTTATACAAAAAGGAGCCTGGTGGGTTCCCCCAACATTGAACGGAGAGTACATCTCCAAATAATGAGAGATGGAGTCTTCAACATCGACCTTTATATGTAAATAAAATAAAAAGTGCATATGCACCCATGTCTTTGAAGACGTAATGATGGCGCGGGTGTATTTATAAAGAGCCTGTCCAAATGGATACCAGCACTGAAGGTTTGGAAGCCACTGGATGCTAGTAAAAGTCTCCTATACCATCGATATAGAAGTAGATGGTCCATTCCTCACATTTCCTCTACTGAAGGCCAATCTATTAAATCTGATGAGTCATGTCCAGGACTTCCGCAATAAATGCCAAAATTGCTAAATAAGTTCTACGTGAAACTGATCCCTGTTGTTGAAGAGTTGTGGATGAAGAGACAGCAGCAGGCTTACCCGTACCAGGATATTGTGACGTAAGACGCTTGTCCTTGGTGGATTTTCTTACCTTAGAGAAAGTAACAATCTCGTATGTGTTTAGCCATAAATACCGTTGTGTGCCATAGAAGAAACCTCTTCTGATTCTCAAATATGATTCCAATATTATACAGTAGTCTCACTTGGTTGAAAGACTTCCTCATGACTTGGACTGATATGGCAGAATCTTTGATAAAAGACCGTCTCCTAGAGAGACCGGATTTAACCATGTTTCAGCTAGTCTTTCATGGGAGTTTCTTCTTCTCCTTTCTTATCTCCACTCAATCAAATTAGGGTATCAAGCTTGTAGAGCTTGAGACTTGAACCATCATGATTGGGTGAAATAGAATGCGTCTGCCTTTGTCATTAAAACTGGGAGCACTACTAAGTGGCTCAAGAATTCCTAACTATGTTCAACCCAACTTCTATAACGTTCAATTTTTTACTGGACATGGTGACTTCAACACATATTTGTTTAGAATTGGCAAAATTGGTTCACCTGCATGCACTTGTGGAAACGAACAACAAACCCCTGAACAACTTCTGATAGACTGTCCATTAACTTCTGATCTAAGGGAAGAAAACCAACTTTACCTGACTAATACAAAACAAGCTGCTTGCAATAAAGACCAATACATCAAGTTTAATAGATTCTGCAGGATGTATATTTTGAGGCGAAAGCGTTGACTGTACATATTTCAAGCTACTACTTATAATTGCTATATGTAAAATTTGACACTGAACGTTTAATTTTAATGATTTCCAATGTTCAATTGTATTAATTGTATATAATTTAAAATATACACGCAATTATCCAAATTGTGGATATGGCGTGTCTCTCCAAACTGTTAAATAAATAAATAAAGTGGCAGGACGACTTAGCTAAGGAGGGAGTTTCTAATGTATAGTATAAGACAAGGGGGAAATGAAATAAATGGGATTCGAAATTACATTTAAACTATACTGCCTGCAAGCGTGGAAAAGTGATAAATAGGTTTTACAAAACACAGATAGCCTATATTCAGTCTGTTCCGCATCAAAATTAAGAATAAAAAGATATAAAAAGAGGCAAAAGAATAGGCCATTCACAGGTTTAAAAAAAGAAGGCATGAAAGAATACAAAAGAGCTCTATGTTTACACAAAAGCCTAGAAAAAAAAAACACACTCAGTAAAAAAGCAAATCGATACAAATTCTGGAGTGGATAACTTTAAATAAACCAAATGCCTTGATCCAATTTTTTTTCGACTCGTACTTTAGATGTTGTTCTAAATTCGAAAAATAGCGTGAGAACGCCCTTGCAATCTCAGAACAATTTTTAACGCCTTGCCAAATGTTTTATTTTGTATATATTTCTCCTGACGAAGACAAAAAGTTGTTGAAACGTTGAGAAAATAAAACTTTAACTGTCTGAAGTGTCTATTTATTTTACAGAAATTGACCCAATAGGTTATGACTTCCATCTCCAAGTGTACAGTGGAACAGGTGAGTGGTAATTGACGATCATAAAATAAATGCTTACAATTGATATACAAACTGACTCTCTAGCTTAATACTGCATTCCAGTATCTTCAGCGAAAATAAAGGATGCCAGATGAATAGCCTTTAAAACAAACTCCTTTTCTATTTTTCACCTCTTTTGATGCTTGAGCGTTCATACGCAATTTTGGCCTGAAAATATCCTTCCCTTCTTTTATAAATAAGCGTTTAGATTCTCTTTGATGACTCAAAAATGTACAGCATGTACCACCATGGCGTGGGCCAAAATCCCGAAACGCTTGCCTAGTTGGATTTTCTTAATGAATCAAGAAAGGATATTTAGCCAATAATTCAGCACTAAAATTTTAAAAAATGTTTAGGCGATGTTTATTACGATATATGTCGCTCTGACATCTTTAAATGCTCATTTTTGCCGTCAGGAAATTACTTTTTCAGCAAGTAAATTGTTATTCTCTTGATGGCTAAATCCCGCACCTAATCAGGCTGTTACCTTTCTTGCGATCACACAGGTTGAATCTTCCACGATGTATTCTCCTTGTAAGCTAGATCAGTTGATTGAAAATTTGGATCTGTGACGAGAAAATATTTTTTAAAGGTTTGAACAAGAATTTGCTCCTCAAAGTACTGGAGGAGTATGTGAAATGTCTTACTATAAGGTTCTTAGGAAGGTAAGATCCCTACCTGGCGCCTGTATGTGTCGGAGAATGGACAACGTCCTAGAGTGGCTAAGCCAAGAAAGGGGCCGAGCAGAGTCCAGGATAAGTTTCCCACTCCATCCTGATATAGATAAAGACACTTACTTCAAAGTTGGAAACGGATTCTAATGACGGATTATGTTAACGGCAAATGTATGAGGAAGAAAACGGGAAACAACCACTTTGTTTTTCCTACCAAAATTCTCAATTCAATTGACCAACTGGACCAATATAGCATCTTACCACCAGACCATGGCTATAGATTGATCATCTTGGAGGAACTTGATTGAGGAGACACATCAAGGATTGATTCTCCTGAAATATCATAACAAATACACACTCTTCCTCAATACCTGGTTAACACATAAGCTGATCAAACTGATCTGTCTTTCTTCGAATGACTTTATAGACGAAAATTGGATCAAAGATGGTGGTTACATTTAAATGGAATTTTCGAAACCAGCCAACTGTCAATACTCAAACTGCTATATGCCTAGAAATATAAAGAAGTTACAAAAGACCTTAATCCTACAAGGCAATACTGACGACAAATTTAAAACAGACGATCCTGCATTCCATTATCTTTAGATCAAAGATGCTGGACAAGAATAAGTGAATTTCAAACGAAATGCTAATGAATAAATTGCAAGCTATCACTCCCTACCGAAGAATTTCAAGAATTACTTCGAAACCTTTGAGATACATTAGAACTCTATCCTAAAACTTCCTGAATAAGTGTAAAGAAATATTTCACACCACAAGGCAATGCTGAAAAATGAGGTTTAAGTAAATAATGTCTATAGAAAACAAGTAGTCCAAGGTTAAAATGCTGTAAAAATGTTGAAACTCGAAACACATTGCCTTATCCAAACAGCTCTATTCCCGAATGCTCAGAACAAGTTTTGGGAAATACCTTGATACGAGATAAGGCTGAGAGTTTCTGTATTTCCATGTGAAGCTACTGTAAAAATTCTAAGAACTGAACAGCTTTTATCGAAACAGCTCTATCCTAAAGCCTAGAGGACAAATTCAAGGAAATGCCTGTGCATTACATGATACTGAAAGATGAGCTTCAAGCAGATAATCCTCCATGATTGGTATGCCCAGATGAAAATGCTATAATGTTGAGAACTCTGTGAACTCAAAATACACTGCGGGGGGTCGGTGGAAGGATGGTCTAAACCGTTGGTTTTCGACCTTATTCTACGACCTGGGTTCGATTCCCGCATTGGACACTTTTTTTTTTTCTGATAAAAAAAATGCTCCAATGGCCCTAGATTCTTGCTAAAGTCCAACCCCACCAGCGGGTGCAAGTAACCAAACGTGGCTCAGGCACATTTGTAAGTGCAAAGTCGAACTGCTTTTCACATGTGTAGACATGTGGTGCACTTACAGTAAAAGCAGTCGCTTTCTTTAACCCACCATGTTTATCATGGCATGTACCAAGTGTAATAGGGATAAGAAAAAATAATAATACACTGCTCTTATGAAAGAAACCCTATTCCAGGACGTTCAGGACAAGTTCGAGGAAGTACCTTGAAAACATCAGACAAAGAGGCGGGCGGACCATGAGACAAGCCAGCTGTCCTTACTGTCATGCTCCGTGGTGACAGTACGACCTCCAGTGCAGTAATGGTGTCCACAGATCCCATTAGGCTGGATACATAAATAAGTCAACATGTTGTGACGCACCGCAAATGACTATTGCCGCCAAGGGACACTAAAAAATGGATTTTTTTTATCCCCCACGGGGTAGGCGAGCCAAAGAAAGGTATTGTGTTTCTGCTGATTGTCCCACCTTGAGTTGCGTAGTTTTGATTACTCTTCAAGGTTAGGTCCTGAAAGAGATCTATAGAAAACTAGTCTTTTTTGTGTGAAATTTAGAATACCTGTACGTTTTTACTTGTTGGATTGGAGTCTTATTCTTTTTGAGTCAGTAAGTCAACTTTCTTGCAATTGAACAGGTCTTTACGATGTGTCCTCTCTATATTCCTCTTCTTGTGAGTCAGGTCAACTGGTTGAAGGATGAATCTCGAATTTCTATTTTCACATCGTCGTTCCTGCTGTATCAAGGATAGTCAAATGACCACGCGGGATCACTAAGGTTCTCTGTTCGACTCCTTTTTATTTGTCTTCGTGTATTATGGAGACAAGCAAGTAACAGACAGGGAGAATCATCCAACAAGGGAAAGGAAAACTTTGCCTATGTCAGCTGGCTTCTTTCCTTATTGGTTCACATCAATATATTATAGGTATATGGTAATTCACTTGTTTTCTTTTCTCTCTTCTTCAGTTTATGATATACAACTAAAAAAAGGAGATAATCATAGTTTTCCTAAAGTTATCTCTCCTCGAACGTTCAGTTCACATTCGATGTTACAAAGATGGTCGATCAAGGAGGTTGTCGCATATTGGGAGTTTACTTCTCTCATCATAATATTTTTTTTTTTTCGGATAGTTTATTTTAACTCCCGACGCCTCAGTAACTTCCTGTCACTCTCTTCAGGGGGAATGATAACTTTGAATGCTAGTTCTGTAAGTAAGTTCTATAAGTACATGTATTTATATCAGTAGAATCCGTAGAAAACTCATGGAATTCGTGTAAATCTTTACACAAGGGGATAAGAAACAACATAGGAGTAGAACTAGGATTCAAAGTAATCATTATCCTTAAGAGAGTGATAGGAAGTCACTGAAACATTGGGAGTTAAACTATAGGTTGATGTGGCTGTGTTTTTCTCTGAATCAACTTCCAAATAACCAATGATCTTCAAATATATATTTGCTTACCTTTCTTAATTATAAAACCACGATGTGTATAACGTATAAAAGAGGTGTGATGTTATTGATGAAAACTGTAAACAACCCCGATTCAAATTCGACCCTCAAAGAAGAATGTTTTGAAAGAGTAGAATTTGTTATTTCAATAGGAATGCTTAACAAAGGAATCCACGAGGTGTGCCAGAGAGAGTTAACCTTAAGAAGGCTAACTTCAAATGTTTGACCTCGGAGTGTAAATAGCGACCTTGGGATTGGTCAGTTTTATGCTCCCCATTGTTCAACGGATGTCCAATCAGCATGCAGGTAGCGGCTTCTTTACTGGCGCCTTGATGATGCCATAGGTATTAATGGATTATGGTCACGTGCTGTTTACTTCCTTGTTTGTCGACCTTTCTGGCTAGGTTCTCGTTCTCTTTTTGTCCAGTACAACTTGAGACCGTCTTGAAGCATGGCTACTCCTGACCCGTCATTGGAGGTGGGATTTAGTCAATTCAAGTTATTTTTGGTTTTGGAAAAGGGTTGTCTCTAATATATGGATTATATATACTCACATTAAATTATTATTATTATTATTATTATACACATAATAATAAATCTATTATTTCACTTAGTTCAGGGGTCGGCTAAACTGTGGTTCGCGAGTCACATGCGGCTTTTTGGATGTGAAGAGCTGCGGCTGTTTATATAGTTCCATACGTAAATATTATTTATGTGAGTACTATTTATTGTTGGCAAGAAAAAATGTTGTGGCTCTTTTAAACTTTAAAATTTTGTAAATTGTAATTTTTGACTCTTCCGATTCAAAAGTTTGCCGATCTATGCAATAATTCTTTGTTTTTCTAAGGGTGAATGGTCCTCATATTTACATATGCTTTTTCTATTTACAAGGGAAAAGCATTCCTATCTATATTATTATTCGGTGGTTTTCATGGTCTTCGGTTTAGGGTCTTTCTTCTGCTGATTTTCTGAGTTCCACCCTCGGTTCTGCTGCGTCCCTTCCGTATATATAATAATAATAATAATAAAGAGACAAGGGTCGCCTTTCCCGTCAAAACTAGACGCCATCTATTGACCGTCGCCGCAAACTAGCGGCCTCGGGTCAGTGACAAAGCCACAACACCAGCTTTGGCAAACTGAAAAGCGTCCACCTAGAAACTGACGAGGGCCATTAGCCCGAAACCATGGTCTCTAGGTGGACGCTTTTCAGTTTGCCAAAGCTGGTGTTGTGGCTTTGTCACCGACCCGAGGCCGCTAGTTTGCGACGACGGTCAATAGATGGCGTCTGTTTTTGACGTCTATTTTGACGGGAGAGGCGACCTTGGTCTCTTTAGATCAATATCCTCCCGGCAAAATTTCCATCTATATATAATAATTTAAGAATTTTTATATTTATCTTAAAATGCCGTTTTCTTTCACAGATATTTTTTTAAATTGTGGTTCGCCAAGGTTTCCTTAGGGTCACTCTCTATTCATAAACACCTCAATTAAAGAAATCTTTCAAGCGAATAGATAATATATAGTTGTTATGTAGTTGTCGAATGTATAAAGTGTTAAGTGTTTTTGTTATATTTCGCCTCATAATTTTTTGTGTGTTTATGTCGCGTATATTAAAGTAGAACGACATTTGAAAATTATTCCGCATGTGTTTCTTTTAAACGAAAAATCGAAATTTATTTAAGGAGAAATAACGCTTATTTATAACCTTAGGGATGAAGTATGAAAGGATGAATTGTGAAGAGTAATGATAAACGGAAAAATAAAGTGTCCAGGGATGGGAAACGAACCCACAGTGTTCCGCTTAAAGGGCTTTCCCATCCCTGGATACTTTTATTTTTCCGTTCATCATTACTCTTCACAATTCATCCTTTCATACTCCTTTCATCCTCGTACTTCATCCCTAAGTTTAGAAATAATCGTTATTTCTCCTTAAAATAAATTTTGATTTTTCGTTAAAAAGAAACACATGCGGGATAATTTTCAAATGTCGTTCTACAATTATAAGCCGCATCATATTGTATTATATATTAAAGTGTTTTACTAATGAAAATATAAAGGTTGGGGCATATATTACTGTGATAGAGTAGGTAGACGCCGTAACTACACCTCAGTAGGTTTATACCACTTGGCACGTAGATGTCGTCGATGCTATATCTGGCTGTAACAGGAAGGTACCCATCCATCATTTCACAGCCAACAAGCCAAATCTACCCACCCTGCTGGTAAATTGGAGTGTGTCACTTCTTGGATAAGCTCCAATAGTTTTTATAAGTCCGACTTAAGACTTAAGTCCGACTTAGCGGTAAGGCACCGTGTCGGTCGATGTCAGGAGAGTTGGCTCTTTACATCTCTCTTTGATGTGAGAAATTACCTTCATAGTTATCTTACTCTTGGGACACTCTTACTACATCTCTCTCTTTTGTAGACTTTTTTATCGTTCAATTTTTTCTTCACTTTTAAAACTTTCCTGATAGTATGTTTATAGATTATAAAGTATCTTTATGTGGGCAACAGTTACCCAGAAATTATTTGAAAAAGTAAAAATTAATATCAGGTAAAAAGTTTCTTTTTAATTTAAATTAATGCTAATAACAAAAGTTTTTCAATTATTCTGTATATATATTATTTAGAGTTTGTACATAGAATATCAGCCCGTTGAAGAACAATATATTTACTCGAAAGGTTGCAAATTTAAATTAAAAAGAAACTTTTTACCTGATATATTAATTTTTACTTTTTCAAATAAAGTATCTTTATTATTTTAAAAAGGAAATGCAGAAGTCCTATAAGAAATTGTGCCTTATCCTATAAGAATAGAAACATAAAGCTATAAGCGATCTGTTGCCCGCCTTTACAAACTAGCAGACTTGGGTCACAGTGACAAATCCAAAACGCTAGGTTTGGGAAATATGGGAAACCCACTTTGAGACCATGGTTACGAGCTATGGCTCTCGTCAACACAGGGTGGCTTCAGTTTCATGTAATCCTCAAGAGAGATTCATGAAAAACTTCAGAATTTGCCAAAGAGATGCAGGCTTGTGATGTGACTGGGTTAATTCTATGGCTGAAATATAGATGGAAATTTTGCCGGGAAGAAATTTTGATCTTAAAATGGTAACGATATCTCTTCCATCAAAATAAATTCAAGAAAAACTATTCTTTTTCTACAAAGAATAGGATAAAGATAATATTACCTATCATGACTTTGATAAGCTATTATTGATATAATTGCTATAGAAAAGCATCGTTGCTTGAAAGTTTGCTTTTTTCGCAACGGAAAATATATTATTAATTAATAATATGTTAAAATATATTAAAAATAAAGAAGGCATTTCCTGACCACGAGCACATGTGCTTTTTTTTTTTGCTCCACTAGATGGCGCTCTGCCATCTAAAAAGCACATATGCTCGTGGTCAGGAAATGCCTTCTTTATTTTTAACTAGACGAATGACCCGGGCAACGCCCGGGTTTACACGATTAAATGTATATTACATATGGAAGACGGACGTAGTTCCCGGAGGTCACCTGCGAGGCTTTTTTCTGTGTCACCAACTCTGCCCCCGCGCGCCAGGACCTCTTGATCCCTCTGATTGGTCGGCGGAACTTGGACTGTCCAACCGGCCGGCAGCCGGACGATTACATTTTCTCAACGGGGGGGAAGGGGGCAGGGAAGTCACGTGCTCGCCGGCAGCCAACGGGCGCGCCGCCGGCAGTTCGCCCGCGTTCTAGAGGGCGCTGCTCGTGAGCTAAGTAGAATAATTTGAATATATAGTTTTAATAATTGATTTATATATTTTTTAAAATAGCCTATCGTCATCCCCGTTATTTTCTACCTATGTATGGAAATTTTGGTTTGAATTAGTGAACTACTGCGAATTTGTATACCGGGCATACAGACCAACAAACAGACAAACATTCATTTTTATATATATAGATATCAACACCTGACCCACTTATCTTTCTTTTTTTTTTCTATTGTTTTTTCATTAAAAAAAATATATAATATAAATATATTGTTAATTTTTAATTGAAAGTTTCTATTTAAAAACCTTTCAATTGGAGAGCAGTAATAAGACAGAAGAAGTATTTGCTGTCAGAAATAGAGTTTCATAAAACAAATAGTTAAATTCTTTGATGACTCATCTGGTAATGTTTGTTCCAGTCTTCATACCAGTCCTTGGAGGTTGTGCACATCCAGCTTTCTCAAGACCTCTTTAAGGTTCATGAAGATATCCTTTCTGTTTTAACTGATGTGGGACTCACTCATCTGAATTTGGTAAGTCTATTTATTATTTTCGATAGACCTTTCAGTTGCTCAGATCATTATATTGTGGCGAAGAAATAATTTTTTTTTTAAATTTAATTATTCAATGAAATATAGATGGAAATTTTGCCGGGAGGAAATTGATCTAAAGAGACTAGGGTCGCCTCTCCCGTCAAAACAGACGTCTCAGACGTCGACGGGAGAGGCGACCCTAGTCTCTTTAGATCAATAAAATATGTAAAACAGATTTTTATTAATTAATATTTGTAAAATAATCATTTAGTTACCTAGCTTGCTTGCTCTATATTCTCTAGCTGTAGATAGTTTGGTTGGTTTGTTGATATTTGTCGACTAGTCGCCGTGATATTATCAATAAATACTTTCACACCTTCAGATAAACAAAGACTTGATTTCTACGCTACAATATATTTACTAAATATAATGCACTGCGGCCTGTGATTGTAAAACGACACCTGAAGTTACACCGCATGAGTCTCTTTTCAATGAAAAATCAAAATTTATTTCAAGGTGAAATATTGACTATTCACCTTGAAATAAATTTTGATTTTTCGTTGAAAAGAGACTCATGCGGTGTAACTTCAGGTGTCGTTTTACAATATATTTACTAAAACAAACAAACCGCAACGATATTTGAGTTATTTTAGGCCCCCACACACTATACTGTAATGGATGTTCTTTAAAAAAAGCTTACCTACATAGTTTGATTAAACACCGCTATATACCAAGAATAAACCATCACAAATACAGAAGCTATAAGTAGAAAGAGAGAAATATATAATGGTTGTATTTGGTCTCTTAGGTTATATTGATAGAATTTCTGGGATGGTTCAATATTGATCAGTGAAGCTTTCCGAAAATGTTCTTCTTTTTTATGGATGATTATCTCCGTGTGTTATATATGTGTTTTATTAGCAATGTGATGAAAGAAATGCAAAAGAACAACGATTGAATAATTTTATATCTTTTTATCATCATACACTCGATAATTTTCAGAGACTTAATTTATTTAACACCTGAATAGATAATGAAACGAGTTTTACATGAAACTATCCAAAGTATGTTATTATGTAAAAGATGTTGATTCAAAAAAGCTACAAAAAGTAAACAACAACAAAAAGCTTTATTAAGACCTTTTAGTCCTATAAAGATTCGCCGAGTAGAAATGTAGGGTACATGCAAGAATTAAAAGCATTGTTATTATTATAATTTTTAAAGCTAATCACATAAAGGTAATATGAAATTTATATACAGGAAAACTTAATTAAGACAATCAAGATAATAAATAGATTATTCTGGGTAAATTGGAGGAAATTTCTTATACATGGATTTACCACGTAGTCTCTGAAAATGAAGGAAAAAGTAAAAGCTAATCACAATTAATATTACAAAAAGAAAACAATGAGTTAAATGAATAGTAACAAATATATTTTTTGCGTGCCTCTAGGCCGTTTTTCAACAATGGTACGGCGATATAGCAATTACTTCCTTAATGGTTTAATCGTTTTAATGATTGTCACTTTATTGATTTAGGTTCATTATAAATACAGTTCTCTTTTCTCGCTATAGACTGATAATGATACCAAAAATATCAGTTTTTTTTTTTTATTCGGACAATAATATATATTTATAAAACCATTCTCTGGCATCATATTCCACAACAATGATTATCACTTGACCACTTTTTCTAAAAGTGTCTCTTTTTTTTTTGCTTATCCCTAGTACACATGGTACAGGCCATGATAATAATGGTGGGTAGAAGTAGGCGACTGCTTTTACAGTAAGTGCATCACATGTCTACACATGTGAAAAGCAGTTCGACTTTGCAATTACAAATGTGTCAGAGCCCCGTTTGGTTACTTACACTCGCTGGTGGGGTTGGACTTTTGCAAGAATCGGGGGCCATTGGAGCATTTTTTTTAACAGAAAAAAGTGCCCAATGCGGGAATCGAACCCCAGTCATAGCGGTCGAAAACCAACGGTTTAGACCATCCTTTCACCGACCCCTTCTAAAAATGTCTAAAATTATTAAATCAATTTGAAATAAACAGTTAAACCTTTCTTTAGCGCCACCTCTTGGGACTCACCAAAATAGGGTGCTATTTAGAGGGAGTGCTATAGACAGGTCACTTTTAATGTAAATCGCATCGTTCTACGTATTTAAAATCGGGCGCTATAGAGAGGGAGAAGCTATTTAGAGGGGGCGCTATAGACAGGCTTAACTGAAAAAGTATGAAAATTTATGAAAAAGTATAATAAAGTAAATTTATGTACCA
>CP092884.1:40028451-40380685 GCA_030710605.1 Cordylochernes scorpioides
GATCATGGTGCGAATTTTAATGTAAATAATAAAATATATATTTACCTTAATTAGGCAAATGAACGTGTTGCTGATGGTTTGCCCCCATCTATCGGAATAAATATATATTAAACTTTTTATTTATTTGTTTTTTCAAATGATAGATGATACAAGACATTAGAAACTTCCCAAAGTCCATGAACAAGAATTTCAAGGACTAGAGACTCAGGACCAAAATACATAGTGACGAAGAAATAATCTACTTATACTCCGTGTTTTACCTCGCCAATCCCCCCAGCTGAAATATTTACCTACTTTATTGGGCTATCTTTTATTTCCATAGTTTTAAAATATTGCCAAGTTGTAACCTGAAGAAGGGCATTCTTGCCTGAAAGCTTGTTTTTTACTATTAAAAGAAAAGCACCACGTTTTTATCGCCTTCATTTCAAATATTATTGCGTGGCTACGTCATGTCTGATCCTAACTTTGAATACATTGCCTTTTATAAGCGACAACTCTCCAGGAAATCTTTGCAACTTGCCCGTTGGCGCCGTCACCTTGTCTTCAACCAGACATGCTTCAAGTGTTCCTTCATACCTCCGTCCCTCAGGGTTAAAGATCCAGTGAAAAACCAATACTCCTCGGCCATCATCCACAGTACCCAAAAACAGCTTCTTTACTCAAGAATCAGGGGTTGCTACGCCATGATTCGTTTCCTGCAAAAAACCATTAGAGGCCTACTCTGGCTCCTTTCTTCCAGAACCCACCCCCATGAACTCACCTCTCTTCTACAAACGATCACTGCCCGCGTCAATTCCCAGAACTCTAACATTGATCTCCGTCATCAGAAGAAATTCGAATTTTGGGCCAAGAAATACGGCTTCCCTCTTCATCCCCCGACCTCTTCTAAGGATACCATTGTCAACCTTACTGACATAAAGTTCACAGATCATCAGACCTCCCTGTTGATGAAGGGTCTCGACTTCCGCCTCCCCAGGGAATCAGACCCTCTATATACCATTAGTTGCATTGAATCCGCTCTACAACATCAATCCCATACTGATAAATTCCGCATCCGTTCCTTCATTGCCAACAAACTTCAGCCCACCCCCAGGAAATCCTCCCTCAGCCTCAGATGCAACAACCAAGATATCACCGTCCTAAAATCCCTCAAAGCTCAGCACGACATCCTCATCACTAAGTCAGATAAAGGATCCCAGGTAGTTGTACTCAGGACCCAAGACTACAAGCAAAAAATGACAGACATTCTTGCCGATCCTAACACGTTTCACGAAATCTCACCCAACCAAGTCAAAGACATCGCCAATTCCTACAAAACAGCCCTCAGATCACTCAAACGTACCAAAGGCATCACTTCCGACCAGTTTCTAACTTTCACCTCCAATATTTCCGGTGTCCCCTACATACACGGCCTGCCAAAGACCCACAAGCCCGACATCCCCCTCAGGCCCATTGTTGCCTACCACCTTTCTCCCGCTTTTTCGCTGGCAAAATACCTTTGCACTCTTTAAAAACCTTTGGTCAGCTCTCACAACATTCACTCGGTCAAAGATCCCACTGACTTTATCTCCAGGTTAAGGAACATTCCCCGATCCGACTGTCGTGCCATGTCAACCTTTGATGTGACCTCACTATTTTTATGTCTTCCACATTCCCTGATTATTGAAGGCCTCAAACAACTTCTACTTTCTTCTACATTCCCCACCAAAGAGCAACAAGTTATCCTAGATTTGTTCAATATTTGCCTCGCCTTGAACACCCTTGAATTCCACGGCAGTTTCTTTATACAGACGAGGGGCTCCCCAATGGGCAGCCCTTTATCCACAATCGCGGCCGAGATTGTTATGTCCAACTTGGACCGCTGGATTTTGTCCCACAACCACCTGGGGATTGAGTTGTGGTCACGGTACGTCGACGACATTTTCTGCCTCCACCGAGATACAGACCACCTCCCCATTCTTAATGCTTTAAATTCTTATAATCCAGATCTTCGTTTTACACACAACCCGTCACGATTTAATTGCATCCCGTTTTTAGATGTTTTAATTGTAAATACCGAACACACCTTCCACACAACCGTTTACCGTAAACCCAATTCCGCCCCCTCCTACTTACATTTCAAGTCCCACGCCCCGATTTCCCACAAAATCACCACTGTAAAAACCATTTCCAAGCGAATTTACTCTCACTGTTCCCTCGACTGTTTCAAAAAGAATGAGAAACGTATTGTATATAATCATCTCTCATCCGCCGGTTATCCTCATGATTTTATCCGTCATCATTTTTACTCGCCTAATTCCACCAAAACAGTCCCTCCCCCCTACAAAGACCTTTGTGTTCTCCCGTTTTCAACCAGGAACCCCGACATTTCTTTCTTTTTACGCAAATTCGGAATACGTATCTATTTTAATAATACCCCTTCCCTCTATACTTCCTTACGCCATCCGATTACAAAAAGTTCGATTAAAACTAATCCCCTAACCGCCACCAACGCAATTTACAAAATTCCCTGTCTCGATTGCGAACAGTGCTACATCGGAGAAACCGGTCGATCTATCTGCACCAGATTATCTGAACACAGCCGCAACATACGCACCAACAACCGCAAGTCTCTCTTATGCCAACACATCACAGAATTCAGCCACTCGTTCAATTTGGACAGCGCTGTATGCGTTTACAAGGGCGTCGGGAACAAGTATCAGCGCCTAGTCCTTGAATCTTTGGTCTCGCACTGCACGCCCAGTTTCAACCGAAAAATCGACCTCCCACCCCAATACTCCGTGTTTTACCTCGCCAATCCCCCCAGCTGAAATATTTACCTACTTTATTGGGCTATCTTTCATTTCCATTGTTTTAAAATATTGCCAAGTTGTAACCTGAAGAAGGGCATTCTTGCCTGAAAGCTTGTTTTTTACTATTAAAAGAAAAGCACCACGTTTTTATCGCCTTCATTTCAAATATATTAACTATATATTTTTTAATATTTTCACTGAAAAATATGATATAGATATATATTTTATATATTAAAAAAAATCATTATACGTGTTCCATAACTTGTTCAATTGTTTCTAGCTGTAAATAAATGTATATGATACAATGTTGTATCACGCTTTCTCCTGTAAAAGTGCTATAGTGCCTGTAGCGAAGTAGATCTTTTAAGAAACTTATACCTGGAGTCGTGGTGTGTTTTCAATTTAATAGTCTATTATGAATTGAATATCGGTAAAATAATGTATCGAGCGGTTTAAGTTATATAATGACCAATACATCTCTGATTACACGGATTCACTGGTAAAAATTCATTATTTACATCACCATTGTAATCTTTACAAAGGAAGGTAAATCTCTCCATTCAATTATGACTTGACAGCTGGACGCAGTAAAGGAATCACTTAGTAAATAATGTGTCTATTGTATGTGTGCACCTTTACCTAATACTGCTGGAGTCTTCACATTCACCTAGGTTTTACATTTATCTCTATCTAAAGAAAAATATATATACCTATTAATAATATATTTTTTCTATAATGAATGAAAACATTATAAGACGGGAGATTTTCTTTCCACAAATAAATCAAACATCTCCTTACTGCGATGAAAAAAAATATTAAGAGGGCTTGGCTCATCGTTGATAACGCTGTTGATTATAAAGCTATCTAAAAAAATATCAGCCGAACATTTCCGGTATTTGGTCAAATACTTTTCTTAAATTTCACTGATTTTCTTCTTCTCTTAGTTTAAGAAATATAGTCGACCAATAATTACAGAAATAATAAATAATAATAATAATAATAATAAACGTTTTTCCGATAGATGGCAGTAAGCCATGAGTAACTTTCAGTTGTAGATAAGGAATACTTTTTTTTTTTCATCTTAACAATTTTTATTCTTCTTCTTCTTTACTTTTAAACTCTTTTTAAACATTCACTAGTGGAAATAGAAAGTGTTTACTTATTATAGAAATAAGTTCAAGAAAAAACTAGAAATTTGGCTCGAATTAACTTCTTGTGGTGTGTAATGAATAATTACATTTTGATGCAAAACGTCTAAAAAATAGTTAAATACGGACACATTTTTATTTTTAAAAATTTCGTCCATGTAATAGGCTGATCATTCATATTGTTTCATGATATTTCACCGGTTACTTCAGAATATAACACTTTCCGATAGTTTATTGAAATGTATTTGTTCTTTATAGCGATTTCTTGAGAATGAGAAAAGAAAGAATTAAGATTGTATGTGTGCATAAAAGAGGACCATAAAAATAACGTTAATGTTTTATTTTTTAAGTAACAAAGGATGTGCGTTGCTAAACAAAAATGACCTGATTTCTTATCATTATCTATTGTTTTTCTGTGAAAAAAGGAGTTTCACGGGAAGTTTGGCACCATTGGAGAGAAAGTGAGTCAGACGACCTTGTCTGGAATACTTCGTCTGTCAAGTAAATCCCCCCCCCCCTCCCTTCTTATTTACATATAGTCTTTTGGTGCTGAATTTCAATTTACATAGTCTGCATTTTAAGGCAATGACGCGTCATCTATATATAATAAATGGAAGCATTAAAGCATGAATGTTTCTTTTTAAACATAAAACAAACTTCTACTGTCCTTACTGGGGAGGGCTTGGTTCATCAGTCTCTCTCTACATTACAGTATTTGAAAAAATAGTACAAATGTAATATTGTACTGGGATAAGGTGCATAAATTAAGAAAAAGGAATCTCCTTATCGTGCAACTGAAAGTTGCTGATGGCTTGTGCTATCTATACATTTGTACTATTTTTTCACATTGTATCGCCTTCTCACGCAATTCTGGCCTCAACTACCCGTTTCATGATTTTTCTGGATGCCTGAATGACCAATTTTTTGGTCATTTAGGTACAGCTTGCAACACGCTGATGAGGGTCAACAGCCCGAAACGCGTCCGTGGTTAGCTTTTCTTGATTAATCAAGAATGGGTATTTGGCCAATTCTGGAATAATTAGAAATCAACGAGAATAGTTGATATTTATTCCTACAGATGGCGCAAGCCATCAGCAACTTTCAGTTGCACGATAATGAGATGCCTTTTTCTTAATTACAGTGTTTATTCGAATATTTTAGATTGTTTATTTGAATTTTTACATAGGTATACAAACAAAACCTTTATTAAGACCTATTGTTCATACACGGATTCACCACGGGGTCTGAAAAACAAAAATAGCAAAAAAAAAGCGAAAGCTCTTAATGATAATAATGCAATATATACACGAAAACCTAATTAAAACAATTAGTCTTATATATGGATTTGCATGATAGATCCAAGGAAAACAAAAAAGTTATTTAAAAAACTGAAATAATAAAAGCATTGGTTTTTACATTTAATATATGCATTTTATAAGCCTTTTTTTTATTAAGACACATAGTAATAGGAAAAAATTCTTCAATCGACGAACTTTTTATATATGTTCAAAGCTTTCACGTGATAACTATTAATAAGCAACTTTCTTTAACCCAATTTAAACATACAAATATTCACAAGATAATCTGGCAAAATATTAATAACTTCTACCTTTCTTTAATTTAAGCATGCAAAAATGAAGATCATTTGAAAATACAAATACACTCATGAACAAAACTTTAAAAAGTGAAAAGTCCTTAATGTCGCCGGTCGTCTATATATATATATAGATATATGCATACATATAAGCCTTTTTTTTTATTAAGACAAATAGTATAATGCAAAAACTCTTCAATCGACGAACTTTTTATATAGGTTCAAAGCTTTCGCGTGATAACTGTCAATAAGCAACTTTCTTTAACCCAATTTAAACATACAAATACAGATCTATTAAAAATACAAATTTTGACTAGATTTATCTAGCAAAATATTAATAGATTTTATCTTTCTTTCTTTGAATATAATTTAAGCATGCAAATGAAGATTTATTTAAAATACAAATACACTCAAAGAAGTGGAAAGTTTTTGATGTCGCCGGTAATTTTTTTAAGGAGACAAAGGTTGTTCACACCTGGTTATCTCGTGTGTCTTCAATAAAGATCACTGTGTATCAAATATCTTTTTTTTTTTTTTGTCCACGAGTGTATTTACACGAGAGCTGGGAACCATAATATTGTCGCGTTGAAAAAAAAAATAGACACGAGCAGAGGTAAAACCAACCAAACTTTATTCTCTCTAACTGTCTACCATAAAATTGTATCTACACGCATCTATATAACTATATGACATAATTAAAAACGTATGTAAATTTATACAATCTAAAAATGATTCAAACAAATCAACCACACTACAATATATTGTCAAGCAGCTCCATGAGACACCTGTCAATCATTCCTGGACCCCGGGCGGACCACAGGTGTGAGGGGTTCTCGGAAGCTGATCTGCAAATAAGGAAAACGGGACGGTGGCTGACGCCGCTCATTATTATTATCTTTACCTTGGGATAAGTTGTTTTGATCATCTGACTCTCTCTCCCTATAAATACCTCTTGTATATAATTTTATTGAAGAACTAAAAGGTAAATACCCACCTTTATAATGAATTAATTATTACAAATTTGCCCTTACTTTATTTATCTCCGCGACAATATTTTAACATTGTTCGAATATAGTTTGAAAAAACATGGACATATCAATTCATTTTGAAGAAATTTTCACATTGAGTTAAAGGATAAAAGGGAAGTTAAACGAGTCTATGAAAAAAAAAAAAACGAGTCAGTGGTAGAGGGAAATGTCGAGTTTCAGCTATTTTCGGCTAGTTCCTGGTGGGATGCCCTCAATCCATTCTCTCTTGCTGGAAGACATTTTGGATGGATCTCTTATTACAAAACAATGTTTACACAAAGCAATAACGCGCCATCTATATACAACGAATTGATACATTAAGACGCGAATGTTTCTTTTTACAAATATATCAAACTCTACTGTCCTTACTACGATGAAAAAATATATTGGGAAGGCTTGGTTCATTAGTGGCGAACCCTCCCTAAGGTTTCGCTAATTTAATCTACCAGACCGCTTTTTTAGAGCTCCTATACTGTATTGGATCATTCTGCTTTTATATACTTCACTGAAGGGTGGAATCTTAGAAAAGTATTTAGGCAAACTATGGATATAAGCTTATAGGACAGTAGAATTACATATAATATTTGCATCGAGCAATGCTCTACCGCAAACAATAACGACAAGTTAGCATATTTTCATCTCAGTAAGGACAGTAGAGGAAGATGAAACTACTTTATTTCAATGTCCATATAAGATTATATAAGGTTAAATACAGAATAAATATAAATATGAATAAATAAGGACAGTAGAAGTTTGATTTATTTGTGAAAAGAATGTTTATTTAATCATTTATTCACCTACTCCTAGCACAATTTCATTTTCGTACTATTTTTTTTTTCACATTGTTTGGCATTCTCACGCAATTCTGGCCTTAACCACCCATTTAATGATTTTTCAGGATGCCTGAATTAACAGTTTTTTGGTCGTTGAGGTACAGCTTGCACCACACTGATGAGGGCCAACAGCCCGAAACGCGTACGTGATTAGCTTTTCTTGATTAATCAAGAATGGGTATTTGTGGCCAATTCTGGAATAATTAAAAAATCAAAGATTAGTTGATATTTATTCCGACAGATGGCGCAAGCCATCAGCAACTTTTAGTTGCACGATCAGGAGATGTCTTACAAAAGAATGTTTGTTGTTGATCTTCTATAATTCGTGACAACAGGTTTGGCCGATTCTAGGTCGGTACAAGGAACTGTTGAGACACGTTTATGGTAATCTTTATTGGATTACTTACCTATTTCTTCAGGCATGACTCAATTGGAAAGGTTTAGTAAATATGCACAAGTATGCAGTCTAGTTAAGAATTTCTAAATCAACTTTGCAATAAACTAATTAGAGCCCCGAAGCTATTTAAAACACGAATACTAAACTTAAAAACGAGTTGTTTAATTCGATAAAAGGTTCGTATTAGGGCCGTGAATAAAATTCCTTTGGTTTGAAACTCGCCCAATTTGATCGGAATAAAGAGACAAATTGTTATAGTTTTAATTAAATATCAACTTTGCGCTCTTTAGCGCTGATTTTTGGAAATATATTTTTAACGCTACTATTCTCTTTTTAAATAGACACTAATAGACAAAACTTAAGGAAGTTGTACCTTTTAGCATGTATATCGGGATTGAGACAGTAACTCTGAAAGATACACTCATGGACAAAACTTTAGGAAGTTGTACCTTTTAGCATGTATATCGGGATTGAGATAATAACTCTGAAAGATACACTCATGGACAAAACTTTAGGAAGTTGTACCTTTTAGCATGTATATCGGGATTGAGATAATAACTCTGAAAGATACACTCATGGACAAAACTTTAGGAAGTTGTACCTTTTAGCATGTATATCGGGATTGAGATAATAACTCTGAAAGATACACTCATGGACAAAACTTTAGGAAGTTGTACCTTTTAGCATGTATATCGGGATTGAGATAATAACTCTGAAAGATACACTCATGGACAAAACTTTAGGAAGTTGTACCTTTTAGCATGTATATCGGGATTGAGATAATAACTCTGAAAGATACACTCATGGATAAAACTCTAGGAAGTTGTACCTTTTAGCATGTATATCGGGATTGAGATAATAACTCTGAAAGATACACTCATGGACAAAACTCTAGGAAGTTGTACCTTTTAGCATGTATATCGGGATTGAGATAATAACTCTGAAAGATACACTCATGGACAAAACTTAAGGAAGTTGTACCTTTTAGCATGTATATCGGGATTGAGATAATAACTCTGAAAGATACACTCATGGACAAAACTTTAGGAATTTGTACCTTTTAGCATGTATATCGGTATTCAGACAATAACTCTGAAAGATACACTCATGGACAAAACTTAAGGAAGTTGTACCTTTTAGCATGTATATCGGGATTATAACTCTGAAAGATATTACAGTGACCTTTATTGAAGACACACGAGATAACCAATATACACTCATGGACAAAACATAAGGAAGTTGTACCTTTTAGCATGTATATCGGGATTATAACTCTGAAAGATATTACAGTGACCTTTATTGAAGACACACGAGATAACTTAGTATGAACATCCTCTGTCTTCTCCAAAAATACAGACAACAGGCGATATCAAAGATTTTCCACTTCCTTAAGTTTTGTCCACATGAGTGTATATATAATTTTTAAGACCCTAGTTCTACAGCCCTTATACTGCAATGATTCTGGATGATACTACAATATTCTGGATTGACTTTTTAAAAAAAATCAACGATTAGTTAATTTTTATTCCGATATAATATTTGTCAAAACCACATTGAATAGGCAAACATTTACTCGGTTCAAGCTGGGTTACTCGGCTAATATTATTGTTACCCTTCTTTTTTAGCAATTTTATATCTCTACTTGCCTAATGACCCGGGCAACACCCGGGTTTTACCCGATTAAATGTTTTTATTCAAATACTATTCGTTACAATTATAAACTGGAGCCGTGGATGTCACTCTTATGAAATGTCCCGCTCCAAACTTTACATGTACATTAGGTAAGCTGATTTTACCTCCCATCTTCACCGCTAGAGGCGCTGCTCGCGAGCGAAAGGGCAAATTTGCAAATAACTCGACGAATATTCGGAATAGAAACCTGAAATTTCCACTATAAGTTTTTCCAGATTCTACTCTATATACTGTTCAAATTTCAGTCAGATTAGTTACGTATTGTGGACGTGTATAGCCGACAAACATACATACATACACTGACTTTTATATATATAGGGATTTATATGGCACATGATATTTAGAGTTTATTTAAATATATACTAAAGAAAAGTAACAATAATGTGTAATTTAACATTTAATTAAAGTATATATACGTTTACTATATGTAAATATATGCCAACTAGAACAACGATGTGAAAAAAATAGTACAAATATAAAATTGTACTGGGATAAGATGGATAAATTAAGAAAAATACATCTCACAAGGTAATAAGACCAAATAAATAAATAGTGTGTGACGTTTCAGTAACAGCGTTGTTACCATCTTCAGACAAACAACGCTGTTACAGAAACGTCACACACTATTTATTTGGTCTTATTATCTTATGTTTATAATCTATAATCCAAATTGTGCCTTATCAAAAAGGCATCTCCTCCAGGCAACTGAAAGTTTCTGATGGCTTGCGCCATCTGTCATAAAAAAAATCAACTATTCGTTGATTTTTAATTACTTTACTCATTCTTGGTTAATCAAGAAAAGCTAACCACGTACACGTTTCGGGCTGTTTGCCCTCGTCAGCGTGATGCAAGCTGTACCTCAACGATCAAAAACAATGAACAGCGATATCAAAAGAACATACCATCTATTCACCAGAAGATAAACTTGGGGAGAAAAAAAAGCAGATGATCGATATAGATCTAATTAATTTCCTAGCATGTCGTCCTTGCCAAATTGTGATTAATTCAATTTTTAACGACCCACCGCCATTATACCAAGATACTATGGAAACAACAGGTCGTAAAAAACCAAAAACACAAAGATAGCAAAGAATTTATTAAGAAATCCTTGAAGGTCGTATGAACCATCATTATATGTGTTGGTGGCATTTGTAGAAATTTAATGATACGCCTCGTGAATTTTCCTCTAGAGGGTTCTTTTTGGTGAAAAATAAATTTATTTAGATCTTATATTTTTGAATGAAAATTGAAATTGTCAAAGCCTGAATTTTTTTATTACATACAAGTTATATTTATATATTCCGCTTTTTTCAATTGCTCCTTTAGAACCCTTTAAAATTTTCAATGTGGTCTCTGTACGGAAATAGGTTAAAGGTTAAGAAAAAATTTAAAAAGGCGTCTACTTAACGTGCATTTGAGAGTTTCTGATGGCTTGCGCCATCTATCGGAATAAATATCGACTATTCCTCAGTGTGGAACTGAGGAGTGAAGACCTTGTCTGGAGGAGGACTCTCTCAAGATGGGGAAACCTTCCTTGCTGAAGAAATTTGTACACATACACAACTATATATATATTCCCCTACATTTTATCTACCCTTTATTTATTATTTTATTATATTTTTTTCAACCTTTGTAACAATTGATTAGAAGAATCAATACAATTGTTTAAATTGTAAAAAAAAAAGCAACTTATCGTTGATTTTTATTTATTCCAGAATTGACCAAATACCCATTCTTGTTTGAAGATTTACTTTACTATCTTATTATATATATATATATATATATTTCCACCTTTGTAACAATTGATTAAAAGAATCAATATAATTGTTTAAATTGTCAAAATTCAACTATTCGTTGATTTTTAATTATTCCAGAATTGACTAAATTCTTGATTGAAGATTGTTATCAATAGAAGAAGAAACAAACAAGTCTGTGAGAAGATATTCTACAAAGAAGCAAATATAAAGAAACCCTCTTCTCCACGACTTGTGTTTTCTTCTTTTATAGTGAATAAAGAAATCGTTGTCTTCTTCTTTCTTATCTCCACTCAATCATATCAGGGTATCAAGCTTATAAAGCTTGAGATCATGACTGGGTGAAGTAGAATGCATCTGCCTTTGTCATTAAGATTGGGACCACTACTCAGTGGCAGGCCGACTTAGCTCCAAAAGAAATAGCCACCTCTGACATGAGGAATAGACGTCATGTGCAGCCACTCCTAACATGGAGTATAAACGCTGCTCATCCTGTATCCCTAGATTAGGAGCCCTTACAGGGTACTATCAGCCGGGCCAGCTGAGCCCAGGTTTTTTAGTGAGCTTGTTACTGCTCCCCCTCCTCCTTTTTCATCTGGGCTTGGGACTGGTAAAGGCGGAGTTTATCGCTGTTTTGATTGTTATTAATGTTTATTGAAATTCTCAGATACCGAATAAGAGCATGAAGCATTGATTGTAGTAGTCCACAACGTCTATGAAGTACCATTGTTGGAATTCTCTCTGGACACTGTTCTAACACGGTGTTTTTCAACTCAGATCCAAAATCACTTTATTAGGTACCGCTCAACAAGAGCAACCTAGTTTATGATAATTGAAACAGTGAATAATATGTGAAGGTTATTCACATATTAAACAAAATGTTAACGCGGGATTCAATCCCGGTTCATGGCTGTCGGGAATCGAGGGTGTTATCCACTCGTCCACCGACTTGCCAACTCAGATAAAAGTTTATTTCAGCATATACCGCAATATAAAAAGAGTCGGTGGACGAGTGGGTAACACCCTAGATTCCCGACAGCCATGAACCAGGATTGAATCCCTCGTTAACATTCTGTTTAATAGGTGAATAACCATCACATATTATTCATTGTTTCAATTATCATAAACTAGGTTTCTCTTTTTGAGCGGTACCTAATAAAGTGATTTTGGAACCGAAAGATAATTGGGACTACCGATAATTCAGACTACAGATAATTGGGAGTGGGTAAGGACGAGTTAGTAACACCCTCGATTCCCGACAGCCATGAACCGGGATTGAATCCCGCGTTAACATTTTGTTTAATATGTGGATAAACTTCACATTTATTGTTGCAATTATCATAAACTAGGTTGCTCTTTTTGAGCGGTACCTAATAAAGTGGTTTTGGAACTAGAGCATATACCGCTAAACCATTGGGTTTCAAGCTATATGACCATTTTCAAATAATCTAAAACGACGTAGTTCGTCGAGATGTCCTAGATTTGTTTGGATCTAGTTCTTGTAAGATTTTTAAACGTTTGAATGATCCTCAAAATCTTATAATGAAGTTGAACAACTTAAAACATAGCTGGAATAATACTGGGTGTCCCAACTTTAAAATTTCAAATTGCGATGACTTGTCAATTTACGTGAATTAACTGTAATTTAAAGAATGATCCAACTCATTTTTTTTTATTGCAATTGTTTGTGTGTGTTTTTTAGATAATAGGGCTTTTTAGAATAATAACATTTGTATAAGAAAAGGCACAATGTTCGAATTGAAGTTTTAGCTTTATAATGATTATCATCATATTAGTATCATCATCATTATTGTTTTTTTTTTTTTTTTTATCCAAACTGACGGACAAAAAGAAGGATCAAGGTTTAATATGTGTACCACTCTCTTTGTCCATCAGTCTGAAGAAGATAGTAATGAAGCTTATCATAGTAATATGGTGTTTTAGCAAAAGTTTCGGGGTTAGAAGACCATGCTCTAAATGGCCAATTAAGCCGGAAGAAAGATAAGACAAGCAAAAATCGGTAATATGGCAAAATGTAATTCTACTGTTCTAAAAGCTTATGCCCATAGTATGCTTAAATACCATTTCTAAGATTCTACCCTTCAGTGTTGCATATGAAAGCAGAATGATCCAATACAGTATTAGAGCTCTAAAGAGGCGGTCTGGTAGATTAAATTGGCGAAACCGCTGGGAGGGTTCACCACTGATGAGCCAAGCCCTCCCAATATTTTTTTCATCGCAATAAGGGCAGTAGAATTTGATTAATTTGTGAAAAGAAACATTCGCGTCTTAATGTCTCCATTCGTTAAATATGGTAAAACTTTCAATTCGCAGATTGTGCCTTTTCTTGTGCAAATGACATTATTCTAAATTCCTATCATCTAAAACACACATGAAAAGACAATGAAATGTTTAGAGTTGGAACAGTTAATTCATGTAAAAAAAATTGAAATAGTAAAGTATCTTTTGTAGGCTCAGACCGGGGTGATGTTAGTAGGGCCAAGTTGAGCGGTGACTCATCATCACTTGAAGGCCAGCGAGCGGGTCTTGAGAATGATTCAACAGGAAACATGGATTGTAGGACTGGTTATGATCATCGCCATTTCTCCGTCGTCAATCTTTGGATTTAGGAACGCTTCACGATTTTGCATGTCATCCTTGCGCAGGGGCCATGCTAGTCTTCTCCGTATCGTTCCAAGTTTAGTATATGTACCGCCTCGAACAAGGGTGTACTTTGGATTGATGAGCAATAGTCACACTCCCTTCGTTTACATCTACAGGGAACAGCTTTGATTACAGGTTTTCATCAACCACTTAGCCATTTTCCGCTTAGCGACAGGCTTGTATTTACGACGGACGCGAGAGGTTGATGGCCTGGTTGTATAAACTTGCGATCGAAACCAGAACTCTCTAAGCTTTTTTTTCTAATTGCTTCAATGTGCCCTGTTTCTTATAGAAGCCCAACCAATTAGTACAAATAACTAACGAGATTCTAGTACCTTGTAAGTGAAAAATTCTAACTGTTTATAACATGTGTAGACATTTTGGTGCGCTTACAGTAAGAGGTAGCTAACTACCCACCACCATTATCTTGCCCTGCACACTATGTAATTAGGTTGAGTAAAAAAACGACGGACTCGATTAGCTAAATTCTGAGCTGTCGCTCCAAATCATAAACCAGAAATTGAAAGTTTATTACCTCAATTCGACGCTGTGTCTGCTTGTTTTTTTTTATTTATTATTATTATTTTTTAAAATATATTTCTCCTCATTAATTCATAGGTTGGTGGCTGGCAGTGTTCCTGCCCTCTCAGAGCTTCCTTTCTATGGCTAGTCTTTTGATGGTATTGTAGGTTGGTGGCTGGCAGTATTCCTGTCCTCTCAGAGCTTCCTTTTTATGGCTAGTATTTTGATGGTATTGTAGGTTGGTGGCTGGCAGTATTCCTGTCCTCTCAGAGCTTCCTTTCTATGGCTAGTCTTTTGATGGTATTGTAGGTTGGTGGCTGGCAGTATTCCTGTCCTCTCAGAGCTTCCTTTTTATGGCTAGTATTTTGATGGTATTGTAGGTTGGTGGCTGGCAGTATTCCTGTCCTCTCAGAGCTTCCTTTCTATGGCTAGTCTTTTGATGGTATTGTAGGTTGGTGGCTGGCAATATTCCTGTCCTCTCAGAGCCTCCTTTCTACGGCTAGTCTTTTGATGGTATTGTAGGTTGGTGGCTGGCAGTATTCCTGTCCTCTCAGAGCTTCCTTTCTATGGCTAGTCTTTTGATGGTATTGTAGGTTGGTGGCTGGCAGTATTCCTGTCCTCTCAGAGCTTCCTTTTTATAGCTAGATATTAAAGAAAGCGCCACTATATGATACCTTTACTCCAGAATGTATTCCAGTGTAGTACCATTCTATACTTATTGCGGCATTTGTAAGTTGTTTTAGTATTCTAAAATGTATTTCTATTTTGAGATCAAGATGTCACTACATGATATTTATTCCAGTGCCACTATTATGTACCTATACTATGACATTCATGTAATCAGTTTGAAGGATTTCAAGAGGATGGTACATATGTGTGTGCCATTACACTTCATCTTTACAGAAGTATTTGATTCAGTCTGCCTATTCCTGATTAAAGTACATACATATTCCTCCCTATATTTCAGAATGTATTTCAACTCCGCCTTTGCCGGTCCCAAGCCCGGATGAAAAATGAGGAGGGGGAGCAGTAACAAGCTCGCTAAAAAACCTGGGCTCAGCTGGCCCGGCTGATAGTACCCTGTACGGGCTCCTGATCCAGGGATACAGGATGAGAAGAGTTTGTACTCCATGTTAGGAGCAGCTGCACATGGCGTCTGTTCCTCATGTCAGAGGCGGCCATTTCTTTTGGAGCTAAGTCGGCCTGCTACTGAGTAGTGCTCACAGTCTTAATGACAAAGGCAGACGCAATCTACTTCACACAGTGTGGAGATAAGAAATAAGAGAATGTATTTCATTTTAGAGTTCCTCATATGAGTTAGGTACAAAATCTACCATTCTATATCTATACTTCTAAATTCATTCTAGTTTGTAGTTTGTCAAGAGCTAAGCACAAACCACCATTTGCATATGCAGCATTATGCAAATCAGTTTCAAGGACTCGCAAAAGAGGCGCGGGACTTCTCTGATATTAAAGTTCGACACCTAGAGAACCACACCCAGGATCCGCCCAAATTTGATGACCTTGAAGGGATCTATCAGAGGACACAATAGAAACAAGTACTACAATCAGAAGAGGACATGTAAATTGACAAATAGACAATGCCCCATGCCATCCTATTCCTCTCATCAACCTAACAGGCGGTTTCCGGCAACAGGAAGTGATGTCGAATGGGTGGGCTGGCGCCGGATGGTCGCCAAACGATCCTACCGTTACCATGGTAACCAAGAAGAAGGGAAAACTGGCGTCCTTCTCACGTCATTAGGCCTAGATGGCCTTGAACACGGCCCTAAATTCGACTGCATTAGAGGTTCCAGATGTATATGGTCATTTGTTGATATCTATATGCGCATGCACAACATTCTTCATCCATATTTATTATTGCAGACGATGCTTTTTTGTTTATACCGTTTTTTTTTTTTGCCTTGCAATTTAAACCGAACATATTGAAACTTGTAATATAAGTGTGTAGCTTGATTTTGCATTCAACAAAAAAAGATATTCTCCACCAAATGATACTAAATTAAAAAATAATAATAAAAAAGTTTGTTTTATATTCTATATATTTAACAAACATGACTGCTGTTAAAGTACTTCTCTCAAAAAAAGTAGCGAACCAAAAGAGGGATTAAACCTTACTCAAAAAATAAACTGGGAATCTAACCCTTTTTTTGAACAACCTTAGTGGCGTGCAGCACCTTGGTATTTTCCTATAGTGTATTGCAACTTGTCTGATTGACAAATTTACTATTTACGGGATAACACACAAAGTTGCAAATTACTAGGGCCTAAATTAATAGTAACTAACACACAGAAAAGCGTACACTAAATAGTACAACAACAACAATAAAATGGAGAAAAATAAAAACTCACAATTTGCTATATAAAAACAAAACACATAGGCGCGTGTAAACTTGCAATGTGGATTGTAAAACACACACAGAACCAGAGAGAATAGGTTTTACGAGATACTAACCAAAGTGTGTGATAAAGACACAAACATGGCCCAAGGATACAATATGTGCACACAACACGCCCTATAATTCCGTATTTTAATTAAGAATATAAAAAGTAATATGTTTGATAATACACACCAAATATGTTCAATGGAGAATACATAGGCCGTACTTTTTTCATATTTACAGTTGCAACAAACATATGTGAAATTAGCACAAATGTGATATTGTACTGGGATAAGGTGGATAAATTATGAAAAAGGCATCTCCTTATCGTGCAACTGAAAGTTGCTGATGGCTTGCGCCATCTATCGGAATAAATATAAACTACTAGCGGATGTGCCCAGCTTCGCCCGGGTTTTACCCGAGTGAATGTTTGTCTAACGAACATTTGTTAAAACAATTCTCTACAAACTTATAAAAAAAAAAAAGATATATTTTGATAATTTGAAACTCGTAAATTTGAATCTCTCGATAAAGTGAACATTTTTTCCCGGTCCCTGTGTGCCGTGTCATCCTGAATTTTGTCTTCCATAATTTTCTACATTACAAAATCGTCGTTTTATCTAGTGAACATTTTTCCCGGTCCCTTGAAAGATATTCGATAAGTTGAATAAAATCATGGTCGTGAATCTCTCGATAAAGTGATTATTTTTTCCCGGTCCCTGTGTGCCGTGTCATCCTGAATTTTGTCTTTCCTAATTTTCTACATTACAAAATCATCGTTTTATCTACATATTTTCCCGGTCCCTTGAAAATTACTCGATAAGTTGAATAGAATCATGGTCGTTTATGGAAGATGGACGTAGTTCCCGGAGGTTACCCGCCCCCCCAGCGCCAGGACCTCTTGATCCCTCTGATTGGCCGGCGGCCGGACGGGGGTGGGGGAGGGGGGGGGGAGGGGGGGGGAGGGGGGGATCTTGATCCCTCTGATTGGTCGGTGGGAACTTGGACTGTCCAATGGCCGGCGGCCGGACGGGGGGGCAGACCTAAGCCTAATGTGGCGTTGCTTGCGAGTTAAAGCTACAAATCTGCAACTAGCTCTAAGGATATTTAAGATATTCAAGAAATTATTTTTCGTAAACCTTTCCGGGGATACACCTAATAATATCCCAAAATTTCACGGCGATTGGATGTATGGTTTTTGAATCCATAGAGGACACACACACACACACACACACACACAGACATTCAATTTTATATATATAGATTCTCGTTGATGACTGTTCTCTGAATGACCAGTTTTTTAGTCGTTGAGGTACAGCTTGCACCACGCTGATGAGGACCAACAGTCCGAAACGCGTCCGTGTTTAGCTTTTCTTAATTAATCAAGAATGGGTATTTGGCCAACTCTGGAATAATTAAAAATCAACGAGAATAGTTGATATTTATTCCGATAGATGGCGCAAGCCATCAGTAAATTTCAGTTGCACGATAAGGAGATGCCTTTTTCATAATATGTGAAATTACCAAATATTTTGAATGTGAATACATTGTGTACCTTGTTGTATAGTTATACTAAAAATGTATTTGAAACTATAAACCAAATATTTATCTCTTTATAGATACAATAAATTGAAACTACACACACTAAATTGTTCATATGTAAATACATACGCTATGTGTGTTTAGTTGTAAAATTATATTTTAAAAAACGTGTTGGAAGCTATAAAACAAATTATTTATTTTTGAAGCGTTACACAATAAACCTATTTGAAACTATGATACAAACTGAAAATGTTCAATGTAAATACCTACGATATACAAACTCATGGACAAAACTTAAGGAAGTAAGTAGTCTTTGATGTCGCCGGTCATCTATTTTTTTTTTTTTTTTTTTTGAAGGAGAAAGAGGCTGTTTACACTTGGTTCTCTCGTTGTGTCTTCAATAAAGGTCACTGTAATATCTTTCAGAGTTATTGTCTGAATCATGATATACATTCTAAAAGGTACAACTTCCTCAAGTTTTGTCCATGAGTGTATATTGGTTATCTCGTGTGTCTTCAATAAAGGTCACTGTAATATATTTCAGAGTTATTGTCTGAATCCCGATATACATGCTAAAAGGTACAACTTCCTTAAGTTTTGTCCATGAGTGTATATTGGTTATCTCATGTGTCTTCAATAAAGGTCACTGTAATATCGTTCAGAGTTATTGTCTGAATCCCGATATACATGCTGAAAGGTACAACTACCTTAAGTTTTGTCCATGAGTGTATATTGGTTATCTCGTGTATTTTCAATAAAGGTCACTGTAATATCTTTCAGAGTTATAATCCCGATATACATGCTGAAAGGTACAACTTCCTTAAGTTTTGTCCATGAGTATATATTGGTTATCTCATATGTCTTCAATAAAGGTCACTGTAATATATTTCAGAGTTATTGTCTGAATCCTGGTATACATGCTAAAAGGTACAACTTCCTTAAGTTTTGTCCTTGAGTGTATATTGGTTATCTCGTGTGTCTTCAATAAAGGTCACTGTAATATCTTTCAGAGTTATTGTCTGAAACCCGATATACATGCTAAAAGGTACAACTTCTTTAAGTTTGGTCCATGAGTGTATATTGGTTATTACGTGTCTTCAATAAGGGTCACTGTAATATCTTTCAGAGTTATTGTCTGAATCCCGATATACATGGTAAAAGGTACAACTTCCTTAAGTTTTGTCAATGAGTGTATATTGGTTATCTCGTGTGTCTTCAATAAAGGTCACTGTAATATCTTTCAGAGTTATTGTTTGAATCCAGATATACATGGTAAAAGGTACAACTTCCTTAAGTTTTGTCAATGAGTGTATATTTGTTATCTCGTTATGTCTTCAATAAAGGTCACTGTAATATCTTACAGAGTTATTGTCTGAATCCCAATATACATGGTAAAAGGTACAACTTCCTTAAGTTTTGTCCATGAGTGTATATTGGTTATCTCGTGTGTCTTCAATAAAGGTCACTGTAATATCTTTCAGAGTTATTGTCTGAATCCCGATATACATGGTAAAAGGTACAACTTCCGTAAGTTTTGTCAATGAGTGTATATTGGTTATCTCGTGTGTCTTCAATAAAGGTCACTGTAATATATTTCAGAGTTATTGTCTGAATCCCGATATACATGGTAAAAGGTACAACTTCCTTAAGTTTTGTCCATGAGTGTATATTGGTTATCTCGTGTGTCTTCAATAAAGGTCACTGTAATATATTTCAGAGTTATTGTCTGAATCCCGATATACATGGTAAAAGGTACAATTTCCTTAAGTTTTGTCCATGAGTGTATATTGGTTATCTCGTGTGTCTTCAATAAAGGTCACTGTAATATCTTTCAGAGTTATTGTCTGAATCCCGATATACATGGTAAAAGGTACAATTTCCTTAAGTTTTGTCCATGAGTGTATGTTCTTGGTGTTGTACAGTTTTACAATAAACATATTTGAAACTATACTCCAAATAGGTTCAATATAAATACCTACGAAATGTGTTGTACAATTACAAATAAAACTGTTTTTAAAACTCCACACACACTAAATATGTCACAGACCAATAATTATATTATGATGCATTAGCGCGCCATCTGTTATGAAAATTTGAAACTATTATAGACGCGTAAGATTTTTTTTTAATTAAACAATATCTACTGTCCTTACTGCAATGGAAAAATTAATGGGCCTAACATCAGTATCATTATAAAAGGAAGATCGAAAATGCAATATAACAGTGGTATGCGAGATTAAACTGGCGAAACCGCTGGGAGGGTTCACCACTGATGAGCCAGGCCCTCCCATTAATTTTTCCATTGCAGTAAGGGCAGAAGTAATTGTTTAACTATAAAAATAATCATTATAAAGAAAATAAAGTCTCCAGGGTTAAGTTTCTTGCTCAAATTTTTATTCTCTAGCTTTCGGACCTGCCAGTCCTTCCACAGGAGTATCACGATAACAAATTGATGGTATATATACTATTTTTATACATAATAATTTTTTGCATATTTAATTTTATAAAGTTTTAATTTAACAAAGATAATAATAATAGATAGAAATTTACATATTAGACTACGTAATAGAATGTTTACATATTTAACTAAATTTTACATATTTTAAATCTAAGGCTTAGTGTTTGTTAATATTGTTTCATATGTTTCTGATATTTCTACACATCTGTTTATGCTTTTTTGTTGTTTGGTTATCATATATTATATTAAGAGTCTTTGGTACTTACTATGGATATTGTCGTAATGCGCTATGGGTTGGGATAAGTTAAATGTGTGGCCTGCTTCTTTTATATGTTGAACTATTAAAGATCTTGGGTCACTTTTGATGATATTCCTATTATGTTCGGCTATTCTATTATGGACTTTTCTCCCAGTCTCCCCTACATATTTAGAACTACAGTTATTACATGATATGGAGTATATGGCTTCTTTTCTATTGAATGGATTGATTCTTTGTTAATGGGTTTCTAATCATATTACCTAAATTTGGAGAATTATTGTACATAGTTTTGATACCATAATTTCTAAGTGTTCTAGCTATGGATACTGACTGTAGGGAATATGGGATGATGCATAATGCTTTATAAATTTCTGCTTTTTGAGTTATTGATTTGGTGTTTTCTGCAGTCTGATAAAAATGTCGCAGGTGAAGGATTTTGGGTAACCTGATTATAATAGATTTTTAATAATATTTTGTGTTTCTTCTGTTTTTAATTGAGGTGAAGAACAATGTGTGGATACTCTTTTAGATGATGTTTTTATAGTATTGATCTTATGGCTAAGAGGACAGAATGAAGAGTATTTAATGTAGTTTGGGATAAAGGATGGCTTATAATATACACCTGTATTTAATTTATCTTCTATCCTTATGATTTTTATATCTAAAAAGGGGAGAACACCATTATTCTCTTTTTCTACTGTAAAATTAATATTTGTATGGTAACTATTCAAGGAGGCTAGGATATGGGAAAGTTGGCTGTCTGTACATATGCAAAAAATATCGTCTATATATTTTCTATATAACAACAACAACAACAACAAAAAGCCTTTATTTAGGGTCACTGACCATATACAGGATTCTATATCTTCTATATATAATAATGTCTTCAGGGTATAGAGATGTGATTCACGTGTCTATAGCACACATAACTATTTCAGCTATAGGGGAGGATAAGGAGCTTCCCATGGTGGAACCTTTAACCTGTTTATGTTTTCGAGTTAAATGTAAATACGTTTATTTTTAAACATAACGATATTAAATCAATTATTTTTTCAATGCTTAAGGTATCTATGTTATTTTCAATTAAAAATGTTCTAGTATTATCTATGATTAATTCATGGGGGAGAGAGAGAGAGACTGGGATAAAGTGCTTCTACATCAAACGAAACTAATACGTAGTTATTGTGAATTTTATGGTAAGTATATCATTTATAAAATTCGGTATTTTGGAAAATGACAACGGAAAAGACTTACTATTGATTATGGGCCGTAGAAAATCTGTTAAAAATTTGGCTATTGGAGATAAAGGCGAATGATGGAAAGCTACTATTGGTCTTAGTGGTGTGTTTTCTTCGTGTATCTTTGGTTTGCCATAAATGTAAATATTGTTTTCCATATTCGATAGAAATAAAGTATGTTCAGCTTTTGAAATATGCCTGCTTTTTGATAGTCTGTTCAATTCTTTTTTAACATGTATATAAATTTTTCTTATCTATTTCATTGATGGGTTTAAATGTGGTCTGATCCTCTAAAATTCCATCCATTTTCTTGCAATAGTCTGTCCGGTCCATGATTACTGTCATTCCACCTTTATCTGCCTGTGTAAATATCAAGTCTTTTTTTGTTTTTGAGGTTTTGGATAATTCTTCTTTCGTGTGGATTATGCAGAGGAAGGTTACTTGGCGTTTTCAGAATACTAGTTATCTTATGTCTAATTTCACTCTTATCTTGGTTCTTCAGTTTTGTTATGGCTATTTCTACTCCACTTATAATTTTTATAGGGTCTGGTTTTTCCATTATTCAATGTTTTAAACCGTTTGATAGTATATTTATTTCATCTGTGGTGAGATTTGATTGGGATAGATTAATAACTGTAGAATATTTCTTGACTCTTATTAATGATGGTACGTGGTATTTTTTTGCCCAATGTTCCAGTTTTTTGTTATGCTTCTTTTCCATTGTAGATTTTAAATGAGATATTCTTAAGTTGATCTTTATGACTAAATAATTTAAAGTTGATCCGAAATCAGATAATGATAATAAACATATTAAATCTTTAATGGTTTTAGTTAAAATTCTTATATTAGAGTAACATCCTTGGGTTCTTGCTCTCAACAGCTTTAGTTGCGTATCTTTTATCAATTTGACAGAAAAATGGTTCTTTACAGGATCTTTTATTCTTAAAGATGGTGGGATGAGGTTTTCTTCTTCGCATAATTTATTGAAGTTTAAATGATGTTTCCATTTCACTAGTTGTAATGACTTCTTTATTAACATATTTTGATAATATTCTATGTTTTCCGGCGTGATATTCATATTTTAACTCTTGATTATATATAAACGTTCTTCCCTGATTTATAATATTATAAAGAAAATAAATTCTCCAGGGCTAAGTTTCTTGCTCAAATTTTTATTCTCTAGCTTTCGGACCTGTCAGTCCTTCCACAGAATTTTCAGACCAACAGTTGTTTATCTACAGTGGTTAGTGCTGCCAACTAATGTGCGTTCCACATTTAAATTTCAAACCAGACGGTCATTAAACACGTCTACTTCCTGTTGGTTCATTTACATCTACTTGCATTTGTTCCTCCCCATCTCGTTTGTTTTTTACACTTAGGAAATGTGTAATATTACATGTTAAAATTTAACGTAGACAACCACACAATTCCGCATATGCAATTGCACATTTTCTTGTAATCACAACACCATATGTTAGCATGTCCCAATGTTTGTCTCCCAAATATTCTTCGCTTTAGTTTTTTTTTTTTTACACCAGGTAAAATGTGTAATACTAATATTAATATTCAACGTAGACAACCACACATGCATGTGCAATTGCACATTTCCTTGTAATCACAACACCATATGTTAGCAATAATACTGAAACTTTGTGTCCCAAATTCTTCTCATCCCTTCATTTTATTCAATCAATTCTTTCTATAGAGAAATTGATTGAAACCAAAATATTGTATTTTACTTTATAAAGTTTTCTCAGATGTAAAAAGAGTTTAGTTCTAAAGATGAATAAAATTTGTCTTTTATATTTAAAAAAGTCTCTCCTACTGTCCTCTTACTGCGATGAAAATAATATGTGAACGGCTTGGCTCATCAGTGGTAAACCCTCCCAGCGGTTTCTACAAGTTAATCCACCACACCGCTCTACTATGGTATCTTAGCTATATTCCGCTGATATATCCTCACTAGAAAGGAGTTTGTTAAATACTTACACTCATGGACAAAACTTAAGGAAGTTGTACCTTTTAGCATGTATATCGGGATTCAGACAATAACTCTGAAAGATATTACAGTGACCTTTATTGAAGACACACGAGATAACCAATATACACTCATGGACAAAACTTAAGGAAGTTGAACCTTTTACCATTTATATCGGGATTCAGACAATAACTCTGAAAGATATTACAGTGACCTTTATTGAAGACAAACGAGATAACCAATATTTTTTATTCACTAATAAAATTAAAAATATAAACCTATTTATCTCGTAATATCTTTTTATTCTTACATTTCATATAGTCTTGCCTTAGTCTAGTGATAGTCTTGCTTTTGACACGGCGGTGGAGTCCTGGAATCAGACTCAGCAAAATGTAGTTTACAGCACTCATGGCTTCAAGGTCTTTTCGGCGATTTTCAGTTTGCCTTCCTTAATAAACCCGGATTTTCTACCAAAATATAAGGTAGGAAGTTCTTTAAATTAAAGAACTATGAATGCCGGCCAGGCAGCCTCTATCTTTACGATAAGGTAGAAAATTAGGAGATACTATCCTCAGAATCTCACGACAATTTCTTTGGATTAAAAAATGTGTGGATTCAAAAGCATGAATGTTCCTTTTTATACATAATACAAACTTCTACTACCCTTACTGCGATGAAAAAATATATTGGGAGGGCTTTTTCATCGCAGTAAGGGCAGTAGAAGTTTGAATTATGTATAAAAAGAAACATTCAAGCTTTTAAATCCTTTCATTTTATATGTATAGATGGCGCGTTATTGTTTTGTGTTAAAAAATGTGTACCTTATTTAGAGAGTGAGATATTTGAATCCCAGGCTATTCGGACTGTTTAGCTCACTAGTATGGACTAGTGCTAAGCATTTTTAATCGCTTCCCGAGTGTATTGCAGAGCTGAACCAGTTGACCAGGAAGTTCTATGCTGAGATCGAGTCTGGAACGATAGCCATAGGGATGGGTCAGTCCAAGTAGGGTAGCTGTCTGCATCCTATGTCTTAGGAAAACTGGACAGTTGAAGAGGAGATGATCAACTGTCTGGGGTTCCTCCGAACAGTGAGGACAAGTTCGATCAGTTTCGGGATACCCAAATGCAAGGTCTTTTATTTTTTTTATATGATCCCTAGTACACATGGTACAGGCCATGATAATCATGGTGAGTAGAAGTTGGCGACTGCTTTTACTGTAAGTGCACGACATGTCTACATATGTAGAAAGCTGTTCAACTTTTGCACTCACTGGTGCGTTTCGACTTTTTGCAAGATCGCAGTCTCTATTCATTAAAAATATATATTATCCCTAGTACATGTGGTACAGGCCATGATAATCATAGTGGATAGAAGTTGGCGACTGCTTTTCCTATAAGTGCACCACGAAAGCAGTTCAACTTTAGCACTTACTGGTGGGTTTCGACTTTTTTCAAGATTGCTGTCTCTATTCATTAAAAAAATATATATTATCCCTAGTACATGTGGTACAGGCCATGATAAACATGGTGGATAGAAGTTGGCGACTGCTTTTCCTATAAGTGCACCACGAAAGCAGTTCAACTTTTGCACTCACTGGTGGGTTTCGACTTTTTGCAAGATCGCAGTCTCTATTCATTAAAAAAATATATATATAATCCCTAGTACATGTGGTACAGGCCATGATAATCATGGTGGATAGAAGTTGGCGACTGCTTTTCCTATAAGTGCACCACGAAAGCAGTTCAACTTTTGCACTCACTAGTGGGTTTCGACTTTTTGCAAGATCGCAGTCTCTATTAATTAAAAATATATATATTATCCCTAGTACATGTGGTACAAGCCATGATAAACATGGTGGATAGAAGTAGGCGACTGCTTTTACTGTAAGTGCACCACATGTCTACATATGTGAAAAGCAGTTCGACTTTTGCACTTACAAGTGTGCCAGAGCCCAGAAGTACGAGGTCTGCCAGGACAGTGAGGATCCAAGTTTTGAGTTAGATATAAGTGTACCGTAGGTATATATATAACATAAAGTTTCAATGGATGATATTCATGTACCAAAAAGAAGCACCTCTGCCTTTAATTCTACATCAGAACGATACACTTGTTCATCACTTTAGTAAAAGATTTTACTAGTAATGATAAAGATTGACCCACAGCGCACCAGCTTTGAAAATTTCAGACATGGAATACAGGTTGGCTTTTTGTCTGAATTTGACAAAACTGAGGTTGTGGTTCAATCTTTATCAAAGTTTTTTTTTACTGGGGCGATGAACAAGTGCATCGTTCTAGTAATGATAAAGAATGACCCATAACACCAGCTTTGAAAATTTCAGACATGGAATACAGGTTGGCTTTTTGTCAGAATTTGACAAAACTGAGGTTGTGATTCATTCTTTATCATCTTTATTAAAGTTTTTTTTTTACTGGGGCGATGAACAAGTGCATCGTTCTAGTAATGATAAAGATTGAGCCACAACACCAGCTTTGAAAATTTCAGACATGGAATACAGGTTGGCTTTTTGTATGAATTTGACAAAACTGAGGTTGTGATTCATTCTTTATCATCTTTATTAAAGTTTTTTTTATTAGGGTGATGAACAAGTTTATCGTTCTGTTGCACGATTGAAGAGAGAGATGCCTCTTACGGTACATAAATATCATCCATTGCAACTTTATGTTGTAATCTTGCTTGAATATCGGCCCTTGTCACTTCACTGACATCTGTTTGATAAATTCAACCGATTTCACAACCCCTCTCATAGGATGTCATGAAATCGAAGCCGTCCCTGTACTGATGAGAGCTAAAGACCTAAACCATGGTATACAGGTTGTTGGCTTTTTGTCTGAATTTTCCTAAACTGGTGTTTTAACTCATTCTTCTTCTTCTTATCTCCACTCAATCATATTAGGGTATCAAGTTGTAACCCTTGATTTTGACTGTTTGACAACTATCATGACTGGGTGAAGTAGAATGCATCTGCCTTTGTCATTAAGACTGGGAGCACTACTCAGTGGCAGGCCGACTTAGCTCCAAAAGAAATGGCCGTCTCTGACATGAGGAACAGATGCCATGTACAGCCACTCCTAACATGGAGTACAAACGCTGCTCATCCTCTATCCCTAGAGCCCTTACAGGGTAATATAAGCCGGGCCAGCTGAACCCAGGTTTTTTAGCGAGCTTGTTACTGCTCCCCCAAGCTCATTCTTTATCATTACTATTAAAGTTTTTTTTTTTACTAGGGTGATGAACAGTGCCCCATCGTTCTGATGTATATTTAAAGGGAGAGGTGCCTCTTATTGGTACACCTATAAAGATTGTGGATCTCTGCCAGAGTACCTACTTGATCAATAAGTATCAGAAGGTAGTTACAAATATAGATAGAATATTGATACCTAAGAGATCCTATTGATAAACTATGAATGTTTTGGCAATCAATAATTGATAATCAAATGGTGAATATTTATTTCATGATACTATTGGTTTTTCCATTGAATTTCATAGAACAAACACACGACATTGTTATCTGATTTTATAAAATTGAATAATAAATATTGAATATGTACTATATAGATATTTTGTGGGATAACTTATGTTCAGGAGTAACTGGAGAACTTATTTTTTAAACTGAACTTCATGAACAGTATGTAGTCAAAAATCCACTACTATATATAGATACTCGGTAGTCTATCATGAGATTCCGTCTACATCCGGTCTTTTCTTGAGGTGGTCTCTTATCAAAGACACTGCCATGTCAGACCAAGTTGTGAGAACTCTTTCAAACGAAACCAATTCTCTAATGAGAGATAACCTCCAGGAAAAACCGGGTTTAAGGATATCGTAGCTTATGGGAGACTTTACTGTATACATTAAGATTGAAAGATATATATATCATTTCATAGAGGTGAAATAAAGTACGAAGTAATGTATGATGATTTGACAGAAAGAAATGAATAGCTTTATAGGATTTTCTTCAATATGTCTATGTAAGAAAAGGATAGAAAGAAATATAAAGATATACAAGAGTTTGAGTTTTTGTCACTTATTACACGGTATAACCAATTTAGAAGAAATAACATCTGGAATTTATGATCCCCCGTACTACAAGTACGTAGATATGTGGAAGCACTAAACAACACGAACCCGTACAAGGGATAAGTCACCGTCAACCTACCCAGTAAACCTGGACGGAGGTACTCCCGACAGCGATGTCGTACGGCATGTTTCGATCTGGGGTCACGTGGTTGGTTGGTCGGTAGGGGGCGCTGGGAGCGTCTTCCGCAGCGATGGTCGTGTACTGCTCAACTTTGATCTTCTTGATTAATCAACAATTTGACTAATTCTGTGGACCAATATCAACTATTTTTTTGAATATCCCTAGTACATGTGGTACGTGGGTCTTAGCGGTCGAAAATCAACGGTTTAAACCATCCTTCCACCGACCCCCCCCCCCCCCCCCCCCCCCGAAGGATTCATTATAATAAACATTAGTGGCTTCTCTCTCAATATAGGATATAGAGACTATATTCTCTTTAAACACGAACACACAATTGAATGAATTATATTTTTAAAAAACTGAAATATTATCATCAAAATTAAAGAAAAAGGCATTTCCTGATCGTGCAACTAATGGGTACTTTGGTCAATTCTGGAATAATTAAAAATCAACGAATAGTTGATATTTATTCCGATAGATGGCGCAAGCCGATCAGGAGATGTCTTTTTTTTTTTTTCTTAATTTATCAGCCTAACCCAAGTACACAATTTCACTTTTCTATTATTTTTTCACAATTTTTACTCTGTTACTTTAGGGGTTGGTTGAGGAATGGTATAAACAGTCCATTTTTCCTACAGCACCACAACTTGGGATCGAATCCCAAATTTTGGACACTTTTTTTTTCGGAAGAAAAATATTACATCAATGACCCCCGATTCTATAAAAATCCAACCCCACCAGTGAGTGAGGACACATTTGTAACTACAAAATATAGTTTTAACTTAGATAATAAAAAGACATATATTGGATTTAATAAAAGATTTATTTTGCCAATATTTTGGCTGGCTGAACTCTAACCTTTATCAAGGCATTACATTTTTGTATACACAAACTCAGCGCCGCATAGTGTTATAATATCACCGTTGAAATCATTTAAAATACAAAGTAGGTAATATACAAAATAGTTTTAACTCTGAGAAAAAAAGAAATTTTAACAATTTTCCGAATTTCTTTGGAGTGAAAGTATAACAGCAAAAGCTTTTTATTAATAGATTTCGTTCTACATAGACTTGTCCTAGATTCCAAGAAAGAGAAAGAGAGAGAGAAAAAAAAAGTATCAACAAGAAAAATGACCATATGAAGTGAAAACATTACTCAAGTTAAAGGCTGCCTGGCCGGTATTCATAGTTCTTCAAATTAAAGATACTTCGGACAGTAAATCTTTTTTATTGTCTCGACGTTTCGACAAAAATCTTTTGTCCTCGTCAGGAGCGATCGAAAATTGTAAATATTATTATATTTTTATATTTTTATTTTTGTTTTATAATTTCTCATTATATTTATAGTTATATAATTTATTTATATAAAAGATCATAGTCTTTTGTGTGAGTTAAATATTTGTTTTTTTGACTCGTGCTTTAGATGTTGTACAAAATTTGAAATACCGCGTGAGAACGCCCTTGCGGCCTTAGAATAATTTTTAACGTTTTACAAAATTATGAAAAAAGGCATCTCCTTATCGTGCAACTGAAAGTTGCTGATGGCTTGCGCCATCTATCGGAATAAATATCAACTATTCTCGTTGATTTTTAATTATTCCAGAATTGGCCAAATACCCATTCTTGATTAATCATATGGCTTGCGCCATCAGCAACTTTCAGTTGCACGATAAGGAGATGCCTTTTTTCATAATTTATGCACCTTATCCCAGTACAATATCACATTTGTACTATTTTTTCACGTTTTACAAAATGTTTTAATTTTTGTTCGCTCCTGACGAGGACAAAAGATTTATGTCGAAGCGTCTAGACAATAAAAAAAATTTACTGGCTGAAGTGTCTTTAATTTGAAGAAATATTACTCAAGTAATGTGAAAAAAAAAAACAAATTTTAAAAATGAGCTAGGATGTTAAATGAGCGCAACCTCATAAAAATCCGGGCCTTCATTGTCATTCAACAGCTCTCTGTTAGACTTGTGGAAGTAGAAAGACTGGTTTAACGAAATTTTATAAAATTCATTGTGTTTTTGACGCTTATTACAAGGTATAAAAGTCGTGGACGAGTAGGTAACACCCTCGATTCCCGACAGTCATGAACCGGGATTGAATCCGGCGTTAAAATTTTGTTTAATATGTGAATAACCTTCACATATTATTCATTGTTGCAATTATCATAAACTAGGTTGCTCTTTTTGAGCGGTACCTGATAAAATCATTTTAGAACAAAAAGATAGTACATTGGAGTATGTCATATCTTAGTTGACAAATCGCGAACATTCGAACACACTTCTAGAGCCGGCTAGAGTGAACAACAACGCTCTGTTCTGAATGTGCTTTAGCCAGGAGAAAATCTGTGCAACGATTCATCTACCAATAAAGGACGTCAGCTACGATTTACTCCTTTTATCGAAGAAATCATTCTCAAGTTTCACAAGTGAATTCACAGAGTGAAACACAAAGGTTTCTATAATAAGATCTAAATACACTCATGGACAATACTTAAGGAAGTGGAAAGTCTTTAGAAGAAATAATATCTGGAATTTATGATCCCCCGTACTACAAGGCCTTGTACCTAGCTATGTGAAAACACTAAACGACACGAACATTTTATTGACTGTAAATATTAATGACCTAGGTTGCTATTTTTGAGAGGTGCCCCCAATAAATTTAGTTTTGAATTGGAACTGGTACAAGAACGCCATCTGCATTCATAATTATAGACTTTTATTATTATTATTATCCCAAGTATACACGTGGTATAGGCCATGGTAAGCAGTAGTTAGAGACTGATCTTACTGTAAGGGAACCACATGACCAAGAACACATGGTTCAAGCCATGATAATCAAGGTGCTTATTACATAACATATCTATAAATGTAGGAAATAAGTTTTTAAAATTATTATCCCTAGTACACGTGGTACAAGCCATAATGATCATGGTGGATCTTCCTTTTATAGTTATACTGATGCTAGACTCTTGGAATGGGTATTTTAGATGAACTATGGACATAAGCTTTGAGGACAGTAGAATTACATACAATTATAAATATATAATATGCTTCGAGAAATCCACTTCGGCAAACATCAATTTGTGTAAGGGCAGTAGAAAGTAGGAAGTAGGCATCTGCTTTTACTGTAAGGGAACCACATGTCTACACATGTAGAAAGCAGTTCGACTTATCAGTGTGCCAGAGCCCCGTTTGATTAATTTCACTCACTAGTGAGGTTGGACTTTTGTAAGAATCGGAGGCCATTGAAGACATTTTTTTATTCAGAAAAAAAGTGCCCAAAGCGGGATTCGATCCCGGATCGTGGCTGTCGGAGATCGACAGTTTATACCACTCGTTCACCGACCCCCATTATAAACTAAATATGTAGAGAGAATTTTCTGATGCTTTTATTAAAACAAGAAAATTGGGAGGACCTGGCTCATCAGTGGTGAACCCTCCCAGCGGTTTCGCCAGTTTAATCTACCATACCGCTGTTATATTGCATTTTTCGATCTTCCTTTTATAGTGATACTAATGCTAGACTCTTGGAATGGGTATTTTAGATGAACTATGGATATAAGCTTTAAGGACAGTAGAATTACATACAATTATAAATATATAATATGCTTCGAGAAATCCACTTCGGCAAACATTAATTTGTGTAAGGACAGTAGAAATTATTTTATTTTTATAAAAAGAATAATACGCGTCTATAATAGTTTCGAATTTTCATAACAGATGGCGCGCTAATCTGCTGTTCGACTAAAATGCCGGCTATATAAGCAGAACAGCCAAATACGAAATTATAGAATGGTATCATGATTAAACTTGCGGAACCGCTGAAAGGGTTGACCACTGATGACTACTTGACCACGTCTTTATTCTACAAGGGCCGGTCAATAAGTAATGTACACAATGACCTATAGAATAAATATTTAAATGGTTTATCATCATAAAAATAATACTTCTCTGATTAAATGAATATTTCTCTTTTCAAATCTGTGCAAACAGAATTCAGGGATCTTTTCAAGTATCCTTAAGGATATCCATTTCTGATAGGTAGCCTGAGGTAAACATACGAATCCGACAATGGTCGGTAATGGAGCTCCTGTTCAAGTCCGGAGATATTTCAGCCATTGTAATTTACTTGAAGCTGAAGTATGTGTATGGAAACGAAGCCATGGTTAGAAGCACAATACAAAGATGGATTCAACGCTTCCATAATGGTAAATAAGTGATAAAGAAAGACCAGGTAGACCAACTTCTATAGTGACGGACCAACATTTGGCTCTAATGGAATAATTGATCAAGAATAATAGGACAATGACTACTTATCAAATAATACAAAAACTTTCCCTGTATAAAATTAGGCTCAAAATGTATGTCAAAACTTCTAACACGAGAAATGATGCAAATTCAGAAAGATATTTGTTTAGACCTTAGACCTTTTTCTAGAGAACCTTCTCAAGTTTTTGAAGATTTGATAACATGTGATGAGACTTGTATTTATACTTATGATCCTTCTTCAAAGCGCCGATCAATTCAATGGACCCTTAAAGCGTCGACAGTAAAGAAAAAGCAAAGACTTTCCCTTTTCAAGGACAAAATCATGATCTCTATCTTTTGGGACCAAGAAGGGCTGATATTCATGGGCATTCTTGAAAGAAATTCTTCTATCAACAAGCAAATGTATTGCAAATCATTAGAAAATCTAAAAGGATCAATTAAAAAACAAAGCACCCAAATCAAATTTCATTAGGATAATTCGAGACCTCACACGGGCGCACCTGACTTTGACGAAGTTGCAGGGTTAGGGCGGACTTTAATGCCTCATTCTGCGTACAGCCATGACCTGGTGCCCTCAGATTTCGACTTGTTTGGTAGATTAAAGAGTTTTTAACGTGTTAAAACATTTGAAAGTGATGCAATTTTACTCAAAGTTGTTAAACGGTTGTTCAGGGAGTTGGTTAAGGCGTTTTATCAAAGTGCTTTTGCAAGTTGGCTACAACGTTGGATCAAATGTGTACAGAAGGAAGGTGGTGGTGTCTTGTTCACGGAGCAGATCAAATCGGTCCATGCACCCTGATCACAATACCTGCCAACAGAGGTGCCTTGTCCGTATGGATGTCATATTCTGTATTGATATCTGCCATATAGAAAGGCTGCAAGGATGGCCGGGTATATATGGTCCGTAGTGAGTTGGGTGTTGTAACAGTTGTACCCTACAGGAACTGAATGCAGGATATGGTGGTGGTGTCTTGTCCATGGAACAGATCAGATCGGTCCATGCACCCTGATCACAATACCAGCCAACAAAGGTGCCTTGGTCGTATGGATGTCCTCTTCTGAATTGATGTCTGCCATATAGAAAGGCTGCAAGGATGGCTGGGTATATATGGTCCGGAGTGAGTTGGGTGTTGTAACAGTTGTATCCCATATGGTGATGGTGTCTTGTCCATGGAGCAGATAGATCGGTCCGTGCACCCTGATCACAATACCGGCAAACTGAGGTGCCTTGTTCGTATGGATGTCATATTCTGGATTGATGTCTGCCATATAGAAGGCTGCAAGGATAGCCGGGTATATATGGTCCGTAGTGAGTTGGGTGCTGTAACAGTCGTATCCTCTATGGTGATGGTGTCTTGTCCATGGAACAGATAGATCGGTCCATGCACCCTGATCACAATACCGGCAAACTGAGGTGTCGTATGGATGTCCTCTTCTGGATTGATGTCTGCCATATAGAAGGCTGCAAGGATAGCCGGGTATATATGGTCCGTAGTGAGTTGGGTGCTGTAACAGTCGTATCCTCTATGGTGATGGTGTCTTGTCCATGGAACAGATAGATCGGTCCATGCACCCTGATCACAATACCAGCCAACAAAGGTGCCTTGGTCGTATGGATGTCCTCTTCTGAATTGATGTCTGCCATATAGAAAGGCTGCAAGGATGGCCGGGTATATATGGTCCGGAGTGAGTTGGGTGTTGTAACAGTTGTATCCCATATGGTGATGGTGTCTTGTCCATGGAGCAGATAGATCGGTCCGTGCACCCTGATCACAATACCGGCAAACTGAGGTGCCTTGTTCGTATGGATGTCATATTCTGGATTGATGTCTGCCATATAGAAGGCTGCAAGGATAGCCGGGTATATATGGTCCGTAGTGAGTTGGGTGCTGTAACAGTCGTATCCTCTATGGTGATGGTGTCTTGTCCATGGAACAGATAGATCGGTCCATGCACCCTGATCACAATACCGGCAAACTGAGGTGCCTTGTTCGTATGGATGTCATATTCTGGATTGATGTCTGCCATATAGAAGGCTGCAAGGATAGCCGGGTATATATGGTCCGGAGTGAGTTGGGTGCTGTAACAGTCGTATCCTCTATGGTGATGGTGTCTTGTCCATGGAACAGATAGATCGGTCCATGCACCCTGATCACAATACCGGCAAACTGAGGTGCCTTGTTCGTATGGATGTCATATTCTGGATTGATGTCTGCCATATAGAAGGCTGCAAGGATAGCCGGGTATATATGGTCCGTAGTGAGTTGGGTGCTGTAACAGTCGTATCCTCTATGGTGATGGTGTCTTGTCCATGGAACAGATAGATCGGTCCATGCACCCTGATCACAATACCGGCAAACTGAGGTGTCGTATGGATGTCCTCTTCTGGATTGATGTCTGCCATATAGAAAGGCTGCAAGGATGGCCGGGTATATGTGGTCCGGAGTGAGTTGGGTGTTGTGACAACAGTTCCTGTAGGATCTAGTCACAGAAGGAAGATGGATATATGGAATGATCCTAATATAGAGAGTACTGTTAGGAGTTCTTACATAAAAATTTTCACTTTCCTACTTTGTCAATGTAAAAGTTATCACCGATTGTGCATTATTTATTGACCGAACCTTGTGTATTATATCAAAATAATTATAACTCTATGTACATGAGAAAACCCAGATATTTCTTGGATCATTCGTCTAGTTATTGCGTATAGCACTTTTAAAAAGTACATTTTTATTATTATTATCCCTAGTACACGTGTGGTACAGGCCATGATAATCATGGTGGGTAGAAGTTGGTGACTGCTTTTACTGTAAGTTGACTATCACATGCCTGCACATGTGAAAAGCAGTTCGACCTTGCAATTACAAACGTGCGAAGCCCCGTTTGGTTACTTGCACTCGCTGGTGGAGTTGGACTTTCGCAAGAATCGGGGGCCACTGGAGTCTTTTTTAAAAATTATTATCATAAAAAAGTGTCCAATGCGGGATTCAATCCCGGGTCGTTTATCCGACCCCCATAAAAATATATGAAACAAGTGTATAGGGAGAGAGAGATTGTTCACATACTCATCAATTAATATATAAGAAGGGTTTAAAGAGAACCTCTCAGACTCTTCGTCTTATCCTTCTTGATTTACAGTACTTCGGATGTGATTATTCATTATTTGGTGAACCCAGTAGGTTTCTTAGAGCGTGGTCGCCAACTACCTGGTTTGTCTTTCAGCTCTCAAGTCTTTTTTTGTTCCATTTATAATACAAAAAAAGGTCAAATTCTTGAGGTGGAAGCGCGCATGCAAGTTTATTTATTTGAAGATTTCCCCATGGATGCTGGGCTTAGTTTAATAGTTCCTAGGAGAATGGCCATCTCGAATCCTTGGTATCGGAAAACAAAAAGGAGATGGTCCACTTTGGAAATAGGGGCAGATTGGATCTTCTTTCAATATCTTTGCCTGGTCTGCTTGGACGTAACCATGATCGGTCAAGATAGTTGATGAAGTAAATTTATGTTTGATGTTTGGAAGCACGGAGAGCACAATAGTCTTGGAGTGGCAGCTAAGATCTCATTATATTTCTGGCTGAAAGGACTTCAATGTGAAGGTCTGTCCGTGTTTCATGCACCTCGAGTGTTTAGCCAGCGTTAGTCAAAGACCAGTAAGTCTGTGGAAGGGACCCCACCATAGAATTCCTATTCCCATGAACGACCATTGTATGAATGTCGAACCAACAGCACTCACTGGCTTGACGGTCACCGAAATGGTAGCTCAAGACAGAGATGGCTGACGTCGTGTTTGGGATGTAATACATACAGTAGGCCACAACGTTCGATCGCGAATAAAATTATTTATCTAATCAAAGAAAAATAAATCTCATAGAAAGATAATAGAAAGTTAAAAAAAAAAACTATTTCTATCACATTAATTTCAGTTTTAAAAATATATACAAGATATACACTTGTAGATTTTTTTCTAATTAAATTCGCATATAGAAAAGAATCCAAACAAAATGGCTGAGGAAAGTAAATAAACCAAACGATATTTTAATCGACGAGCCCCTTGCTGAAAAAGGAGCATGCTCACCTGGCCATCTGTGACACGCAATCTTACTCGTTACAAAAATAGAATCTGACAATTGACCACGCCTCACATTTTTTATTGATCCCTTAGCGATAGGAAGAGATTTTGTTGAAAATTTCTCTAACAATTTAAATAATATATTGCATTTTTAAAAACGCCATTTTCGAAATTTCACCTTTAAAATATTTAATAGTTTTAGTTCAATGATAATTATGCAACTTTTACATATACCGTTAAACCTGTCTATAGCGCCCCCTCTAGGGACTCACCAAAATAGGGTGCTATAGAGAGGGGGTGCTATAGACAGGTCACTTTTAATGTAAATCGCATCGTACTACGTATTTAAAATCGGGCGCTATAGAGAGGAAGGCGCTATTTAGAGGGGGCGCTATAGACAGGTTTAACTGTATATACATGTTGAAATCTAATTATATATCTGAAATTTCAATTATCGGAAAATGCATTTTAAAAATGGAACAAAACGTATAGCGCATACACTTTTTAAAAAAATAAAAATACATTTTAATTATGTGAAAAAATGTTACAAAAGTATTTTATACTGGAGTCAGGTGGATAAAGTAAGAAAAAGACATCTTCTGATCGTGAAATAAAAAGTTTCTGATGGCTTGCGCCATCTATCGGAATAAATATCAACTATTCTTTCATTTTTAATTATTCCAGAATTGGCCAAAATACCCATTAGTTGCACGATCAGGAAATGCCTTTTTTCTTTAATTTTAATGATAATATTTCAGTTTTTTAAATTTAATCTATTCAATTGTGTGTTTGTGTTTAAAGAGAATATAGTTTCTATATTGAGAGAGAGAAGCCACTAATGTTTATTATCATGCATTAGCACGCCATCTGTTGTGAAAATTCTAAACTATTATAGACGCGTATGATTCTTTTAAACTGGCGAAACCGCTGGGAGGGTTCACCACTGATAAGCCAGGCCTTTCCATTAATTTTTCCATTACAGTAAGGGTAGTAAATATTGTTTAATTTTTAAAAGAATCATACGTCTAAAGAGACGTGGTGTTGTGGCTTTGTCACCTACCCGAGACCGCTAGTTGCGGCGACGGTCAATAGATGGCGTCTGGTTTCAGACGTCTATTTTGACGGGAGAGTCTCTTTAGATCAATTTCCATCAGAATCATGCGTGTCTCTAATAGTTTCAAATGTATATTATAATGAATCCTTCGGTACAAATAGCGTGAAAGAATGTATAAAAGAGAAATAAGTATCTAAGATTTTTAAAAATCCGACTTGGTCGCATCACACTGACTGATGCAATATTCACTTCTCCTGCAGAAGTTGGGAAACTTGGACCCTTGAAATTCTTGGACCCAGAGTTTAATGGCCGATCCTTCCGAGAGAGAAAGACAACTTAATAATCTATTATAGAAGCATAGGGCGCCTCTCCCGTCAAAATATACGTCAAAACTAGACGCCATCTATTGACCGTCGCTGCAAACTAGCGGTCTCGGGTCGGTGACAAAGCCATAACACCAGCTTTGGTAAACTGAGAAGTGTCCACCTGGAAACCATGATTTCCTGATAATGGCCCTCGTCATTCTAGGGCGGACTTCATTCCATGAGATTCACAAGGGATCTAATGGAATCTTCACAATCTGTCAAAGAGTTTGTTTATATACCTCTAGATGTTTTTGATATTTTGAAAGATTTCGTAAATATACCTTCTGGTGATTTTTTATTTATTTAAAGATTACTTGTTCTGACATTGCCTATAATTTAAATATGGAGCAATAAAATATCGACATGAAGACGACCCATCTGGAAGGTGTAACAATATAGTTGTGGAAATATGTTCAATATTATTTAGAATTCGAATGAGGGGGTCGGTGGAAGGATGATCTAAACAGTTGGTTTTTGACCGTTACGACCCGGGTTCGATTCCCGCATAAGGCATTTTTTTCTGATTTAAAGAAAAAATGCTCCAATAGGCCCCGATTCTTGCAAAAATCCAACCCCACCAGCGAGTGCAAGTAACCAAACGGGGGCTCTGGCACATTTGTAAGTGCAAAGTCGAACTGCTTTTCACATGTGTAGACATGTGGTGCACTTACAGTAAAAGCAGTCGCCAACTTCTATCCACCATGATTATCATGGCCTGTACCACGTGTATTAGGGATAAGCAAAAAAAAAACTCGAATATTTCATACTTCCTACTTATTTTAAAAGAACACAATCCGCTCAATACATCAGAAAAAAATATGTGGCTATTTTTTCCGTTTTTGAAAGGAAAATAAATTATATTCTCTACTCTATATCCGACCAACACGGCCACCTAGAAGTCTGCAATTTTTTTATACAAGAAATGTAGGATTGAAATAATCTATAAAATATACCTGATTTCTACGTGGTAACACAGGAAGCCTATTAAAATTTGATAACAAAATTGAGAGGAAATACAGAAAATCATCAATTTCCGACCACTACACAGAAGCCTGAAATTTTGTAAACTTACATTGCGAGTGAATTGAGGAAGTCGACAAATTTTCAGGCTTGTGTGGTCTGTAAACATAGTAAAATCAATCACAAATTTTGAAAGGAAATATAGATATCTGTCTATCCCCGGCCAGCCAGAAGTCTGGAATTTTGTCTCAACCTTCATTGTTATCAGGTTTGAACAAGTGTACCAAACTTCAGACTTCTAGATGGGTGCTCTGTAGGTAAAGATTGATCGCAAGATTTGTAGACAGACACATGTTAAAATGCCAGTAGACTCTAAAGTAACTCATTAATACAGTAGAACTACCTCCCTGTAAAGTACAACACCTAATTGCAGAGCCAAAGTGTCCTTTAGGGAGAGGTATCTTCTTACCAGAGAGTTGCTAAATAGTAAAAATGGTAATTTTGCAAATGAAAACTGTACTTTGTGTAGAGGTGTCCTCTTACCAGAGAGTTACTAAATTGTAAAAAATTGTAATTTTGCAAATGAAAATTGTCCTTTATGAAGAGGTGTCCTCTTACCAGAGAGTTGCTAAATAGTAAAAATGGTAATTTTGCAAATGAAAAATGTCCTTTGTGTAGAGGTGTCCTCTTACCAGAGAGTTGCTAAATAGTAAAAATGGTAATTTTGCAAATGAAAACTGTCCTTTGTGGAGAGGTGTCCTCTTACCAGAGAGTTGCTAAATAGTAAAAATGATAATTTTGCAACTGAAAACTGTCCTTTGTGGAGAGGTGTCCTTTTACCGGAGAGTTGCTAAATAGTAAAAATGGTAATTTTGCAAATGAAAACTGCCCTTTATAGAGGTGTCCGCTAGCGGATGTCCGTTAAAGGGAGGTTCTACTGTATAATTAAAATGGCAAATAGGTCATTCTTTTAGTTCTGGACACAAAATTTATAAAGTATATGGAGGACTAATATTTGGAAAATACCCTTTTGGCACCAATAGTTAGCTTTAATATGAAAAATATGATGACCATCTAGAATATCAGCTATTTTCTTGGCAGAATTGGAATAAAAGTTCATTATGAATATTTGAAACAGAGAGACAATTAACATATTGACATCTTGTCAATACAGGAAAGTGCACAGTCCGCACTAATTATCAGAATTTAACATGAAAAAACGAAAAATTGATATAAACAATATGTTATGTACAATGACATTGTACATGTTGCCTCAGCCACTGCTGCAGAGCTTGATGGAAGATCGCCAGCGGGTCTCCAGTGATACCACGTATTTCGCCATCTACGAAGAAAACGTATATCGCATTGAAACAGAGAGAGAGATTGAGATTTTTTGAGATTGACACTTCTTTATTACAACGTTTATAAGATTGAAACTGATCTATTAATCTTTCAAATAAGATTATATAAGGTTTAATTAACTTCTAATTAACAATTTGGTGGAACTCTAGTTAACACTTTCGACCCGACGGACGCGAATTCGCGTCCTTGCCGACGTTTCACATTGGGTCAGCTGACATCCCCCCAACCCACTGATAGATAGACAAGAAGGTATGGGAAAATATTCCGGTGGACGCGAATTCAGTAGTTAATATTATATTTAATTTTGAAAATCGAGGACGCGAATTCACGTCCTTCTGGCTTGATGCAAAAGGGTTGAAAGTGGTAAAAATAGGCGGTTATTCTCTCCTATCCTCCATCTTTGAAGAGGTTCCTGAGGATATAGTACTGGGGGGGCGATCCTATATCTCCCTGAGAGGTAGCAACTCCTCAGACAGCTCTCACCAGAAAACATTCTGTGCGAATTCTTCAACATGGCAATTGAACACCTTTGGGACAACAAATCCATTATGTTAAAGCATCTATCATGACTCAGGGCGACTTGTAGCCCTTGATGTAATCTATACGTCCCTCGGGGAAGTCTGATGTCATTTATATATTTTATTATATAAAATGAAAAGATTTAAAAGCACGAATGTTTATTTTATACACAATACAAATTTCTACTGTCCTTACTGCGATGAAAAAATATATTGGGAGGGCTTGGCTCATCAGTGGTGAACCCTCCCAGCGGTTTCACCAATTTAATCCACCAGACCGCTTCTCAAAGCTCTAATACTGTATTGGACGATTCTGCTTATATACGCAGCACTGGGTGGAATCTCAGAAATGGTTTTCAAGAAAACTATGGACATAAGCTTATAGGACAGTAGAATTACATTCAAATATTTGCATCGAGCAATTGGCGAAACCGCTGGGAGGGTTCACCACAGATGAGCCAAGCCCTCCCAATATATTTTTTTCATCGCAGTAAGGACAGTAGAAGTTTGTATTGTGTATAAAAGAAACATTCGTTCTTTTAAATCCTTTCATTTTATGTGAATAGATGGCGCTCTATTGCTTTGTGTTAATATTTTATTATATTGCTGATAGCTGTAATGTTGTTGTAACTTTGTTTTGATGTTGACTGGATATCAATAAAGTAGGTTTCAATCTAGTCAACAATTTTTAAAAATGTATAAAGAGAAAGAGAGAGATTGAGATGGAATATACGCAACTAAGTTCTTTTGTACCCAATATGTACATAGAAGGGGAAAAAAATTAAGTATGCAAAATTGCTGCAATAATATGCTATCACGTTGATTTGCATAACCTGGATTAATCCAAAATATAATGGTGGAAATAGATCTATCTAATAATTACATTAACCATTATTTCATGAATTTTATGGGTAAGTAAAATTGTATGTTGTTAAATACATTTTTCACAATTATATGGAATATATTTTTATCTATATTATTACATTTTTAAAATGGTATTATTTATAAGTATTTTAATTTTGTAATGAAAAAAAAAAAGTTCAAAATGTTTAAACTGTGAATATAAATAGAAAAATTATTAATAAATAGAAATAGTACACAAGATTTCAATTCTATAATTATATACAGTTAAACCTGTCTATAGCGCCCCCTCTTGGGACTCACCAAAATAGGGTGCTATAGACAGGTCACTTTTAATGTGTGTGTAAATCGCATCGTACTACTTATTTAAAATCGGGCGCTATAGAGAGGAAGGCACTATTTAGAGGGGGCGCTATAGACAGGTTTAACTGTTTATAGAGGCACAAAATATATCGATTTTGGTAAAATTGGTGTAATTTAGGTAAAAAGAGTTACAATCATGCCGTTACCCGGCTATGTACCTTGATACGTTCATTATAGAACACATTATATTATCAGACTTGTGACATTTCAATAATAATTAAGCATAAAAATGTGTTGACAAAAAATCACACTATCCATCATCAATACTACAGTACATGACTGATACAGAGCAATAGGAATAATTCTGTCCTCCCAAGAGAACAACAGTCTTTAACTTCCAGACTTAAGTCTGGTCATCTACGGACAATGACTTTCCATAATAGTTGCAAGGCTTTCCTACTATGTGCTAAGTGTCAACCTGCAACCCCAAACTACATTATTGACCGTATTTGGCTCATCTATTGATGAGCTCTACTCAGCATCCTCAGCAGACACCATCAACAAACTCTACAGGTTTGTTATTGTTGTCGTGTCCAATGAAGAGCCTCAGATGTCCCCATGAATCTCTATCACAGCAGTCGCAATGTCCACTCTACAGGTTTGATATCCTAATATGATTGAGTAGATATAAGAAAGAATCCATAGGTAACTAAAATGTAGCCATTACACACACGCACACAAACCTTTATTAGGGATCAAGCTCCATACAGAATTCTCCCAGTATAGCAATGGTTTTAATTGAACAAAAATCAAGTTGTGTAGCCATTACAGAACAGGGGAAGAGTCTGATTCAAATAATACCAAGATAGCATAAATCCATATAGCCTCTTTAATTCGACATCCCAAGGGATCTGAACTTTCAGTTGAATTAAAGTCAGAAATTTCATCACAACATTAACGAGAGGCACCTCTCCCATTTGGTACATGAATATCATCCTCCCGTAACTTTATGTTGTAATCTTGCCTGAATATCGGTCCTTGTCACTTCACCGACTTAACCACCTTTGGTAAATTTGATCAAAGATTAAAATATACAAGTATCAGAGTCATAATCAACAATCAATCAACAATTCTGTCACCGTTTGCTTTTATGAATGGAATAAATACCCAAATATGGCCATTTTTTATAAGCATTTGACAGGTTCTGGGCAAAAATAGTTGTTTTTTTTTTTAGTCAGAAAATGATTATGACAATATTGCTGTATCATATTTGATTATCAGATACAAAATTATATCCGGAAAAATTCCAAAAAGCAGAGACCACGGGTGAAGCCAGTTCATTTTTAGTATGCAGGAACAAAATTCTAACAGAAAAACATTCATTCAAGCAGAAGACACAAAGCCAGATCATCTCTTTATAAAAATATCGCTTCTCAGACACAAAGTTTGGAGCGGGTCGTTTCACAAGAATGACATCCACGGCGCCAATTTATAATTGTAACGAATAGTATTTGAATAAAAGCATTTAATCGGGTAAAACCCGGGCATTGCCCGGGTCATTCGGCTAGTACATATATATATATATATAGTGTAAAAACTATATAATAAAAATATAATAGTGATTCTATATTTAAAATTTAAATGATAAACTGATAAGAATGATAATTTATATCAAGTAGATTTGATTATATTAGCAAGCTAAATCTAAATTAATTATAAAAATAAATAGTTGTTTAGTTTTATAGTTTAGTTTTGTATTAAAATTATCTTTACTACTTTGATTATTTAAATTCAAATTATAAAATTTGTAAATTGTTATTATTTAATAGAGAGAGAGAGAGAGAAAAAAAAATCCTTTACTTCTTACACATCATTCATATATATTTATAATTAATAACAATAAAATTTAACAACGTAACGTCTTTTGCAGTCGGCTTTTACACGTCATTTAGACATACTCTAATTTGTATATAGAATAATAGTGAGAATATATATAATAGTATAGATTTTAGTAGTTAGAGAGAGAGAGAGAGAGAGAGAGAGAGAAAAGAGAGAAAGACAGAACCATGCACTTTTATTCAAACTAATAATAGAAAAAAAAAGGAAAAGGAAAAATAGGAAGTATCCATTTATTAAATCAACTTTCTATAATTTCTCTCTCAATAATAACTAATACAAATTTATAATCTTTAACAGTTAATTAAACTTAAGTTATATAGCTGATTTGAAGATTTTTCACAAGATTTTTAAAGTAATATTGTATAGAGTTCATTTTGTTTAATCTCCAATTTCTGGGGAGGAAAATGGAAATTAAATAGAAGTGAATTTTCACAATTAATAGCTTTATTAATCATCTAATAATTTGCCTTTTTAAAGGAATATTGAAAGATGAGTAATGGTTGAATCAGTTATATTAATATAACTGGCTGTAAAGATTATAAAGTTTGGCTTTCTTCCCTTAACTATTTTTTTCTTTCTTCTTTGGTTGTCTTGTTGTTTTAAAATTTCAGAATAAGCGGTCTAATTTTGAAGGAACGACATGTGTCCCCCCCACAACATATGTCAGCCAGAAATAGCTGTTTACAGAGGAGGGCGTCGCGGACGAGGTAGGTTTACAGTTGGAATTTCTTAACACTTTTATTTGTTATATCTGTTCTTATAAATTTTTCACTGAAGCAACTTAATATTAACACATAAAATCCGGTTGAAGAGAGATCTATGACATAATAGAGCAGGGGTGAAATGTCAGCTGGACTTCTATTTGAAAATCCCCGGTCCAGCAGATCTCTTTTTCCACTAATTATTTCAATTTAAATTTTTTTGTATATGTCTGGTCTACCATTAGGGTTTCAAAACATAATAACCAAACTTATAACAAAAGTTAATTCATATTATAGATATATTACTAAATACAACTAGATATATTCATATTTTAAAATAAAAAAAATTTAAAAAAATCATTTAAAAAAAAAAAGGATAAAATATAAAATTATAAAATATATATATATATATATACTAACAATCTTATCTACCTTCTTTACAAAAAATTTTTTTTTTCCTATTATTAGTTTGAATAAAAGTGCATTGGTTCTGTCTTTCTCTCTTTTCTCTCTCTCTCTCTCTCTCTCTCTCTAACTACTAAAATCTATACTATTATATATATTCTCACTTCTATTATTCTATATACAAATTAGAGTATGTCTAAATGACGTGTAAAAGCCGACTGCAAAAGACGTTACGTTGTTAAATTTTATTGTTATTAATTATAAATATATATGAATGATGTGTAAGAAGTAAAGGATTTTTTTTTCTCTCTCTCTCTATTAAATAATAACAATTTACAAATTTTATAATTTGAATTTAAATAATCAAAGTATTAAAGATAATTTTAATACAAAACTAAACTATAAAACTAAACAACTATTTATTTATATATATATATATCATATATTCATCATCGCTACTGCTGTACATGACTGGTACAGAGCAGGAGGGACAAGCACCAGTTCTGTCCTCCCAAGAGAACAACAGTCTTTGATTTCCAGACTTAAGTCTGGTCATCTACGGACAAAGACTTTCAGAATGGTTGCAACGTTTCCCTACTATGTACTAAGTGTCAACCTGCAACCCCAAACTACCTAATTGACTATATTGGCATGGTAAAAAGCACATGTGCTCGTGGTCAGGATATGCTCTTTTTATTTTACATATCATATTATGATGCATTATAGTGCGGCATCTGTTATTAAAATTTGAAACAAATATAGACATGTATGATTCTTCTTAAAAATTAAACCATTTTTGCTCTTCGTACTGCAATGGAAAAATTAATGGGAGGGCTTGGTTCATCAGTGGTGAACCCTCCCAGCGGTTTTGCCAGTTTAAACTGTAGAAGAGCAGTAGTAATTGTTTAATTTTTAAATAGAATCATACACATCTATAATAGTTTTGAATTTTCATATACAGTTAAACCTGTCTATAGCGCCCAATTTTAAATACGTAGTACGATAAGATTTACATTAAAAGTGACCTGTCTATAGCACACCCTCTCTATAACACCCTATTTTGGTGAGTCCCAAGAAGGGGTGCTATAGACAGGTTTAAACTGTATATCATGTGTAGATAAACCTATTTTTCTTGTTGCATGTATATTTCCTATTATCCACAGTTTCTCTGTCTTGTAATTTCCAAGGAGAATCTTCTATAAGACCAGTGTGTGTTTTAATAAAGGTCTTGTGTGTGACTTAACCTGGGTAGTTGGTGACATCACTCCAGGAAACTAGACTAGCCAAATAAATCACACATTTAAATTAGTTAAATAGCATAGAAGTACAGTCTCAGTATAGTAGAACCTCCATGACAGTCTTGCTAGTAGACTTCTCTACACAGAGAACAGCTTTCATCAGCAAAATTACCATCTTTACTAAGTAAGCTGCTCTCAAGTAAAAGGACATCTCTCTCTAAAAGACACTGGCATTACAATGAAGACCTTGTATATATTTTATATATATGTATATTTATCAATTATTTTATCTATTTATTCATATATCTATCATTATTAATCTTATTTATTCATTTTATGTATTTAACCTTTTATAATTTATATGGACGTTATAATAAATCAGTTTCAATCTCTCAAGTAGAAAGACATCTCTCTCTAAAAGACACTGGCATTACAGAAAAAAGGTTTTACTGTAATTAGAAATCTATGGTAAAACAAAAATTTGTTCCTCCATTTATTAAACTTACATTCATCAACAAAACTAAAGAAAGTTGTACCTTTTAGCATGTATATCAGGATTCAGACAATAACTCTGAAAGATGTTAAGACACAATTTGGATTATAAACACAAAGTAATAAGACCAAATCCAAATAAATAAATAGTGAATGACGTGTCGGTAACAATGTTGTTACTGAAACGTCACACACTATTTATTTGGATTTGGTCTTATTACCTTGAACTATAAAAGATATTACAGTGACCTTTATTGAAGACACATATGATAACCAAGTGTGAACAAAATTGTCTGTCTCCTTAAAAAAAAAAAGATGAACTTTCCGTTCAACTGAAAGTTGCTAATGGCTTTTAGCAAGCCATCAGTAACTTTCAGTTACATGATAAGAAGATACCTTTTTCTTAATTTATTCATCTTATCCCAGTACAATTTCACATTTATAATATTTTTTCTAAGTTTTGTTCAAAGTTAAGTTTTGTATTAAAACCCTTCCCACTCCAATGGGCCATAAATGTGTTGTGCCAATTTAAGATAGATTTTACAGGCAATGATAATTTTGGTGGATAGTTAGCAACTGCTTTTATACTAAGTGCACTACATGTCTACATATGTAGAAATAACCAAATGTCAGGATTCTCCAGCGAGCCCAGAACACATCATGTAATGCATCAGGGACATTGCTGAACAGACATCTACACCGACCCAGCTGTGGTCATTGAGGTGATAAAGAGGCCTTCAGGATCTGGTCTAGACTTCAAGTCTAGACCTGGGACAAGAAAAAAAAAAAAAAAAACTTTTATAAATATAAGGTTCCAGAGCTTCATTTAGTTACTGGTATTCACTAGTCAGTTTGGACTTATTAAAAGAGAGAGGTGGGAGAATTTCAAGAAAAGTGGTCGGAGTAAGTGTTTTTTTTTTTTTGCTTATCCCTAGTACACGTGGTACAGGCCATGATAATCATGGTGGGTAGTTAGCGACTGCTTTTTTACTGTAAACGCACCACATGTCTACTCATGTGAAAGCAGTTCGACTTTGCACTTACAAATGTGCCAGAGCCCCGTTTGGTTACTTGCACTCGCTGGTGGGGTTGAACTTTTGCAAGAATCGGGGGGCCATTGGAGCATTTTTTTTTTTAAAAAGAAAAAAAGTGTCCAATGCGGGAATCGAACCCGGGTCGTAGTGGTCGAAAACCAAACGGTTTAACCAGCCTTCCACCGACCCGCCTAGAGTAAGTGTTAAATTGATTAGGTACAATTTTTGGATTATAGATTTGAAACACAAGGTAATAAGACCAAATCTAAATAAATAAATACTGTGTGACTTTTAGGTGACAGCATTGTTACTACCATCAGACAAAAGTACTAAATAAGGAAAAATATCGCAGCATGTTTTCTCATTCAGTACTTTTATCTGATGATGGTAACAATGCTGTTACCGAAACATCACAAACATGCTGTTATATTTTTCCTCATTCAGTCCTTTTGTCTGATGATGGTAATAACACTGTTAACAAAACGTCACAAACATGCTGTGATATTTTTATTCATTCAGTACTTTTGCCTGATAATGGTAACAACGCTGTTACCAAAACATCGCATACTATTTATTTATTTGAATTTGATACAGAGGAGCTATGTCTGTACTCATGTTAGAGTCGGCAGCAAAGGCTTCCATGCTAGGAACAGCCTCAAACTACAGGCAAAGTCAGACTTTCACCAAAGTGTGCCTGGATCATGGTACCATGATCAATGAAAGCTCTACCCCTACACACCATGCCATGAGATCAAGCTTGAGAAGCATGGAATTTGTGTAATATTTGAACAAGGGGATAAGAAACAACAACAACAACCTTGTAGTTCTAAGTGTTGAAGTTTTAAGTCTGTTTTGATTTAAAGAGGTGGTACTGTAGGTAACAAACAGCTTAACAAGACAACATCCCTCCAACTAAATAATTATTTAGATGGGGTGTGTTGTTTCTTTACATTTCTAAAAAATCTTATCATGGAATTCGTGTAAACTTTACACAAGGGGATAAGAAACAACAACAACAATTCTTATTTAAGCTGTTTACTTCAAATGTACACACACCCATCAGATCTCACAATAATAATTTATAGTGTAGATAAGTAAAACTTCAATTTTTATAGGAACATTTATTTTGTAAATCACATACATACAATGGATAGTAATGAATGATGTACAAGGCACAATTTGGATCATAGATAAGAATTACAAGGTAATAATATAAGGCACAATTTGGATCATAGATTAGAATTACAAGGTAATAATATAAGGTACAATTTGGATCATAGATAAGAATTACAAGTTAGTAATGATAAGGTACAATTTGGATCATAGATAAGAATCACAAGGTAATAATATAAGGTACAATTTGGATCATAGATAAGAATTACAAGGTAATAACATAAGGTACAATTTGGATCATAGATAAGAATTACAAGGTAATAATATAAGGTACAATTTGGATCATAGATAAGAATTACAAGGTAATAATATAAGGCACAATTTGGATCATAGATAAGAATTACAAGGTAATAATATAAGGCACAATTTGGATCATAGATAAGAATTACAAGTAACAATTTGGATCATAGATAAGAATTACAAGGTAATAATATAAGGTACAATTTGGATCATAGATAAGAATTACAAGGTAATAATATAAGGTACAATTTGGATCATAGATAAGAATTACAAGGTAATAACATAAGGCACAATTTGGATCATAGATAAGAATTACAAGGTAATAATATAAGGTACAATTTGGATCATAGATAAGAATTACAAGTTAGTAATGATAAGGTACAATTTGGATCATAGATAAGAATTACAAGGTAATAATATAAGGTACAATTTGGATCATAGATAAGAATTACAAGGTAATAATATAAGGTACAATTTGGATCATAGATAAGAATTACAAGGTAATAATATAAGGTACAATTTGGATCATAGATAAGAATTACAAGGTAATAATATAAGGTACAATTTGGATCATAGATAAGAATTACAAGGTAATAATATAAGGTACAATTTGGATCATAGATAAGAATTACAAGGTAATAATATAAGGTACAATTTGGATCATAGATAAGAATTACAAGGTAATAATATAAGGTACAATTTGGATCATAGATAAGAATTACAAGGTAATAATATAAGGTACAATTTGGATCATAGATAAGAATTACAAGGTAATAATATAAGGTACAATTTGGATCATAGATAAGAATTACAAGGTAATAATATAAGGTACAATTTGGATCATAGATAAGAATTACAAGGTAATAATAGATAAGGCACAATTTGGATCATAGATAAGAATTACAAGGTAGTAATATAAGGTACAATTTGGATCATAGATAAGAATTACAAGGTAATACCTATATATATATAAGTCAGTGTATGTATGTATGTCAGCTATACACATTCATAATATGTAACTAATTTGACTGAAATTTTAACAGTATATAGAGTAGAATCTGAAAAACTTTGAAAATTCAGGTCTCTATCCTGAATATTTGTCTAGTTAATTGCAACGCAAATTTGCCCTTTTGCTCACGAGCAGCACCTCTAGCGGTGAAGATGGGAGGTAATATCAGCTGACCTAATGTACATGTAAAGTTTGGAACGGAACACAAGAGTGACATCCATGGCGCCAATTTATAATTGTAACAAATAGTATTTGAAAAAAAAACATTTAATCAGGTAAAACCCGGGTGTTGCCCGGGTCATTCGGCTGGTAATGTTATAAGGTAAAATTTGGATCATAGATAAGAATTACAAGGTAATAATAATGTTGTTACCCTCATCTTTTGTCTGATGATGGTAACAATGCTGTTACCGAAACGTCACAAACTATTAAATTATTTTGATTAGGTCTTATTTTCTTGTATCTATAATCTATAATCCAAATTGTGCTTTATCATATACATTAGGATGATAAAAAAAAAAACTTTAAAGCTAAAAGTGGATGGGATTCTAAATAAATAAATAAATAAGGGAGAAGGGGAGGATAAGAAAAGAATCTATATATATTTACAAGAAGTGAGAATATATATTATATGTAAATTGGATTTCAAAAATGGATAAATTCATTTAAAAAATCACAGATTGCTTGATGGGTATCAACATTTATTGAAAATTGTACATTTTCCTCTTATAAAAATATATATATATTTTGAAGATACAGTAAAACCTCTCATATAAAATGAAAGGATTTAAAAGCACGAATATTTCTTTTATACATAATACAAACATAATATAAAAGAAACATTCGTGCATCCTTTCATTTTATATGTATAGATGGCGCATTATTGCTTTGTGTTAAAACCTCCTTGAGAGGACACTCACGCTAGAGGACACCTTTCATAGGTAAAATTATCATTTTTACAATTTAGCAACTCTCAGGTAAAAGGACACCTATCCCTAAAGGACACTTTGGCTCTGCAATTAGGTGTTGTCCTTTACAGGGAGGTTCTACTGTATATATAGTAAAACCCTTCTATAAGGAACCCTAATGGGACTGAACCTGTAGTTCAATATTACAATTTGGAGGAGGGGGAGCAGTAAAAAGCTCACTAAAAAAAACCTGGGCTCAGTTGGCCCGGCTGATAGTACCCTGTAAGGGCTCCTAATCTAGGAATACAGGATGAGCAGCGTTTGTACTCCATGTTAGGAGCAGCTGCACATGGCATCTGTTCCTCATGTCAGAGGTGGCTATTTCTTCTGGAGCTAAGTCGGCCTGCCACTGAGTAGTGCTCCCAGTCTTAATGACAAAGGCAGATAGACACATTCTACTTCACCCAGTCATGATCTCAAGCTCTACAAGCTTGATACCCTAATATGATTGAGTGGAGATAAGAAAGAAGAAGACTATTGCAATTGTTCAATATAGCCATAGTTCACTTTATTATAAAATAAAAAAATGGAATTATATCAAATTCATTATAAAGGGAAGGTTTACTATATCCCAAGGTTCATTTTAGAGGGGTTTTACTGTAATTTGTCTCATATAAGATTGAAAAAAGACAATCATCAACACAAATGGTGTTCTAAGTTCTATATAATAAAAATCTATATCACAGCATTTTCATCAAATGTAAAAAATTTACATTTATAAAAAAACAAAATTTGAGAATCAACAAGTAAATAAATTGAGCACAATAATGATATTATTTACATAGTTGCAGCCATTCAGGTGTGCCATGATTGACTATTATAGGGGGAGGGGGTTTGTGGTGAAATTAAGTATATAAACATCATTGACTATTGACTGGTTCATTCATTGATGAGCTCTACTCATCTCCAGTAGACATCATCAACAAGCTCTACAAGCTTGATACCCTGATAAGTGGAGATAAGAAAGAAGGATATACAGTTAAACCTGTCTAGAGCGCCACCTCTAAATAGCGTCTTCCTCTCTATAGCGCCTGATTTTAAATACATAGTACGATGCGATTTACATTAAAAGTGACCTGTCTATAGCACCCACTCTCTATAGCACCCTATTTTAGTGAGTCCCAAGAGGGAGCGCTATAGACAGGTTTAACTGTATACACTTCTCTTCAACTTTAATAATTCACCACCCCCAGGTTTCAGAAAAAAAAAAAAAAAATCCGGGTAAAGAGAGATCAAGTGTTAAGTCAGTTAAGATTATTATGAATTTATCACTATATTTGATGCAAGTGGTAGTCATTTTTCATGGTTATTATGTTGTCAACACACAGGAAGGGTTGAATTAGAAGTCTTAATGTTGAATTAAAGCTGGTTATATAAAATATGCTGATTGAGATTTTCTTAAATGTAAAATTATAGTTAGTTGAATTAAAGAGGTTATAAATATAGCACAATTCTTGAAGTTGAAAAAAAAAAAAGATAGTCAAACCTGTCTATAGCACTGCCTCTAAATATCACCTCCCTCTCTATAGCGCCCGATTTTAAATATTAAAATGTAAACATTTTACATTAAAAGTGACCCTATAGCACCCCCTCTCTATAGCCCCCTATTTTGGTGAGTCCCAAGAGGGGGTGCTATAGACAGGTTTAACTGTATATAAATATATTAATCTATATATAACAAAAAAAAAAAAAAGGTTGGCACCTCTTCTTTTAAAAATGCATTAAAACATTATCACAGTAAAAAAATGTAATGGTGATGGTACAACAAATGCATTATTTTATTGCATTTTACATGGGAGAGAGAGATACCTGATACATGAATACCATCCTCCTGAAACTTTATGTTATACAGTAGAACCTCAGTGAGAGAACACCTCTCTATAAAGGGCAGCTTTCATTGTCAAAATTACCATTGTTTCTAATTAGCAGCTCTCTGGTAAGAGGACATCTCTCCCTAAAGAACACTTTGGCTCTGCATCTAGGTGTTGTTCTTTATAGAGGTTCTACTGTATATATATATATTAAGAAAAGGGCATCTCCTTATCGTGCAACTGAAAGTTGCTGATGGCTTGCACCATCTATCGGAATAAATATCGCCTATTCTCGTTGATTTCTAATTATTCCAGAATTGGCCAAATACCCATTCTTGATTAATCAAGAAAAGCTAACCACAGATGGCGCAAGCCATCAGCAACTTTCAGTTGCACGATAAGGAGATGCCCTTTTCTTAATTTATGCACCTTATCCCAGTACAATATCACATTTGTACTATTTTTTCATATATATATATAGATGGAGATTTTTCAGGGAGGAAATTGATCTATTAAAGTAAAGGGTGCCTTCTCCCGTCATATTAAAACGTCAAGTTTGGCGTAAAGTTTTGACGTTTAATTTGATGGGGGAGAAACGTCCTGTGCTTTTATAAAAAAATATATATAAAATGAAAGGATTTAAAAGCACGAATGTTTCTTTTATACATAATACACACTTCTACTGTCCTTACTGCGATGAAAAAATATTTTGGGAGGGCTTGGCTCATCAGTCGTGAACCCTCCCAGCGGTTTCGCCAAATTAATCTACCAGACCGCTTTTCAGAGCTCTAATACTGTATTGGACGATTCTGCTTATATACGCAGCACTGAAGGATGGAATCTCAGTAATTGTTTTCAATAAAACTATGGACATAAGCTTATAGTTATAGAAGTTGTATAGCTTATAGAAGTTTGTATTATGTATAAAAGAAACATTTGTGCTTTTAAATCCTTTCATTTTATATGTATAGATGGCGCGTTATTGCTTTGTGTTAAATAAATATATATACATATTGCAAAACATACAATGGGGGTTATAATAGAGATTTGTAAATAAAAATAAAAAAATGGGGTTCATATACACTAAACAGCATTAGATGATATTTAAGATTAATTTGAGAAAAAAAATTGTTAACTGTTGCGATTTGCATTGATGTGTTCCTCTGGAGATCTTCAGACTCTGTATCCATGCCATATAGCATTAATACAAAATCACTCTTTACGAAGAACCGCGTGGTGTAGAGGCGTACGACCATGTTTATCCTTTGCTTCCAAATTGGCTCCATATTCTACCAGAATTTTGGCAGAGTTCAACATTCCTTTTTTTGAAGCAAGGCTTAAGGGAGTTAAGCCATTTACTTCTTGAATTTCTTTATTGGCTCCATATTTTATTAAAATGTATGCTATCTCACTGTGGTTTTTCATTACAGCACTATGAAGGGGGCTTAGACCTCTATTTTCTTGAATGTCTAAATTGGCACATGAAGCAACCAAAGCTTGAACAATATTCACATGACAATCAGAGACAGCATAATTTAAGGGGGTAAAACCTTTAAGATCTTGTACATCCATTTTAGCTTTTGACGCTATCAATACCTTTACAACATCAATATGACCTTGAATTACGGCTTCATGCATAGGTCTACGCTGGTAGATGATATCTTGAGATTCCATGTCAGCACCTGCTTTAATCAAAACCACTACAACATCAACATAGCCACTACTTACTGCTTCATGTAAAGGGCTAAAGCCATCATTATTTTTTACATCCAATTTTGCTCCTATTTCAATAAGATATTTTACTGTATCCGTTTTTCCCAACATTGCTGCATTATGTAATGGAGTGTTAGCATCATTATCTCCAATGTTAAGATTGGGCATGGAATCAACAAGAAGTTTTAAGATGTCTGCATCATCATTTTCTGCTGCAAGATGTAATACGCTAGAACCATCATTCAGTTTAATGTCAGGATTTGCACCAGATTCTATCAGAACTTTCACAATATCAGTATAGCCTTCTTCACATGCTATATGTAATGCACGGTAAGATTCCTTATTCGGAAGTTCCATATTGGCATTTGATTCTATTAGATATTTAACAATAATCATATGTCCCTCAAGTACTGCCATATTTAATTCATTATTGCCATCATTGTTTTGTATATTAAGATTGGCTCCAGATTCTATAAGCAATTTCACAATATCAATATGACCATTAGATGCAGAGCTATGTAATGCACTATTGCCATTGCTATTTTGAACTTCCAGATTAGCACCAGCTTCAATCAATATTTTTACAATCTCAACTTGTCCTTTGAGAGCTGCTATAATCAATGGACTATTTCCTTTATTATTTACAAGCTCTATATTTGTATCCAATTCTAAAAGAAATTTCACGACATCACTGTGACCATAAAGCACTGCTGTATACAATACACTATTGCCATTACAATTTTGAACTTTCAGACTAGCACCTGCTTCAATCAATAATTTTACAATATCAATATGACCTTTAAGTGCAGCCATAATCAATGGACTATTTCCATTTTTGTTCCTGAGTTCGATATTGGCACCTGATTCTATAAGACATTCTACTACTTCAATATGACCATTAGATACAGCTTTATGTAATGCACTACTGCCATTACAATTTCGAATTTCCAGATTAGCACCGGATTCAATTAATATTTGTACAATATCATTATATCCTTTGAATGCTGCTATAATCAATGCAGTATTTCCATTATTATTTATAAGCTCTATATTTGTATTTGATTCTATAAGAATTTTCACAATGTCAGTATTGCCAAAGAGTGCTGCTAAATGTAATGCACTATTACCATTAATATTTTGATCTTCCAAATTTTCACTTAATTCTATCAAAGCTTTTAAAATATCAACATGGCCCCTTTTTGCTGCTCGATGTAGAGGGCTATTGCATTTATCATCTTTGGTGTCTACATTAACTCCAGCTTTTAAAAGCATTTGCACAATTTCTAAGTTGCCAATTAAAACCGATTTATTTAACGGAGTTATACCAGAATATGGATTCTCTAAATCAACTCCCATTTCAATTAGTTGCTTAACTACGCCTATGCGATTATTGGATATTGCATTGTATAATCTTTTCTCCATTTTTAGATTTTTCATTTCTCACTTCTCGTCTGGCATTCAAAGCATCACACGTGGGATTTTTTTTTTAAAGATTTTATTTAATTTGTTTCTATTTTGGTTACTTAACTCACGATTTGAATTTCATTGCACTATTATTTATATAGTTTAATTCATTATTTTAAATATATATATATATATTTTATTTTAAAAAATTAATATTAAATATCACAAAAATCAATAATAACAATGTAAACAAAAATTAATATTTCATAAATATTTTAGAATTTGGTCATAAACAAAAAAAGACATTTAAAATTAGGGGGAGGGAGGTTGCACAAGTTTGCACTCTACCTAAAATCTGAATTATTAGAAAAAAAATATATAACAATTTATATATTCATAAAACTAAATCTAATATTTGTTCGTTTATTACTTCTTGTGTATATTTTCAAAAACATAAGTTAGAAAAAGCACACACTATTTTTTTGCAATTTTTTATTTTATTTTAACAAAAAAAAAAAACCTTCAAATTGAATTCGTATAAAGGTTTTTAACATTTAATTAGACAATTTTCAATTTTAATTTAGACATTTTTCAATTTTAATTTAGACACATGGACTTTTTATAGAAAAGTCCAGGTGTCTAAATTAAAATGAAAAATGTCTAAATAAAAATGAATTTGTCTAAATTAAAATGAAAAATGTCTAAATATATATTAAAATTGTCTAATTAAAAGTTAAAAACCTATAAAAGGATAATATTTTAAGAAAAATTAGCTTTAATAAATCATTATCCCTTTAATTTATATTTTTAAAATTTTATTAAGATTTTTGAATTTATCAATAACTTTTCATAAAGAATGGGCCAGAAAAGATGATAAATTTTAAAATCCGCATAGATCTCTTATCATAAATTATCAAAATTTCTTGTTTCAGAATCAAAGAAAGAATTTTAGGAGATTAAATATAGTTACACTTGAAACCAAAGTGAAGTTAAAACATTAGAATTTCATTTTTGAAATTATTCAGCCATTAGGCTGACAAAGAGAAGACAAATATCATCATCATTTACATTTATTGAATTGTAAAATCTTATCGTGTTTTTCTGTAGAAGGGCTTGTAAGCTTGAAAGTTAGAAATTAACATTTAATATTCAAAAAATAACGCCCTTCCCCAGCACTTAACGATCTTTTGGTGATAAACACACAGGGCGAGACAACCCGTGAAGAGAATGGTGTCAATCAACAATTAACCTCATCTGTTGTAACCAGATAACCATAGTGCATGACTTATCAGATCACTATTGTTGTAAGATTTAGGTACTTACAGCTTGTATGAAGGCATGAGGACGTTGATGATTATAGATTATATAATAATTAGACGAATGACCCGGGCAACGCCCTGGTTTACCCGATTAAATGTTTTATTCAAACACTATTCGTTACAATTATAAATTTGGCGCCGTGGATGTCACTCTTGTGAAACGTCCCGCTCCAAACTTTACATGTACATTAGGTCAGCTGATATTACCTCCCATCTTCACCGCTAGAGGCGTTGCTCGCGAGCAAAAGGACAAACTCGACGAATATTCGGGATAGAGACCTGAAAATTTCACTATAAGTTTTTCCAGATTCTACTCTATATACTGTTAAAATTTCAGTCAGATTAGTTACGATATAAATCTTCAAATCGAGCGAGCGTCTATAAATATTTCGATTTAGATCAAGTATTTTAATTATTAAGCGAACACACACTATTATTAATAAAATTTTGAGAATATTTCGATTTTAAACGTATTTATAACCTTGATAGAGGGCGCTGTTCGTGAGCCAAGTAGAATAATTTGAATATATAGTTTTAATATTTAATTTATATATAATTTAAAATAGCCTATCGTTTTCCTCGTATTTTTTTTACCTATGTATGGAAATTTTGGTACTGTAAAAAAAAACTTTGCTTCAATAATATATATATAAAAAAAAAAAACACCCAGGATAAGTTTCGAACCAAGGTTGTGGAAGCACGAAGCAGCACACCTAACCATTAAGCTACGCTTGGCAGCATAAATATTCGCATGTAAAGCTATTTCAGGCCTTAGATATTTCTAAGGACCTTTTTGAAATAGGTTTTTGAAACATGGAAATTATAATACTTCAAATAAAACCAAACATACCAAATATTTCGAATTAGAGCAGTTATTATATAATTAACTTTATGAACGGAAAAATATGTCCAGGGTAGCCTAGTGGTCATGGCATCTGCCCGGTAAGCGGAAGGTCGTGGGTTCAATTCCCATCCCTTGACACTTTTTTTATTTTATCCATTCTGACCAAAATCTATCTGTGAACTTCACACAGACAGAATAAGACAATTATATAAGTAGATAATCTTTATTATCCATTTAGTAGAAAACAAGTTATAGTAGCGAACACATTTATGATATAGAGAAGAAGTAAACAAACTGTAGTGATGATGATAAGGGCAGTGTGGCGCTAGCTGTCGTAGCATTCAGTTTCCAACAATCCTCGGCATGAATGTGGAGACGTCACGAGGTTGTTGCGTAACTTCTCAAATGTCGGCCTTGGTAGCGGCTTTGTCAGGATGTCCGCCTTCATGTTGCCTGTCGGGCAATAGGTCATTTTTATCACTGTCTTCTTCTGAAGATCCTTCAGGTGATGGATCTTGGTTGCGATGTGCTTGGTTCTAGAAGACACTTTTTCGGATGAACATATCTTGAGACATGATTGATTGTCTTGGTGGAAGTAGATTGGAGCTTTCTGTTCCAGTTCGAGATCTTTCAGCAAGTCGAGGAGCCACAACAGTTCTTGTGAGGCTTCAGCTGCGGAGATTAGTTCCGCTTCGGTGGATGAGAGAGATACGCAACATTGTTTCCCAGTCATCCATGAGATGGGGTTTGATCCCAGTAGGAACAAGTTTCCGCTTAGTGATTTTCTGTCGGTGTTGTCGCTTGCCCAGGTGGCATCACTGTATGCTTCCAGTGTGGGAGGTTTTTGGTTAGATAAGCGTAGCTTGAGTTCTTTGGTAGTTTTTAGATATCTTACGATTCTTTTTGCTGCATTCCAGTCACAATTTCTAGGGTTTTGGTTTCTGCTGCTGAGTATGCAGACCGGAGCCGCGATATCTGCTCTGGATACTACGCTTAGGTACAATAGTACCTAATAGTTTGAAGTATCTCTTACCGCTAAGAGAGTTAGTTGGTAATGGACCGCAGACATCACTGTGGACAAGTTGAAGCGTTTCAGTTGCTCTGTACTCTGTCTTCTTTGGAAATGGGGTTTCGGTGAGTTTTCCTGGAATGCACTGAACGCAGTCTGTGCTGTGCGAGCAGTTATTTAGACTTAGTCCTCTTGCTAGGTTCTCATTTTGAATTTTCTTAATTGATTCTATATTTCTGTGTCCTAGTCTGTCGTGCCAGAGCATGAGGCAATTTTTGTTCTTGCAGTGGTTTTGTTTTGCTACATTTGCTTTGAATGTGCGAGTTTGGAGGTTGTCATCCAGGTGGAGTCGGTATATTCCATTGTCAAGTATACCGTTCGCGAGGGCTGTGTTGTCTCTTTCGATGGTACACCAATCTCTTTTGAACGTTACTTTACATCCGTTGGAGGTGGCCGCACTCACTGACAGAAGGTTGTCTGTTAGTTCCGGGATGTAGAGAACTTTTGTGAGAAGTAAGGTGTCAGTCTTTCCTTGGGGTGTGATGACTTTGATTTCTCCTTGTCCTATCCCTTTGACCTGCAGCTTATTGCCATTAGCAACCACAACATTTTGTGTTTGTTCTCTGTTAAGTTCAGTGAAGAAGCTTTCATCGTACGCCATATGAGATGTGGCTCCAGAGTCGACGAACCAGTTGTGTACACTTGCTTCTCGTTGAGTGCAATTGAGAGCTTTTGGGTTAGGTCCTTTTGTTGTTCTCTGATTTGTTGGTTGTTCTTGGGTGACACTCGACTGATTTGTGTACTTTGGTACGTTTCCTCTTCTGAAGTTTTCATATTTGTACTCTTTGTTGCTGTTGTTTCGCTTTTGATAGTGCCAACATTCTTCCTTGGAGTGGTTTGGTTTGTGGCAGAAAGAACAGAATTTCTTCTCTTTTTCTCTTCTTTGGCTTGAAGCTCTGTGGAGGCTTTTTAAGGCTTTTGATTCAGTGCTTTCGTCTTTCGAGCTTTCTACTCTGCGTGTGTGTTCATCAAGGAGTTTGTTCTTGGTGAATTCAAGCGTTAGCTCGTCATCAGGCCTTGATTCCAACATCGTGATGAGATTGGAGTAGCTCTTTGGAAGCGAGCAAAGCAGTATAGCCGTGATGTGAGAGTCCTTTAGTGTTTCGCCAATGGTTCGCAGTTTGCCAACTAGTTCCATCATGGTAGTTGTTCTACCGCGTTAGGGTAAAGGTTCGAGCTGCAGTGAGAACTATAAATTAATAATTTATATTTTAATAAGTGTCCAAAAATTACATACAATTATAAGAGGCAGGTGGAGTACAGTTTTTACTCCACCAGCGCCTAGAGTATTATATAATGGAAGGAACCGCCGCAGGTTGTAGCGACGCGCGGTAAACAGCCGGCGACATCAGGCGGTGTTCGAAAAGTGCGCGCGCAGCCCCCGGTGCGCGCGCAGGCCGGCTGGCCAGCCGCCGCTTCTCGCAGAATTCCCAGCGTCCCAGGCCAGCGTCGCCCGCTGGCATCCTCTTATCTCATGCCCCCCCTGGAGATTGGGACTTGGGACCGATCCAACGTAGTTGCTATAACGCGGGTTCGGTTCTCGGGTTCGAGGGGATAAGGTCTGCTGATGTTGAGCTGAGTTGGGTGGGGTGGTGTACGGTGGAGGCACGAAAGGTCGTAAGAATCTGCGATTACGGCGAAGAAGGCGTCCGGCGTCGGTCCGGATGAGGTAGCTGCGACCGCGTGGAAGTTGTTCGAGAACCTCAGCAAGGAGGGTCCAATGTTTTGTGCGGTGATCCTGGACAAGGACTATTGCTCCCACTTCCAATTGTGAGAGTGGCTTGGCGTTGCGATTGTATCGCTTGAGGGCTTTCTGCCTTAAGTTCTGGGCTCGTTGATCGCATTCTGAAATCCTTGTTCTCCATTCCTTGGCAAACTGACTACGGTGAAGCGGTAGCTTGGTACGTGTCGGGGCACCAAACACAATCTGCGCTGGACTTCGTCCCTCTGCTTTGGGCGTGTTTCGGAACTCCATCAAACTTTCTAAAAATGTGTCGGACTTGAGATTCCCATTGGTGGTGGTCTTGCTGATTAGGTACTTTATCGCTTTTACGGCCGCTTCGGCAAGTCCATTTGATTGAGGAAAGTGTGGAGATGAGGTGGAGTGCTCGATGTTCCAACGCTTTGTCCAACTCCGAAACTCTTGAGAGGAGAATTGGGGACCATTGTCGGATGTGAGTATCTCTGGGATGCCGTAATCTGCCATCCACTTTTGAAGGTGACGGATGACCGTGGTGGACGTGGGTGCTCTGCCACATTGCGTCACGTTGATCCAACCTGAAAAGCGGTCGACCATAACGAGATATTGGTATCCAGCGTGCGAAAAAAGGTCGCAGGAAACATGTTGAAATGGGTAGCTAGGCGGCGGGTCGGAATAGAGTGGTTCTTTCTGTTGCGAGGGTAGATAGGCTGAACACTCGGCACACGTTTTTACTACGTTCCGGATGTCATTAGTGATGCTCGGCCAAAAGACAGATTGGCCAGCGCGTCGAAGAGTCCGGTCTTGGCCTTGATGCGAAGCATGGAGTATTTTTAGCACTTCTGAGCGTAATGGTGTTGGGATGAGTAGGCGAGAGCCTAAGAAAACGAGTTCTTCGCGTACGCTTAGTTGGTGCAATACTCTCCAGTAGGGGCGAAGATCTTCGTCGAGGTCTTCTTTACGTTGAATCTTTTGAGGGATGATATTGCGTATACGTTTGTACTCTCCATCATGCTCTGCGGCTGCTCTGATTTGTCGTATTAACGAATCCTCCAATACCCTGGATCCGTCGACCGGGTCTACTACTGCAGCGGCAATGAGAGGTGCGGGATCAGAATCAGGATGATCATCGGTATCGTAAACGTCGGGAACTGGGGATGGGTGGCGAGAGAGCACGTCGACAACGGTATGTTTCTTTCCCGGACGCCAAACTGCCGTAATGAGGTACGGAGTCAGCTTTTCCTTTAGCCGGAGGAGCCTTGGGTTTTCTATCTCGTCCAGAGTTTTGGAGTTCAGTATGGGAATAAGGGGACGGTGGTCGACTATAAGTTCGAAATGAGATCCCATAAGAAATAACTTGCATTTCTTGGCTGCCCACACGACAGCTAATAACTCAATTTCCGTGGCGCTATACCGGGACTCTGCAGGAGTCACATTGCGGGATCCTACCTGGAGAAGTCTCCATTGACTATCAGGTTGTTGTTGATAAAGGGCATATCCTAGTCCCTGGGTCTGTGCTGCGTCCGTTTCTAGGCGGAGGGGTTGTCCTGGGGAGAACTGTGCTAGGATGCGTGAGCTGCAGAGTTCTTGAATGACTGCGTCAAAAGCTCGCTGGTGGGGGTTCTCCCAAACGAAGGCGGCTTTGGCTGACAAAAGTGATCGGATTGGCGCGGATAGCTCGGTTAGATGATGGGAAAAGGCCTCAAACTGTTGAACAAGGCCGTTAAAGGAACGCACGTCGGTCTTGTTGGTTGGTATCGGGAAATTCTTTAGAGCGGAGTACAAATGTGGAGAAGGTGTGTAACCGGAAGAATTTATACGGAAGCCACACCAGTCGACTTCTGGCTGAGCGAATACGAACTTCTTCTGGTTGAGGGTGATTCCATGTTCCTGACACCGGGAAATGACCTGTCGAACACGTTGGACGTGTGTGTTTGTAGTCTGAATCGAAGATAATGATGTCCTCTACCACTTTTTCTACGTTCTGTATTCCAAATAGGGCTTCGTCTCCACGACGGTTGTGCTCGTCTCCGGCGGAACACAATCCCATCACGTTGCGACAATAGCGGTAACTTCCCCATGGTGTGATGAAGGTGATTAGTTTTTTACTCTTTTCATCGAGGGGGACTTGCCAATAACCGTGACGGGCATCTAGCGTGCTGAAAAACTGCATGCCTGGTGGGATGCGAGCAACAACCTCGCGGGGTACCCTGACTGGATAGGCGGGTCGTCGGACGTATTTGTTCAGTCCGGTGAGGTCCACGGTTACGCGCGGTTCTGATGAGCCTTTTTTCGGGACGACTACCATAGGATGGCACCAATCGATGGCTTCGCCGACGGGTACCTGTTCGATTATCCCTTTCGCCAACATGGTATCGAGTTGAGTTTTGACGGGGTCTCTCCAGTGAAAGGGAACGTTGTATGCCCGGTAGCGTTTGCAAGGAACGGCATCTTTAACTAGTTCGATAGACATGGGGGGTCCTTGCATGGGTTTTAACACTGTGTCGTCGAACGCTCTAGCATAATGGGTAAGGATAGACTGCTTATCGATCTCATTGGCTCTCACCGGGGTCGGCGGGAACGTTAGAACTTGTCCGTTGGTTATGGCATTGACGATCATTGAATGGGGCCAGTTATCCGGCAGAAGTCCTAAGGCTTTGCATCCGCTCTTGCTCAAGAGAGGGGCGTTCAGGTGCTTCCAGACTCCAACGGTAGTACTGTATGTTTTCCCGTTGAGATGCAGTGCCGCGACGAACGATCCACAAGGACTTAAGCTGATGCCGTTGGCTCCTACGCAAGGGACGTTCTTCGGGTTGAGTGCTGATCGGGTCTGCTCATCCAGAACAGGAATTCTGATTCTGGGATTAGATCCAGATCTGACCCCGGGTCCGCCAGCCAACGGATTTGGTGTAACTTATGGTTGATATCGGTCGTAATGGTTATGAGTTCGTTGCGTACTCCAGCTGCAACAACTGTGTTTGAGGGTCCTGGTTGGGACTGATTGTTTCTGGTTGCGGGTGGCGGGATATTAGGTTTGGTTGTGGGTTTCCGTTTCAGTTGTCGGCAAACCCTTCCGTAATGCCCGGTGATGCCGCATTTGTTACACTCTGTCTTTTGCTGGGCACTGGTCACGGCGGTGTCTTGGGTTCGCCCCACATCCGGAGCAGGGGTCGTTAGGATCATAGGGTTTCTGAAAGAAACGGTTGGCCTTAGGTGAGGTTTCAGACGAGCTGGCTTGTTGATGCTTGTAGGTTGATGGTGCACGTCTGGTTGCAATGAAGGCTTCGGGGGAGGTGGTTGGGGAGGGCGAAAGAGTCGCGCCCACGGCGGTAGCACTCTCATGTGCGATGCAAATTGAGAGGACTCGGTCCAGGGAGAGGTCGGAATTGTACTGCTCCGCCAGTACTTTTCGTTGGAGGTCTTTATCAAACAGGCCACATATTAACCTGTCACGGATATGGAGTTGCTGTTGATAACCAGCAAGGGCAAACGTTTCCCACAAGCTCTTTTTGTGCATATTGTAATACACGGGTCGCCGCATGTGCTGCACTTAAAATCCAGCTCATGTGCACACGAGTCATCAAGAGCTTTAAGGGCTGCGAAGTAGCGATCCACCGATTCTCCGGTTTGTTGGTCCCTACGATGAAAATCTTGCCGATCAAGGAGGGGGTTTCGCTTCTTGCGTAGGTAGGCCTCGAGAGCATTCACGGCTTCATCGAGGGTGGTGGTGGTAGAAATATGAAGGCGGCCTGATTGCCAAAGGATGGTCCATTCGGAATGGAGGGCGGCACGCAAAGTCACTTGCTGTGTGGATAGCGGGAGGGTGGCTACTTGTTGGGCGTCCACGTAGTCGTTCCAACGTTGTTTCCAATCGCGGAAAAAAGACATCGTTAACTCCTCCGGGGAAGCCAGTTTAGGAAGCTGGATGATTTTTGTGGCGTGGTGAGGAGGAGCTCCTAATGGGACTGTCGGTGTCGGATTCCGAGTAGCCATCTGCTGCAACAGTGCGGCTATGGACCTGAGGATGTCGGTGCTGGTCGGCGAGGCAGGGTTCTCTGGAGGGGTTTGGGATGGTCGGCGATTCCTTCTTGAGGGCATCTTGATTACTAATTGTCACTGAGCTGTCACTTAAAAAACGGCTATAATTAACCGAATGTCGACTTCGCCATGTTCTACCGCGTTAGGGTAAAGGTTCGAGCTGCAGTGAGAACTATAAATTAATAATTTATATTTTAATAAGTGTCCAAAAATTACATACAATTATAAGAGGCAGGTGGAGTACAGTTTTTACTCCACCAGCGCCTAGAGTATTATATAATGGAAGGAACCGCCGCAGGTTGTAGCGACGCGCGGTAAACAGCCGGCGACATCAGGCGGTGTTCGAAAAGTGCGCGCGCAGCCCCCGGTGCGCGCGCAGGCCGGCTGGCCAGCCGCCGCTTCTCGCAGAATTCCCAGCGTCCCAGGCCAGCGTCGCCCGCTGGCATCCTCTTATCTCAGTAGTGATGTGCAGTTGCATGTCTTTGTCTTCTTCGAGTTTTAAGCTGTATAGTTTCCTTAGCAAATAAAATTTTCCTGAGAGTGTTTTTCTTTCATAGATATTTTTAAGAGTGTCCCAGGTGGCTTTGGCTGTTAGTAGGTTTTTGACATGCACTATTTGTGAGTCGGCAATGCTTAGATTAATGATAGCTCTAGCTTTTGAGTCTTTCTTTTTCCATTCGATTTTAGGTTCATCTGGAATATTTTCGGTGACAACTTCCCAAAGATCTTCCTTTTGCAAGAGCATTTCAATTTTGAAAGACCATAGTGAGTAGTTATAGCCGTCGAGCTTATCTAGGGTTACATCGTGGCTCGGGAGTGACGCCATTTTTGCTAAGCCTTTTTTCTTTGTCTTAACTCGTTAGTTGAATTTCATGCAATATTCAGTCTCCTAATCTAATTGTTGTAAGATTTAGGTACTTACAGCTTGTATGAAGGCATGAGGACGTTGATGATTATATAAGTAGATAATCTTTATTATCCATTTAGTAGAAAACAAGTTATAGTAGCGAACACATTTATGATATAGAGAAGAAGTAAACAAACTGTAGTGATGATGATAACGGCAGTGTGGCGCTAGCTGTCGTAGCATTCAGTTTCCAACAACCATATTATCATTTGTTTATCAATTTGTGTATAATATTGTGTCAATTGTGTATCAATTGACCTCATCTGTGGTAACTGGAAAACCATAGTGCATGATGACTTATCAGATCACTATATTATCATTTGTTTATTAATTTGTGTATAATATTGTGTCAATTGTGTATCAATTGACCTCATCTATGGTAACTGGAAAACCATAGTGCATGACTTATCAGATCACTATATTATCAGGTTCAATATATCTCCTTCCAAAAATTCTAAAAACCAAGTAACTAGTAAGCCTCTATACTTTATTAATGTTATCTTCAAATTCTCAAACGCAAACTGGGACAGTGTCATTTATGTTTTTAAAACGAGCGAAGAACTTATCGAAAAATTCTTGGAGAAGGTCAAAAGCGAAAAAGATATTGTTTATGTCACCCCAGTTATCAATAAAGCCACATTCCAGTTGTGCATACAACGACCAAAGACCCATATATACCAAACAATATCTTGGAGAAAACCAGATCTGAGCGAACAGAAGATGGCCACAGTTAGAGCACGTCGTGCAAAGAAGAAATCGAGATACCCTCTTTAACGAGTATTAGAGATTTTATACAAATGTATCAAGAGAAGATATCAAAGGGAAAGGAAAAAGCCATAAGACACAAGAATGGCGTCGCTAATATGCTCAAACTGCGACGCTTCACCTTGGGGTACTGTAAATATTGGTTTTTGAAAAATCCAAGCACGAAAACAAGGCTCACATCTCTTTAAGATGGTAACAGGTTTACTACGAATCCGAGGGATATTCTCATTCAAACTCTTGATGCTTATTATGGCCCCATTCCACCAAATATAAAAAAGATGCCTCACCCACCCGCGACCAAGCCCATCCTAGTTTTACCAGCAGCGAGCTTAGAGAGCCCCAACTAAAATGCGAATCCCGTCGAGCCAAGGTATGGAAGGTATTCCCCCATTTTGATTGTGAAATTCACTAAAAATTTTGAAAAAATATTTTGAAACTCTACAATAAGTGCCTAGATCCAAAGTATTTCCCAAGTCTTTGGAAATAAGGTCTTGTAAAACTCATTATAAAACCAACTGAGAAATCTACTTATCATTCCATCGTCCAATTACCTTGCTTTCGGGATTTGTAAAAGTTTTAGAAAGGCTCATATTGGCAAGACTACCATGGAGGGCGGAGGGACTTATTATCACCTTTTCAATTCGGATTTAGACTAACCCGCTCAAACACATCAGCACTTCTTTGACTTAAGGAAAACCTCTCGAAATCATTGAACAAATATAAACGTTCATTATTAATATTATTTGATATAAAAGGAGAATTTGACAATGTCTTGCACTCAAGTATCCTGAAAGGGCTGAGCAATGCCAGCTGTCCAGAAAACCTCTCACTTAATTGAATCCTTGAGTGGGAGGAAATTCTACATAGAAGAGAATGGATGTGTCGTGCACAATAATGTAGAGCGAGGATATCTTCAAGGATCTGTACTTGGACCTTTGGAACATAACCTTCAATGACTTGCTTATCCTAAAATCTGTATGCTTCGTGTTCATACACGCCTACGTCGATGATTCATTGTTATTAGTGGGCGGCCCCAGAAACAAGCAATTTCAGTGGGTTCAGAAGTACATGGATTTGCGATGAAAACTCCTTTCGAATTAAATGCAGCCAAATTCAAGGTAATTATTGTAAACAACCCTAGATGTATAATCATTTTACCAACTTGGCAACTCACAATAAATAACCTTCAATTGAAAGACAAGAAAGTATCAAGATCCTTATAGTTGTTGTCGATCAGAAATTAACATTTGTTGTGAAGTTGGACAACAAGGCTGTTGCCTCATATGTAAATAATCTCAGAACACACTACAAATAAACTCATTGTAGATGCACTGAACATCATAAGCACAATTAATCGAGGAAACAAATTATCAGTTACTTGGGTCAAGGGCCACAGTCAAGGCAACATTAAGGAAGACGTCCTTGCAAAGAAGGCAACTTTATTTTGTTTGAAGTAAACGAAAAAATTGCGCTACAAATTTTAAAAATAAAACTACAACCTTTCGCAATGAGTTTCTTTTATTATGATATGCGCGAGCTTTCTTTTGTTTATTGTCTATTGTATAACGTTGCCCTTTTCTCTCTTGACTATCTTATTTTTCTTAAAAGAATAAAGTTTAGTTGGAATTTTAGAATTAGTCTGATCTTTCTTATCTCCACTCAATCATATTAGGGTATGAAACTTGTAAAGCTTGAGACTTTTGATGTTGTCTTCCGGGGATGAGTAGAGCTCCTGATTCTTCGTAGCAAGATGTTCGAGATGAACTCCGCCTTTGCCGGTCCCAAGCCCGGATGAAAAAGGAGGAGGGGGAGCAGTAACAAGTTCACTAAAAAACCTGAGCTCGGCTGGCTTGGCTGATAGTACCCTGTAAGGGCTCCTAATCCAGGGATACAGGATGAGCAGCGTTTGTACTCCATGTTAGGAGCAGCTGCACATGGCGTCTGTTCCTCATGTCAGAGGCGGCCATTTATTTTGGGGCTAAGTCGGCCTGCCACTGAGTAGTGCTCCCAGTCTTAATGACAAAGGCATTCTACTTCACCTCATCCATTGATGTGATCTACTCATCCCCGACAGACACCATCAACAAGCTTGACACCCTGATATGTTTGAGTGGAGATAAGAAATATGATGTTCTGTCAAACAATTTTCACAAAAGAGCTAAATATATCCTTGAGAATTGTTGCGCGGTAAATGACTAAGTCATTTATATTCATAAGATACTTTTTTTTCGCCCTATTCAAAATACATATTCAAAGATTTCCTTAAATGGATTATGTACGAATCCAACACAATGGGGTCATGGGAATAACAAAAAAAAAAAAACATTATTTATTTACTAAGAGGTTTTAAAAATAGGGTGGATAATTGTATATGTGTCATGTATTAATTAAATAGTGAATATTTACATACAGTTAAACCTGTCTATAGCGCCCCCCCTAAATAGCGCCTCCCTCTCTATAGCGCCCGATTTTAAATACCTAGTATGATGCGATTTACATTAAAAGTGACCTGTCTATAACACCCCCCTCTCTATAGCACCCTATTTTGGTGAGTCCCAAGAGGGGGCGCTATAGACAGGTTTAACTGTATTTCCTTTGTGATGTCCTTTGTGTATTTCCTAAATGTCATTTTTTTATTCAGTGAAAATATACTATTAATTTTTTCTTAATAATCCAAAATGTAATGAATAACACGTACAATTTTCTTTTTTGATTTTTGAGTTAAAGATATTATAAAATTTTTAAATTATGTTGAAGATAGAGGTTGTCTGGCCGACATTCATAGTTATTAAAAATAAGATACACTTTGGCTAGAAAAGGTTTTAAAAACCTTTTATGAATGAAGTGTCTCTTATTTTTAAGAATTATTTTTAATATACCTCTACAGACAATTAAATTTAATCTACTAATATATATTTGTTATTGTTTTAATGTCCATCGATACAGAGTTTAAAACAACAACTGACTCACCCGTGCTGGCAAGGTCACGCTCCGCTGCGTCACGTGGGAAAACATACGTAGATGTTTTCTTACATGTTCTCAGCACATCCCCCTTTTTAAGACTTGAAATATATATATACATTACAAACTTTAAATGCATAATATAATTAATAATGAAGGCGATCCACAGGTTTAACAATTCGTCCACTCCGGGTTCTTATCTGGCCGTCTTCTGAGTCGTTAGAGGGATAATCCACAACTGGGGTCTCTTCATTTTCAACCAGTTCCTCCCCCGAAAAGGTCGGCGTCGATGGGTCGGCTGGATATTGCACTGTAACTCCTTTTCGTAGATGGAACCTGTTTCGACGTAAAGTCCCAACTGGAGTATCAACCATATATGACCTTGGTGTCGATGTTTTCTGCTTTACAATCCCCCAGCTTCGCATATCTGTAATCCAAACCGTGTCACCTTCGGATAGCTCCTCCATGTCCGTAGCTCCGCAGCGTCGATCATATCTGGATTTCATATCCTTTCTCCTCCTCCCCTCCTTTCTTTTCAGGGTCTGAGAGTCCACCAACTTTGGATTAAGATTCCCTGGTGCAATTGGCAAGGTCGTTCGGCGTTTACGTCCCAGATGGTTCACCATGCCAAGAAATCTTCTTACGCCATGAACATCGGTCGGAGCAGGCATCTCCGCCACTGCTTCGATTTTCGCTGGATCTGGTCGGATACCGTCTTCATCCAGTATGTGCCCAAGAAAATCAATTCTTGGCACGCCGAAGACACACTTGGCCTTGTTTAGTGTAACTTTCGCCTCTTTCAGTTTTCGGAGCACTAAACGAAGAATTCGATCGTGAGTCTTGGAGTCGGAGGCAAATATCAGGATATCGTCCAGGTAACACATTACACCGTCCATGCCTTGCAAGATTATTGACATAACTTTCTGAAAATACTCTGGGGCGAGTGATATTCCAAATGGCATCCTGCAGTATTTATATCTCCCAAAAGGAGTGATGAAGGTCGTTAAATGCTGGCAGTCCGGGCTCAACGGAATCTGGTGAAAGCCACTGTTCGCGTCCAGTTTCGAAAATAATCTTGCTTCCCCCAGTTGCCCCAGCATGTGCTCCACCACTGGCATGGGATGCACTTCGCGCTGTACATGTTCGTTCAGCTTTGAGAGATCCACACAGAGTCGTATGTCGCCATTCGGTTTACCAGCAATCACAGTCGGTGCACACCATTGCTTTTCACATGTGTAGATACTTACAGTAAAAGCGGTCGCCTACTTCTACCCACCATGATTGAATTCTTTACACAATATTCTATTTTTAATTATTACTATTTGTTACATACTACGCTTTACCGCGCCATCTGTATTTGAAAATGTGAACAAATTCAAAGCGAATGTTTCTTTTCCAATAAAGAATTTTCTACTGCTCTTGATACACATAATGGTTTAAAACATTATGAAGGACTGGCTCATGAGTGGTGAACCCTCTCAGCTTTTTCATCAGACCTATTATGTTAGATTCTGCCTTGTTTACGGATTATGTAACGGCAGCTGGCATGCCTACAGGATATTCTTGTATAGTAAATTATCAGTGAGCACATTGTTATCCTTGATGGTACTCTGTGGAGTTGCCTTTTGACTTATTGTAATATATATCTACATGTAAACTTATATCAACTCTACTGGTAGGACCTTCCCCGAGTGGTGATAAGGAACAGGCTCAAGTTTCCGAAGAACTCAATACTTCACCAAGACCATTCTCAGGCAAAGCACCCAGGAATGAGCACAAGAACGGCACCCTGCCCATTACAACAAGTTCATCAAGATCATCAAGCCACCCAAACGATTTGAAGAATGAATTTCTTCAAAGGGGGAGATGTAACGGCAGCTGGCATGCCTAGAGGATATTCTTGTATAGTAAATTATCAGTGAGCACATGATTATCACTGATGGTACTCTGTGGAGTTGACTTATTGTAATATATATCCACATGTATACTTATGTCAACTCTACTGGAAGGACCTTGCCTGAGCGGTGATAAGGAACAGGCTCAAGTTTCAGAAGAACTCAAGACCTTTCTCAGGCCAGGAGCCCAAGAGTGAGCACAAGAACGGCACCCTGCCCATTACAACAAGGTCCGGGCGGATCATCAAGCCACCCAAACGATTTGAAGAATGAATTTCTTCAAAGGGGGAGATGTAACGGCAGCTGGCATGCCTACAGGATATTCTTGTATAGTAAATTATCAGTGAGCACATTACTGATGGTACTCTGTTCAGTTGCCTTTTTGACTTATTGTAATATATATCACATGTAAACTTATGTCTGATGTTAGCCTGAAAGAAATAAAGACTTTTCTTTTTAAACTTCCAAATACTTCTTGTTGATTAACGTCAACTAACAAACACGAGGACGTTTTACAGATTACTTTGTTTATAAAAAAAAAAGTAGCTATATAATAATCAACTTGAAGATAACTATAAATTGCACACATAATAATTATGTATGTTCCCATGACTACGTTAAAAACAAGTTAGCAATCTATTTTTTTTTGTCCCCGGACAACAATGAACATCAATTTTAATTAAAATGTATTTAAAAAAAAAATTCCATTACGTACAACAAATGACAACAGCATGTAATACTTCTTTTTTCCCCTATCCTTGGACGTTAAATGTTTTTTCCTGCTTCCCCATATCAAGATAGTATTCAAAATGTCAATTATGTTGTCAAATTTTACTTTTGTGGTTAGGAAATTGATATGTAAAAATTTGCATATTTTCACATTATATATGTTTGGTTCTGTTATACATTTGCATACTATAATACATTTATGCTTTGTGGAAATAAATAGAATGGCTCGCTAAGAATCTTCAAACATCCAGCAGACTAATTTTTCTTATATCTATGGAAAATATATCATGACAAGGGTAAAAAGGTATTCAATGTATCCTCAAATAATCATCAAAAGAATATTCAATGGTCAGAAAAACAAAGACCACAGGATAGCCAACAAACGACAGCAGCTCTTTTTACCCATCATGGAGACTTGTGACACACTCCACGACTTTGTATAATTATACAATAGGATAATAATACAGTTAAACCTGTCTATAGCGCCCCCTCTTGGGACTCACCAAAATAGAGTGCTATAGACAGGTCACCTTTAATGTAAATCGCATCGTACTACGTATTTAAAATCGGGCGCTATAGAGAGGGAGGCGCTATTTAGAGGGGGCGCTATAGACAGGTTTAACTGTAATTTAAAAAAATACCGTCATCACCACAACAATAGTATACTTAGTTTAGTGGATATATATAATACACATTTTCTTTCTCTCCAAATACTAGTACTACCGTAAACCCTATGGTGTTGGTGAGACATGACACATTACACAGTATTTTATGCACTAAACAACATGTTTTATTGTAAACTGAGTTCTCTGGAAGATAAGTGTTCAGTCTATGAGCGAGGTTAGGTAGGCTAAGCGCACACTATGAGTAAATAAATAAGTTCTATGAGCTATGAAATCGTTGTATGTGTTCACCAGAGGGCTCCTACACGGATCCCTGTGGTGTAGGTAGCGGGGCCTTGGATGGGTACATAGCGCAGATTATGTCTCGCCAGAACTTTAGGGGACCCTTGATAATGAGCCGCAGGTTGAAGGATCGGCTTAGACTGGACCAGGACTTGAGGAGCAGGCTGGTAGTAGGATTTGGGGGCCACAGGATCGCTTGCGACTATTCCCACAGGGCCGAATTCTGGGGCTTGTTGGACGTAAGACTTGGAAACTAATGGAGCTGTAGGTAGAAATGGAGCGTCGATTGGGGCGGGTTGCACGTAGGAAGCCTTAGAAAAAGGAGGCTCATAGGAAGCAATTGGAGCAGGTTTAAGATAAGAAGCCTTAGATATAAAAGGGGCTTCAGGAACGGCAGCAATTGGAGCAGGTTGTATATAGGAAGCCTTAGAAATAGGAGCTTCATAAGCAGCAGCAATTGGAGCAGGTTGCAAATATGAAGCCTTCGAAACCAAAGGGGCTTCAGGAATAACTGCAGGTGCTACAACTTGAGGACCTTCAACAGCAATTGGAGCAGGCTGCACATAGGAAGCCTTAGAAATAGGAGCTTCATAAGCAGCAGCAATTGGAGCAGGTTGCAAATATGAAGCCTTCGAAACCAAAGGGGCCTGAGGAATAATTGCAGGTGCTACAACTTGAGGAGTTTGAACAGCAATTGGAGCAGGCTGCACATAAGAAGCCTTAGAAACTACATGGGCATCAGGAACGGCGGCAATTGGAGCAGGCTGTACGTAAGAAGCCTTAGAAACCAAAGGGGCCTGAGGAACAACAGCAGGTGCTACAAATTGAGGAGTTTCAACAGCAATTGGAGCAGGCTGCACATAGGAAGCCTTAGAAACCAAAGGGGCCTGAGGAATAACTGCGGGTGCTACAAATTGAGGGGTTTCAACAGCAATTGGAGCTGGTTGTACGTAAGAAGCCTTAGAAACCAAAGGGGCCTGAGGAACAACAGCAGGTGCTACAAATTGAGGAGTTTCAACAGCAATTGGAGCAGGCTGCACATAGGAAGCCTTAGAAACCAAAGGGGCCTGAGGAACAACAGCAGGTGCTACAAATTGAGGCGCTTCAACAGCAATTGGAGCTGGTTGCACGTAAGAAGCCTTAGAAACTACATGGGTATCGGGAACGGCAGCAATTGGAGCAGGTTGCAGATAGGCAGTTTTGGGAACAACTGGACGTTCAGCAATGGCGAAAGGATCTGGAATAGGAGCTCCAGCAACGATAGAATTAGGTGGGGGAACAATAGCTGGGATTGGAGCTGAAATACCAGCAGCTGGAAGCTCAGCCACTACAGGGACATTGTTGAGTGGTGCGACCATGATTCCAGTTGGCTTGTTGATGGCCGTGTCTGCAGGATCTTCAGGAGCTACTCCAGGTTCGTTCGTCTGGATATCAGCACGGAAGCCATCGTCATCGGCCACGTAGCTCACTAAACGTAGACGCCCATCGGCATCACGTAGTCCATAGGATCCAGCTACGTTGCCATGAGCGTCACCTGTTTCACGACGGAAGGATCCTCCTGAGGTATGATCCTCGTTATAGCCGAAGTCATAGTTTCCGGTATCCTGCCACATTTAAATAATCTTTAGATTCTATATAAAGATATGTAAATTGAATATAACTTACATCCTGGCTGCGGAACTGGGCCGATTCCCCCATCTCCAACAATGGACGGCATTGTGCCAATCCCAACAAGAAGCTGATCAGTAAGACCTGAAAAATAAAACAGGTTGTAGAACAATTACAAATGTTTATTAATAGTGTAGATTTAGACTGAACGCATGTGGTAAACACCTAAACAAATTCAATTTAAAAAAATACATAATAAAAACGCGCCATCTGTATTCAAAATTATATACTAATTACGCGCCTTTTTTTTTCAAATAAACACTATCTTTAATTATGAAAAAGGCATCTCTTTATCGTGCAACTGAAAGTTGCTGATGGCTTGCGCCATCTATCGGAATAAATATCAACTATAATTGTTGAATTTTAATTTTTCCAGAATTGGCCAAATACCCATTCTTGATTAATCAAGAAAATCTAACCACGGATTTCTTGATTAATCAAGAATGGGTATTTGGCCAATGCTGGAATAATTAAAAATCAACAAGAATAGTTGATATTTATTCCGATATATGGCACAAGCCATCAGCAACTTTCAGTTGCACGATAAGGAGATGCTTTTTAAATAATTTATGCACCTTATCCCAGTACAATATCACATTTGTACTATTTTTGTCACTATCTTTAATGTAATTATAAAATATTAGGAGGTGCCTAGCTCACCAATGGCAATCTCTCCCAGCGGTTTCACTAGATTCAATTTGATTAATGCACAAGAAACAAATTAATAGTTTATTCTTGTCTATATGGTGTGAAACTAGAACTTTTATAATCAGTTTTTTTTTTAGAATAACTGTAGAGAATTATTTCTTGAAAATAAAGATACTTCGGCCAATAAATCTTTTTATTACCTCGACGTTTCGACAAAAATATTTTGTCCTCGTCAGGAGCAAACTAAAATTAAACATTTAGCAAGGCGTTAAAAATCTTTCTAAAGTTCCAAGGGCGTTCTCACGCGATATTTAGAATTTTTGTACAACATCTAAAGCACGAGTCAAAAATAAATATTTAACTCACACACATATATATATATATAATATAATATATAAAAGTTTACGCAAGTTTGGCTTTAAATACCCATTTCTTGGTTTTTCAGGAAGCCACTGGGACCAAAAATATTTTTTGGTCGCAGTGGTACAGCCTACTCCACGCTGACGAGCGCCAACAGCGCGAAACGTGTTCGTGGATGGCTTTTCTTGATTTATCAAGAAATTGGGGTGGCCAAATATCAGGGAACAGGTTAAATCAATGAATAGTTGATTTCTGTTCCACCAGATGGCGTTCTGCCTTCTGAAAAGCACATGTGCTTCTGGTCAGGATATGCCTACTTTGTTTTTTTATAATATAATATAACTTGTATAATATAATATTAAAAATAAAGAAGGCATCTCCTGACCACGAGCACATGTGCTTTTTAGATGGCAAAGCGCCATCTAGTGGAGCAAAAATAAACTAAACGTTTATTTAGCTTGCTCCGAGATATTTAGCCAACCCAATTTCTTGATAAATCAAGAAAAGCCATCCACGAACGCGTTTCGCGCTGTTGGCGCTCGTCAGCGTGGAGAAGGCTGTAACCACTGCGACCAAAAATAATTTTGGTCCCAATGGCTTCCCGAAAAATCAAGAAATGGGTAAAAAGCACATGTGCTCGTGGTCAGGAGATGCCTTCTTTATTTTTAATATCAACACCTGATCCACTTATCTTTTATTTTTTCTATTGTTTTTTCATAATATAATATTGTAAAACGAAAATTGAAATTATACCGCGAATGTTTCTTTTATAAAAATCGAATTTTCGTTTTACAATCATCAGCCGCGTTATATTATATTATATTGTATTTTAAATAATATAATATGTAATAAAAAGATTTACTGTGGCCGAAGTATCTTTATTTTCAAGAAATATGAATGCCGGCCAGGCAGCCTCTATCTGTAGAGAATTAATGATGATTTATATCACCAGTATAAATTGCATTCTCAAATACAGAATTAATAAAGTTACATAAAATTTACGTTTAAATGTTAATAGCAACCTTCAAACCCTTATGCTCAAAACTGGGCAACTCTGTGCTTCACTTCCATCAATAATTGACAATATGACCCAGAATATATATATTGCTACGGCGTTTTATGGTTTCCACAAGTCCATATCTCAGAAGAAGGCCAAGTGATACTCACTCCTCACTTTCTTACTGCTACTCTTTTTGTGTTGATTTCTTGCTTCCCTCTTTCTTCTTCTTATTATTTTTTTTCCTTTTCTTGTTTTTTTTTCTTTCTCTTTTTACTCTGTATATATCGTTATTTCCTTTGTCTCACTGCTTTGTTCTTATGCATACCTCTGGTGAATCCTGTATAGGGTCAGTGACCCTAAATAAAGGCTTTTTTGTTGTTGTTGTAATAGCAACCTTCAATTATGATCCTGCAAGTTGATCCATTAACTGATTGTCCTCTTCCTTTCTAAAGAAAGAGATAACAATACAACTATACAATAGCAACTACATAAACGTCATTGTGTGATTGTATAGAATTCATGCACAAGGGCACGCCTTTTTAAAAAAAACGTCTTGGGAAAAAAAAACACCGCTCCCTAAATTTCCGTGTCATTATAGATAAAATACCAATTATACTAGATTAAGTTTAAGTTTCCATAGAAGATATAAGTTTGATATGGGGAAGTATCAAAATGTACGTTAATAATGTCGCGGAGATAAATAAAGCAAGGGCAAAATTTGGAATAATTAATTTATTATAAAGGTGGGTATTTACCTTTTAGTTCTCCAACAAAAATTATATACAAGAGGTATTTATAGGGAGAGAGAGTCAGATGATCAAAACAACTTATCCCAAGGTAAAGATAATAATAATGAGCGGCGTCAGCCACCGTCCTGTTTTCCTTATTTACAGATCAGCTTCCGAGAACCCCTCACACCTGTGGTCCCCCCGGGGTCCAGGGATGATTGACAGGTGTCCCATCTGGATGGAGCTTCTTGACAATATTGTCGCGTTGAAAAATAAAGGCGAGGAGAGGTAAACATGAACGGACTTTATTGTGTAACGGTCTACCCTAAGAGCATATCTACGTGTATTTATATAGCTATGACAATAAAAAAAAAACTTATGCAAATCAATACAATCAGCATTTCAAGATTATAGAATGAAGAATGAACTAGTTGTTTGTGAACTTAACGATTTGATTTCCGATAAAAAATCATATTTAAAGTTCAATTCATTTTGTAAATACATTCTAAACTTTCTACAAAATCTGGATCTCTTAATGTTTTCATGCGTTGAATAATGTAAATAATTTATGTGAATAAACTTTTCTCCTTGTTTAGCGCAAGTATCCCTTGTGGGATATAGCGCTTTGGAAATAAAATAATTGTAATACAATCTAAAAATTATGTAAATAAATTAACTAAGTTACAATATTGCTTAAATACTCCTTTAACTAATACAGCACAACCTGTGTAAAATACATTTTTACCATCTTAGAATTCTCTATATTTATTGACACTTTTTATATAATTTAAAACGATTTAATATACTGTAAAATTTATTATACTCTCTCTTTGTAATAATAAAAAATTCCACGATGGGAGTATAATGAAAAATGATCATTGCACAGTCTATAAAAATGGGTTTTAATTCATGGAAAAAAATTAGTTTTAAAAATTTATATCTTAATTTTCAACACACCACGATATTTTAAGGATGGAATTTTATCAAGGCTATTTATTCAATTTTAATAATAAATAAATGACAAATTTATTTACAATTAGTTAAATGAAGATTGAATAGAGTAGGGAAGGAGCTTGGCTCATCAATGGTGAAATTTCTCTGCGATTAAATTGACGAAATCGCTGGGAAGGTTGACCATTGATGTGTTATGTAATTAAAGTAAGTAAGAAAGATGAATCCGTAACCAATTTAACTTTACATATTATTTATTATTAATAGCAATTATACAAAACAAATCTTGGTATATATGTTTTACGTGAAAACAGTAAAAACTATTATTATTATATACATACAAGTTCCTTTTCAAATACGAGCTCATTTATAGCCATTGTTACTCTGTATAATATCCCAACATGATGAACCACGCCTTTGTCAATTCTTCTTCACCTTCAATTCACAATTGTAGAAACCCGTCCTTTATTTAAAAAATATATATATAAATAGGGTTTAAAATACAACCTTCAATATCCCACAGGATGTGCTATGTGTATTGTTTGCACACATGTTCCTTAACGAATTCGAACAGAACAAGAGAGTAAGCGGACAACCAACGACCTTCACACCGAGCCATCTCCATTACAATAACCTTGTGACAGAGGTCCTCCCAAAAAACTCCAGGAAAGTCCAAGGTCCATGTGTAGAGAAAGAACCTGTTTACTGGGAGAGACCTTGTAGCGGTTCCGCCCGTCATCTTCACTCAAACTTCCTTCATTGAAGACTTTCTCTATAACAACCCTTTGAAGCCTAATACACACAAATATCAATAAAAAGAATTAAAATTACTTTCGAAGTTGATAAAAAGGACGTATACTTCAAGAATTCCTAACTATGTTCAACCCAACTTCTATAACGTTCAATTTTTTTACAGGACATGGTGACTTCAAAACATATTTGTTTAGAATTGGCAAAATTGGTTGATCTGCATGTACTTGTGGAAACAAAAAACAAAACCCTGAACACCTTCTGATAAACTGTCCATTAACTTCTGATCTAAGGGAAGAAAACCAACTTTACCTGACTAATACAAAACAAGTTGCTTGCAATAAAGACCAATACATTAAGTTTAATAGATTCTGCTGGATGTCTATTTCAAGGCGAAAGTATTGACTGTACATACTTCAAGCTACTATTTCTAATTGCTATATGCAAAATCGAACGTTTAATTTTCATGATTCCCAATGTTCAATTGTTTTAATTGTATATAATTTCAGATATACACGCAATTATCCTAATTGTGGATATGGCGTGTCTCTCCCAACTGTTAAATAAATAAATAAAAAGGACGTACCTATCTATTAAAACTATAAATGTTTATTTTCGTGAGATCTCATACAAAAGCGACAATGTTTTCTACAATTGATAGCAATGGTTAGAAATAGAATCACAATATTTACATATTTACATACAATAGCATATGTTCTGCTGGCTCCCCGCACAGTATGCAAATACACAGTTCTTCAGGGAATAATGGAATTACAAGTGTTTAGAGATTAAATATATATTTTACTTTCGTTACATCCCAAGGGCAACAACTGAAAAGAAACATAATGACCAAACACAGTATTCCAATCTTCCTATTTGGGAAATTGAAGAGAACTTCTCTGTCCGACAGAAGAAGATATGTCTCAGGGTAGCAGGTAATCCACAATATTTGCAAAAACAAAACTTGTATAATAGTGATGGTCTTATCTCCATGGTTAAACCAATTCCTGAAGTCCACTCCTCTCCAATTTTGTGATGGTAGTTATAGGCCTGGAAAATAGGTCCTCTATTGTCAGTTCTGAGCATGATATGTTCCGCGGAGAAGCTTCCGCACTATTGCATTTCAAGCAGTTATTGAAGGTTTTTTTGTCCATTTTGAAATTTTAAGGTTTTCACATGGCCACTTCTTAGTCTTGCTAAAGCTGTTTGTTTATTTCTATTGGGTTTTTGAAGTTCTTCTAATTGTTTCAATGGTTTGTACCAGTGATGATTTGGAAAAGCTCTCAGTTTTTATTTATTTTCTCTTTTTTTTTCTTATACGTATATATTTCTTCAAAGGTAAGATTATTGCTTGGTAAGTGACACGCTCCAATGTATAATAGTATTACTATATTATCTCAACACAGCAAAGAAGAAATTGAAGATTAAGTTTGCCAATTTTAGACATTGGTTTATGAAATCCATGGTATCAGGGAGTACATTGAAAAATTATAAAGTAGTTTTAAAAGATTTAGAGGGATTTCTCCCGATTGTAAGGATATTTACCTAATACACGTTGGATAACTTGGTACGCCTAGGTTTATTCTTATTTTAGTTTTTATTTGACATATCAAACACGATATCCCAGCTTGGGATACTTGCGCCTAAATACATTTTAGTAGATAGAAAGTTGGAATCCTCTGATAATATAGGGCTGTTTTCGCCCGAAAGCTTGAATCTTCATTAAAGTTTAAAAGAAAAGTATCCTCGTATGCTTCATATCCTTTACTTATACATTTTAGTAGCTTATATACAATTCATTTTATATAACAATTCAATAACAGGACTAAAAACAAAATTAAAACTGAAACGTTGGTTTTCTCAAACAGAAAAGAAAATCAAAAATGAATTTACAAAGATTATTGAATTTTACATAGGTATCTTTGTTATATACAAATTCGCACATTGCTTCGATAGGATAAAAATGATTACTTCTGTAGCTGTGAAAGATTGGACATTCTATTATTATACTTAATGATGCATCATTTCACACACGACTTGCCATGTACTTTATGTAAATTAAAGATCACGAATGAACACTATATTTGACACCACAAATGTAGAACAATACAGGAAGAAAGAGAAGATTTTACTCTAAAATCGACACCAAGTTGTCAATATATTCTACAATAAATAAATTAACTGAGGAAATACAACTATATAACTTCTTCAAATATGTTAACAGAAAGAAGGAACTGCACCACAAGATTATAGTGTAAATGTGTAATATATAATTTTAAAAATCTATATATTCGGTAGGAAATATTCAATGTAGGGCGTTGGCCCTAATAAAGGCTTGTTGTTGTTGCTGCTTTTGTATCATTCCACTTACAAACTGTTTATCTTATCCAGTTTTTCTCCACAAGCTATCGAAAATTCCCGTTATCAAGAGAAAGCTTGAAGCTAGAAATATTATGTTACATTTGCTACACAGCCATAAAAATCTATCTTTATTTCACTAGACATGACAAGACTAAACCTCTAATAGCTGAAAACATTAGCAGAATAATATACTGTCATTCAATCAGTCTGATGTTGTTGTTGTTACTTATTCCTTAAGTCGTTCAAACAATCTCCATTAGGTTCCATTGTCTCAGCTTTTCTATTATAGTCCTGGGGTTTTCGCAGAGGTCTTTTTTTTTTGGAGAATCAGTCTGATAGATAAACCTATCCAAATTCCTAGAAGCATCCACCAATCAAGAACCCCTCTCAATATTTTACATCTTTCTCGTTATTCAAATAATAATGATTGAGTAATATTTTGTTGAAGATTTTAAAAAGGTTTCCTATATTCACATCTATTACGATGTAATTTCCTGGAAGTAACAAAAACTGCAACCTTTTTTTCTTCTGAAATTGACATAGATATCATAAAAAGGCATTTTTTCTAGGCTTATTATACGTTATCGGTTTTAAAATGTTCGAAATGGGCATAAATAGGTAATACCAACAAAATTCCATTGAAATCTAAACAAAGTGTTATATCACACCATCATTCATTTGTTCTATATTAGCATTAAAATTCAATATATTTTTTTCAATAATTCTTCAAAAATTGTAAATTAAAACAAAGAATTAGAAACAATAATATATTTATCAACTAATGGTCTTCCCACTTTCGATTTTTTAATGCTCACAATAAGAACATCAATCACAAAGAAAACTTGTAAAAGCTATTTCCAAAAACGATTTTTAAACGATCTAATTTTCTCTTTATTTAATATTTCAAACCATTCGGTATTTTATCAAACTTTCAAAACAAAAGTCAATTATGTATATAAACACAGACGAATGGACAATGGGGTAATTTACATATTTCCCCAACACGTCTGCCTTAAATCAATCAACTTTGCAAGTTTTTTTTATAAAGGATCGTCTGCAATTTAAATCTCCTATCTTGTTTTAAATGCAAGTGACGATAAAATGACCTACTTGGAGTTCAGTGGCGACATTTGGAGGTTGCTCGACAAATTAGTCTTAATTATGGACAATTACTTGAGAAAATAGCTTTAATCGCAGCAGATTTTTTCAAAGATGTTTGCTTTAATATCCATCGCACCTCCCTTTTGTTGCTGCAAACATCTTTTAGATCTGGTTTAACCACGGACACATGGGACGTGAAAAAAGTTACAGAATTTCTTATTCAAACCTTTTTTTTCTTTCTACAAAGGCCTTCTAAAAGTGTTTATATTTGGATACATCATCGTAAATGGCTAAATAATCAGTCAATAGGCCTAGTCCATCTTGGTGCACACCTTCCTTTCAGCCGTGGCCCGACCAATCCAGCTCCCAGAATCAATCTGTTGGATCAAATGTTGGATCGTTTTTGAAGACAACTCTCAGATTTATAAAATTAATTAATTAAACTTTAAACATTTTTAGATATAGAGAGAGAAATGAGTTAATTACCTCGTATTTAAGGCAACAAAAGAATTATCTAATTTTCATACATCGTTCTAACCAGATTCAACTTGTGCAAAACAGACGACAAAGAAAAATAAACAAAATTAATGGTAGAGGGTAAGTTCCTATTTTTTTACAAACTTTCACACTCAAAGAATAATCATTTTCTTGCTTCACAATCCTTATCCCGAATTTACGAATTGATGTATTGATGAAGTTTTTAGCAATTGTAAACTAGAATGTAGGTTCTCTATCGACTACTTTCTTTCCTAAAGAAACATTTATATTTAGAGAATATTGCAGTTGCAAGTAAAGTTGTTCCCTAGAATATTTTAAAATAACTTTCACTTATTTAAGAGCCCCTCGCTATTCTCAGGAACCTATGTGTATGCACATAACTCTGACTTTCAAAAATTTAGTATCTTAAACCTTCTCAAACTTATTAGCATCATCCTTTTCGTGAATTATCTAATGCCTTTACTATTTTTCTGAGTCATCAATCTCATCAAAACTTTCATTAACACCTTTCTCTCCTTTTAATATCATCTATTCTTTTTCTACCACAAAACTATCTCGTGGATGGTGATTCTAGTAACTGTCTACTTTTGCTTTGGTAAAGCCTAAATGTCCCCAAGAGGATCAAAGCGGGCTAAGTGTATTTTGATGACTAAACATTCTTACAACTAAAAATAATAAAAACACTTTCTACAAGCACATCAAAATTTTATCTAATCTTACATAAGTAAAATTTCAGCCTTTGATTATATAAGTAAAAAGTTTTGACACCTTTCAAGTTCAAATTCGAACTGTTTTTTTTTCTATAATAAAGTCATTTTTCAGGATGATAAAATTGTTGTATTTAAAACACCTATTTTTTAAATGAATCAAAATAATGCAATTTTTTGATAATCCCCTCGAAAAAATTGAGATAGATTTTAATGATCCGAATTTGTACAAATTGAGCAGATATGACACATAAAATGAATTGTTCTAATGTTATTTTTTTTAAGAAAAAGTACCTTTTCTTGTTCTTACAAGATTAAACTGTGCGCTTATAATACAAGCAATTGCAACTAACAGTCAGAATTTTACTACATAGTAAAACCAGCCTGTCTTTAGCTGAATATGTAAATATTGTGAGAGAACCAGCAGCAAATAAAATGATGGATTCCTCAATCCACCAATAAAAAAGAGGCTGTTCTCTTGATTGATGAATGAATGGTTTCCATCTGATTTAATCAACCTAGAATTTCAATACCACGCCTATGAACCATTCACAAACAGTATATAAAAAATTACTATTGACTTTTTTAGCTTAGTTTTTACGACACAATAAAACATTTGGTGAATTAAAAAAGGCCTATTAATCATTGATAATTTTCTTTTTATATTGTAATTTATAAAAAAAACGTTTTCACTTTCTATCAGAGATATTTTACACCTTTTGCTGATATTCGTTTGATCATTTGAAACAAAATTAAGAAAAAGAGCTTCTGAAGTTTTTCTATTCAAAATATTTACATTTTATCTTTTTAAAAACTTTTTAGCAGAATATTTCAGTTGAATAATATAATGTATTAAATCAATAAAAAGCATACGAATAATTTAAAAGTGATATTTTTAATATACATCAATTTTTTTGTTGCCTTTTTATTTTTTAAGTAAGAACTAAGAGTGGGAGGAAAAATAAAAGTTAAAAATGGTAAATAAAATTTAAGATTCTTTCAAATATTTTTTCAACCAACTTAATATTGCTTTAGATTGAACATTATTTTTGTGTGTTTTATTTTAGTAGAATATGTTTTACAGGTTTATAAAATACTTGTACGTTTTTAATTGAAAGTTAAAGAAGAATCTGTTTGAAATTTTCAAATCGTCCATAATTTAAAAATGCATAATTATATTTCTTTATATGTGAAGTATATTATCAAAATGATCAAATTTTAACAATTTTTTTTTCAGTGTAATCACCTCATATCGTATGTTTCTATAAATATAAAAATAAAACAAATATAGAGTTCTAACATATTTTTATAATGTTTATTACTATATGTATTTTTAGAAGACATATAAAAAGAGAAACAATATTTAATTTTAAAATATTGCATATCTAATTCAATATCTTGGTTTCAATTCATTTGGACAAATTATTATTTAAAACAACTTCAATATAAAATTGCGAGAGAAATACAATTAATATATATTAAATGATTATTTATGAAATATATGTATTCAATATTTGAATATAGTCCGTTATTTTCCTTTTTTTTTTAAAGAAAATTTTGACGATTCTAAGTAAGGAAAAAAAAAAACATTTCATAAAAATAATGAAGGCATTATATCTCTAAATCAAATGTTAAATAAGTTGGTATGTAACTTATATTAGCCTAAATTTTATTAATATAAATGTGACAAATGTGACTTAAACTAAGTGTATATATGTTACACAGACTTTGACTTTAATCATCATAGATGCTGACGTCACTACGATGACGTCACTACTTCCAAACAACTACCTTCAACCTTGCTGATGTTTACCGCTAACTTGTCTTAACAATACATGTAATGGAACAAGTCGTTCCTTAAATAAATATATATTTGTTTTTATCAGAAGGGATGTCCTCGTAACTACAACATACGTGAGTACAAACAAAACAACCAGAAATCCTCAAAAAGAATAACCGTATTTTACTAAGCCTATATCAATTTGGTAGCAGTGCGTTGTTTGGGCGCGCGAATTGGACTAACCGCCAATTGATCCATTTAAATCATAAAGAAAATAAATAATTGGACTAACCGCCAATTTAGAAAATAAATATTGAATAAAAATGGATACATATAACTTAGCAAAAATCGAACAGTTAACAGAAAACAACTATACCACGTGGTCCATGAAAATGGAAGCAATTCTAGATTCAAAAGATCTCTTCGAGGACGTAATTGTTAATGACGAGCCAGACTTTACAAAAAATAAACTAGAATATGATATTTGGAAGAAAAAGAATCGGGAAGCATACAGCCTAATAATATTGTCACTTTCGGATGACTTAACAATCATCTTTCGAGGCGATAAAAGAGCCAAAAGAATTTGGTACGACATAAAGAAAAGGTTTGAAGGATCTCTAGAAAATAAAAGGATAGACCTAATGTTGGATCTAGCCAGACTAAAATTGAACCCAAATGAAAATGTCAACATGTATATTGTACGAGCACAGAAACTGGCACAAGAGATCACCCAGCTAGGAAAGACTGTAACAGAAAGAGAACTTGTACGATACATTGTTGAAGGACTCACACCTAACTTTGACACGATCACAGCAGCACTGTCAATAAACAGAGAAATCTCCTTACCAGACTTGAGACAAACTCTACTGGATTTCGAGAAGAAAAGACAGGACAGAAGCAAACATCATGAAAATGCTTTCAGATCATCAGGCAACCAATTCAAAGAAAAGTCATGCTACATTTGCAAAAGAAAAGGACATTTCAAGAAAGACTGTTGGTTCAACCCTAACAACAAAGGAAATCAAAATAATACAACAAACAAAAATAACATGGCCAGTACAAGGAACTACCATAAAGGACCAAAACAAAACAAAGACACAGCCAGGTCAGCAATCCAAGAACGAACGGAGGAACCATCCCATCGAAGAGACTCCACTTCAGAATACGCACTACATGCAAGCACAAGGGAGGAACGCCCGACAACTCAGGACGTGTGGATAATTGATTCTGCGTGCACAAGCCACATGACTTCCCATGGTGATTGGATCGAGCACAAGACGGAGGAGAGAAGAAGCATACAAGTGGCAGAAGAAGGGAGGCACATCGAATCTACCTCATCGGGATTAATCCAAGCTACTGTACAAGGTAAGGACAAACTTAACAACGCTGTAACCCTGCATAATGTCCTCCATGTACCACACCTGAAAGGAAATCTAATGTCCATTCCAAGCGTAGTAAGAAGAGGGAACTCTGTTCTTTTGAACTCTGAAGGAGCATACATATACTCTTCTGATGACAAGCTAATAGGAACAGGCAACTTTGATGGTAACATGTACACATTGAACCTATCACGTTTACCTGAAGCAACTCATGTTCCAAATGAACATTGCTTGATTTCAAAGGACAATTCTAGGACTGCATGGCACAGAAGGTTAGGACATCCTAGTGACAACAAACTAGACCTGATTTTGAAGAACAATCTTCTAAAAGGCTTGAACTCTATAAATGGTACCCTTGATCAATGTGATGCTTGCTCCTTGGGAAAAATGACCAAAGTACCCTATGTTCACACAGATAACAATCAGGAAAGCTACCCATTTGAAGCCATTTATGTCGATCTCTGTGGTCCAATGAGAATAAACTCCTTGGGCGGAAGTAAATATTTCTTGACCATCGTAGATGGATTTTCTAGGAGAATATTTGTAGAATTTCTCAAAGATAAACTCTCGGCAGCAGAAGTTTTGAAGAAGTTTATTGTAAAGAGAGAAAACGAGCTAAACTCAAAACTAAAACGACTTAGAACAGATAACGGAACAGAATTTATCAATAAAAACCTTGAAACCTTCATAGAATCCAAAGGAATTAAACATGAACTAACTACACCGTACACCCCAAGAAGCAATGGGAGAGTTGAAAGAGCTAACAGAACACTATTAGACAAAGGCCGAACACTTCTGGCAGACTCCCAATTACCCCTACACTTCTGGGCAGAAGCTGTGAATACAGCTGCATATCTGTACAATCTAACTCCCACAACCAATGACCCAGACACTACCCCTATGGAAAAATGGAAAGGTAAAAAGCCATCCGTCTCTCACATCATGAGATTTGGTTGTGAAGTCTTCTATAAACTCGAGAATCATCAAAGACACAAACTAGAAGCTAAATCTAAGAGAGGAATATTTGTAGGCTATTCAAGATGCAGAAGAGCTTATCGAGTATTTGATATCACAGCGAGAGTCATTCTTGAAACCGCAGACATTCATTTCAGAGAGAACAATAATGTCATCTCGGAAGAAAAACAAAATGATAATAATACGGACACTGACACATATTTCTTCATTCAGGAGGATGAACAACTGGACAATCATGTTCTATCAGATGTTGATATTGAAGAGCCAGCACCAGATACCATGATCAACAGACAGACAGAGTCAAGTGAATCAGACAGACCACAAAGAACTCGAACAATACCTAAAAGATTCGATGACTACGTTCTGGCTACTACGAATGAAACCATTCCGAAAGACTATGAAGAAGCCATCGCATGCGAAGACAAGAAACATTGGGAGAACGCAATGCTTGAGGAAATACAGAACATGTACTCGCATCAAGTATGGGAACTGGTACCTAGACCTGTAAACGCTAAAGTTGTCAAAAGTAAATGGGTGTTCAAAATATCTAAAGACCAAGAAAACAAAACTTACAAAGCTAGACTTGTTGCAATGGGATACAACCAAATCCCAGGAAGAGATTACAACGAAAGTTTCAGCCCTGTAATTAAAAATGCCACCCTCAGGACTATTTTGTCAATGGCAGCAACAAAAGATTCAGTCATTAAACTATTTGATGTAAAAGCAGCCTATCTAAATGGAAACATTGAAAATACAATATTCATGGAACAACCTGCTGGATTTGTCCAAGACAGAAACAGAGTTTGCAAACTCAACAAAAGTATTTACGGTCTACCTCAATCCGGAAGATCGTGGTATGAGAAATTCAGTCAAGTACTTCATGACTGTGGACTGGAAAAACTTAAATCTGATCCTTGCCTATTTAAATGGAAGAATGAAGACAAATACTTCTATGTAGGGATATATGTTGATGACTTTATCACTGTCTCAGATTCTGAAGATACCTCAAACAGATTCATCAATAAATTGAGACATCACCTGGAAATAAAGGATGTAACATGTAAAGGCATGTTTTTGGGAATCAAGATCATACAAGACAAGGAGGGAATTTCGCTACAGCAAAGCCACTATGTACAACAAATATTACAGAAATATGGAATGGAAAATTGTAAGGAAGTTCCAACACCAGGTTCCGAAGAAATCAATTTGGACAATCATATTGAAGATGACAATTGCGATCAGCACACTTACCAGGAAGCCCTTGGAATGCTAATGTTTCTAGCTGTTAACACCAGACCCGACATTGCTTACATCACTAGCAAACTTTCACAGTACTCCAGACAACCAAAACAGATGCACTGGACAGCAATCAAAAGAGTGATGAGATACCGACGAGGAACAATTGACCTAGGAGTGAAATTTGAAAGAGGAAAGACTGGAATCCTGAAGTCCTACACCGATGCCAGCTGGTCGACCACTCATGACGGAAAATCCTACGGCGGATATGTATTGAAGCTCGGCGAAGCAACTATAGACTAGAAAAGTAGTAAACAACCACTCGTCGCCCTCTCCACAATGGAAGCGGAAATGATAGCTGCTTGTGAAAGCTGCTGTCAAATCAAGTGGATAATAAACCTGCTACGAGAGCTGGAAGAATGGAATTTCATGGAAAAACCAACTGCGATCTATACAGACAGTCAGTCATTGATCAACTGGATCTCCAGCCCTAAACAAAGCAGTCGCTGTAGACATATCAACAGAAAGTACCACTTCTTGAGAGACTGTTATGAATCCAGAGACATCTGCCTTCTGTACAAGCCATCTCAGGACCTGGAGGCGGATATCTTCACAAAGGACCTATCCCGAGACCAGATGAAGAAACACCTGGAGAGCCTCAGCATCGTGGGAATAAAGCCAAAGTAAGGAGGGAATTGTTACACAGACTTTGACTTTAATCATCATAGATGCTGACGTCACTACGATGACGTCACTACTTCCAAACAACTACCTTCAACCTTGCTGATGTTTACCGCTAACTTGTCTTAACAATATATGTAATGGAACAAGTCGTTCCTTAAATAAATATATATTTGTTTTTATCAGAAGGGATGTCCTCGTAACTACAACATACGTGAGTACAAACAAAACAACCAGAAATCCTCAAAAAGAATAACCGTATTTTACTAAGCCTATATCAATATACAACAGAAAGATAAAATTTGTATTTACCCTTTTTATTCGAAAATAATTATTTTGATTAGACGTAGCCTAATAATTTTTGAAAGTTTTGAATTTATAATGTTTTAATTACTAATTTTTGTAGAATTGACTCATATTTGAAATACGTTTTTAAAATATTTTATATGTGTTTTTAAATATTATAAAAAGAAAGAATATATGAATTGCATATTTAAAACCATGTTAATAATATATCAAAAGATGAAATCGTATTATAAGCAAAAGAGTTACAAATAACGTAATAAGAATGAGGAAAGGTAAAATAATTATTTTTAAAAAACTAGTAGGAATGCTACAAGGAAAATTAAATAGAAAGTAATACGTAATATATATATATTCGGTAGTAATATGAAAGTTGAGAGTTGAGATGTGGCTTCTTACCTTCATGATTTGGCGATAGGTTTGACTGCTGGTCAGTCAGTCAGTAGTCCAGCTAGGTTTATAGCGGGCGGGGCAACAGCTTGGACCTTGATCCACTTCACCATCCGCGCCTCCTTCGAGGGAAATCCCATCATTTCTGTGGGCGGGTCGAGTTCATCCTAACAAGATCAAATTAGGAAAGAGTTCTTTGTCTCATTACATCGATTATCGCCTAATTTTAATTTGAAATGTTTTTTTTTTTTGACAAAATGGCGATGTTCAATTACTATTTATTGCTATTCCCTTTTGTGGTGGTGGTGTCTTGTCCATGAAGCAGATCAGATCGGTCCGTGTATCCTGATCACAATACCAGCCAACAAAGGTGACTTGTTCGTATGGATGTCCTCTTCTGGATTGTTTGCTGCTCCATGGAATGGGAGGGGGGAGGGTGCCATTGTCCCGTTAGCCAGCCACATTTCAGAGTTCCCTGTTCACGGTTACCGTAGCGACTCGGGGCTCGCGAAGTCCCCATCGTACTTCACCCTACAGGGTAGTCCCTTACTTACTTGTGCTGCTTCTCCCGCCCGCCATGCAGAGGAGGGGTTGGATTTCTGGGCAGGATCCCCTTTTGTCACATTTATATAAGAAATTTCAATATGGTCTTAGAAGAAAAAACAATAAAACAATAGTTTTTAAATATATAGTAAATCTTCCACGAGAAGACACCCGCGCTAGAAGACACCTCTCTTTTAAAGGACAGTTTTCATTTGCAAAATTACCATTTTTACTATTTAGCAACTCTCCGATAAGAGGACACCTCTCCCTAAAGGACACTTTGGCTCTGTAACTAGGTGCTGTTCTTTACAGGGAGGTTCTACTGTATGTATAAATTTGATAATATATAAGTAAATATGAATATTTGGTAATTTTAAGTTTGTTTAATTAAATAAAATATTAAAAATAAAAAAGGCATATCCTGACCAGGAGCACATGTGCTTTCAGATGGCAGAGCGCCATCAAGTATAACAGAAATCAACTAAACATTGATTTACCTGTTCCCTGATATTTAGCCAACCCAATTTCTTGATAAATCAAGAAAAGCCATCCACGAACACGTTTCGCGTTGTTGGCGCTCGTCAGCGTGGAGTAGTTAACTAGTTATAAAATATATAACAAAAATTAAAATAAATAAAATAGTTTTCTAAGCTTTTTTATTTTTAGGAAGAGGTAAATATTTAGCAACAAAATTTAAAAAACTTGCTAATCAGTTGTTCATATTAAATCACATTAAGTTAGAAATTCATAAAACTGAAAGATGTGATTTTGTGTTTCACAGAGCAGTAACAACAAATTTATGTTAGGTATTGTTCTTTTATTTTTATTGTTGTGCTATGTTTAACACACAGTCATCTTTCAATTTTTTTTCAAAATTAGAATTACAAAATAATAAATAAGACAGAATCCAAACAGGATTCATCTGAAAAAGAATTACTTCCTGAAATAATATCTCCTATTTCTCTTCTTTTAGAAAATCTACCACATTCAGAGGAGGCTTAGGTAAAATCAAGTGGGAAAACGCATTGAAATAGAAAAGAAATAAACATGGTCAAATCTACAGTGTTTCATCCACTTAGAATCATACATCCTGAATAGAGTCCTTAAGTCTAACATTTCCTAGAGACATGGTGTTGTGTTATATTGTATAGAGATGTCACTTGAGAGCTCTGATTGTTGACAGCTGCAACAATCACGTCTGTGTGCCTACAGCCATTATTGTCCTCAACGATCCCCGACCTGGACCTGACGACCAAAGACTCCCTCAATTCTGCTGGACTCTAAGGACTTATCTAGGATGGATCCTCACACTTAGGACCTCCTGATACTGAGGACCTGTGGGATTGTTTCATTCTACACCACTGTACCTGGACCACCACGGACCTGTCTAGATGGAACAAGAACTGTAGGACCTCCCTCCATTTGGGCCACCAGAATGTGAGTAACAACGTCATGTGGAACATATCTCACGCATCAAACCAAACACCCGGCCTCAGCCTCAGTTTCACATCCGAGCATCCAATGTAAACACTCAGTGAACACACTAGATAGATGTGCTAGCCGAACGTCTAGCCTAACTTGACCTGATTTAACCCTACTTTTGGAGGTAATTTAACAAGTTTCAAATTTGTCATCTCACAACATTTATATCTTTTAAAATTGGATTCCTTACTATATTATATTCTGGCGAAAAATGCAATATAACAGCGGTATGATAGATTAAACTGGCAAAACCGCTGGGAGGGTTCACCACTGATGAGCCAAACCCTCCCATTAATTTTTCCATTGCAGTAAGGGCAGTAGAAATTGTTTTATTTTTAAAAAGAATCATACGCGTCTATAATAGTTTCGAATTTTCATAACATTCTGTGTTTACATTTACATGTAGAGATACTCTATCGGTTCTACTTTTGTAAAATATATAAATTTTCAATTTCAAATATTTTTTCATATTTCATGTAGTATGTTTATAACTTAGAATGCCACATATAATCACAGTATGATCCAATGATAGCGGTTACAAATGAGATGAAGACTCCCAAAAGATATATTTACTTAAGCTTAGTTTCCCCCCTTAACATAATATTATTACAACATATTCCCCTCCTTAATAAAAATTGGGTCATCACAGAAATCATTTATAAGTTTTCTATTATTATTATTATTGTTTATAGTATATATATATGAGAATAAATATACAAAAATTCATATTATGAAAAATTAATTTGTCAGCCATCTTAAGTGAATATATAAATGGTAAAAAATCCAAGGGGGGTATTGCTATTCCTTTGATTAATAATTTCATGCTTTTTAATATTAAAATGATCATTTTCAGCATAAATAAATTTTAAACGCTATATTTATTTATGAATTATTTGAATTTTTTTTTTTTGTCTTTTGAGTATAACAAAGGAGTAAACTAATTTTTAGGGGTAGAAAAAAAATAAATTTTTCCATTATATAAAATGACCATCCATAATTATATTTCTATAAATATATTTTTAGAAATCACATAATCTAAATTATAAAGAAAACTAATAAATTTAAAATATTTATTTAGAAAATGAAACAAAAATGATTTTAAAAAAAAATTCTAATCCCTATCCTAGTAATTGGAAGAAAACATATTCAATGATATATCGTTATAATTTTATTGAAATTTGACCATGGGAAAGATCCAATTGGCAATGTAAGCACAAAACAAAAGAAAATGAGTCTCTCTCTATTGTGAATGATAAAATAAGCTCATTGGAACAAAATACAATTAACGAAACAAGAATTTAAAATATTTCTTTGGAAATTAGAAAAAATATTTTAAAAATTCTGATTAAAATTTTGATATAATCCAATATTTAATGATAACGAGAAAATCCTGACACAAATTATATATAGAAGGAAGAAGTAATATAAATATTTAAATGGTCATTACAATTTTTTGGGAATTTAAATACAAATATGTTCAAGAATAAAGGTAAGAATTATCTTACTGAAGACATTTCAATTAAACTAGATGAATTCAACTCTTGTATCAATCTCAGATGTCATCTCTGGTGTCTACTGATGAGGGCCACAATGTCAGCTGGACAGCTTCTTGATCACCAAATCTTGATACACCATCAGCCAGAAGTTGGATAAATATCACGTGATGTGAACTGGCCCAACTGATTGGTTGGATTGATAAAAATCAACATGACGCCAGATGAGTTTCTTTTAGCCCAATCTTAATATTCTTTATGTTAAAACTATTTTACCGAGCCTTACTTTTGTACATAGAATGAAAGACTTAGGTGAAGGGAGACGAGGGGAAAAGTTGAAAGAAAGGGTCAAAACATCTACATGGTCGGGGAAACTCCCAGCTGCGAGCCCCAGGACAAAGGTCGATCGATGCCCGGGGAGGAAAAGTCAAGTGGACGTCTGGAATGTGTTTGGTTGTTCTGCGAGCCCCGTGCGGGCCATGTGGCGTCTTCTTCTTTTTTTAGTTAGCAGCAGCGGACCAGGCGGAGCAGACGCGCCTGAGAAATATCCTACAAGCAGCGTCTTGTGGACGGAAAGACGTCTGAGAAGTATCCTACAAGCAGCGTCTTGTGGACGGAAAGGACGTCTTGGAGTATCCCTCAAGCGGCAACTTGAGGACGGAAAGGACGTCTTGGAGTATCCCTCAAGCGGCAACTTGAGGACGGAAAGGACGCCTTGGACATCGCACGAGCCGCGACAAGAGGAAGCCAAGCGTGCGACGGTGCTGCCACCCGAGGTACTGTGTGAACACAAAACTCGACACCCCCCCTGTCACTTATTTTTATCTCCCTTCCCTAAGATTAGTTAATTTTACTTTTTTTTGCTTAACCTTGTTTCTTGTTTTTTATGCATAATTCTTTATATATAACTATAATTTTGCTTAACCTTTTTTCTTGTTTTTTATGCATAATGCTTTATATATAAGTATAATAGTTTTTAGCCCTTTTTAATTTTTAAATAAAACCTTTTATTATACTGTGCAAGTGTGCATTTATTTCCCCCATTGTTTTTCCTTTCAGTCGATCACCACTTTATTTTTTTTTTAAACGAACACGAACACTTTAAGAAATCTGTTCCACATATTTCTGCATTAAATTTATCCAAATTTGACCATCCCATATGCTGATATAACAACAATAATAAAGATAGTAGAAGCTATAACTCAGCTCTGTTATATTTAAGGAAGGAAAAGCTCCATATCTCAGTCAAGTAGATTTATATTAAAACGGAGTACCATTCTGATGACATAACAAATAACTTTGAAAAGTATTATTAGCAATCTAAGCTAGATATGAGTATAACCTTTAGAAAATATATTATGGCTAAAAATAATGGTTTGTTAATATTAAACACTCGGGTAAATTTGTATGGAAAAAGATCAAAGAAGGGACTAAATATAATAATCATAAATTCACAACATATTAAAAGAAATATAGTGGTTTCTCTTTCCAGCCGTAAATATTTTAAAAAGTTTTACAAATTTGAAATATATCCCAGAGGCATAGTTTTTTATAATTTGAATAAATATGAATTGAATATAGAGCTTGTAGGTTTTACTGAGGTTCTTAGAGGAATTTGGTGTTTTGGGTTGCTGATTAGAGCTGCTCCATTATTTGGTTGGTTGCAGCGAAATTGTGATTGTGAGATTTTCTCCTTTTGAAATTTGCTATTTTATAATTGTGAAAAATCAGAGAGTAGAATGAAAACTTACAAACAGCGTGAATGCCAAGGATAAAAAAGGGACTCGGTGACAATAGCAATCTGTTGACCATAAAGTCTGAATTCTAGGCTGCTGTGTGTAACAGATGTTCCAGATGGAGAGCCGTGACTTCCCTGTGTTCCAGCTCTACTAACGACGTTGTTGCAGGATCTAGCTAGTGTTAGACAGTAGCTATTGACAGCGGGGCGGGTTTTAGCGCTTACACTCCTGTGGTGATCATAGCAGGGGCTGTGGTCATCTACCATTCCACGTTGGGCGGGAGGACCCACTATTTTAACCCTGTGTCACATAACGTGGATTGGTACTCAACTTCTCCTCCGGCAGCTTGGCTCGCTCCACAGACCCAGGACTAGGTACTGATTACTAGTCTGCTGGTTCTGGCGCAAAACTCCAATGGGAGGCCTCGCGTGTGACGCAAAGTCCGGCTTTCAGCGTTGGCAGTGTCAGCAGTTCTGTCTTCGGTCTCTAGTCCGCTCAATTTCTTTTTGTTGTCCAATAGTGAACTCAACGAGTTCATCGAGTTGTCGGAATTGGGAAGTTGGGTTCAGGGGTGTAGCAATACATGACGGTGTGTATAGTCTACCTCTAACCCCCTCTGTGTTATGTATCTAGATATCACGTGGAGCCCTCACCGTGTCTAGTTAACATTTAGGTAAATGTCTCTCTTTAAGCTCCCTTCTTAGGTCACCGAGTCCCTTCTTTATAACTTGGCCTTCACGCGGTGTCTACCATATATTTTGGAGTTAAATAAATCAACAATCCTCCCTTTGTATATTTAGGCATTTATCACAACTTGAAGATAATTTTTAAAATATTAAAAGAACTTTTTTTTTGTGGTGATAAAAGCTAACATGCAATAACAGAGGAAAATTATCTTTTCATCTCTGTAACTTCTATGGTGTACAAAGTGTATTTCTAGTAGGAAGGTGTCTCCATGTTAAATGGGCGGAGCTCGGAATCTCGCCCAGCTGATGGACTAAAGGGACCAGGTGTTGGCGGTGGTTCCAGTGAAGGTATAAAATTCTGTAACTTCTACTTGAGCTTTCTCGATATAACATAATAGTGGTTTGGACACGATAATGTCAAATATGTATAGATAACAACAAAATTTTTTTTAAAGCAATTGACATGGGGTAGATATGTCTAAAACAAGGAGAACCAAAGTGGTTGATATAGGTAAATACCACAAGTACCGAAAATGCATGCCTTAAAATAGCATCATTAGTGTTTATACTATAATTAAAAATAGAGAAAGTGCAATAAAAATTACCAATAAAAGATAATTATCTTCTCGCAAAAAGTTTCATTTATCAACTTTAACCGCGAGCTCTCGCTCTTCAACTGACATAAAAGGTTTTTCTCAAATTAGTTCCTTTTCTAGATGGGAATCTTATGTTCACATCTTAAGTGAATACTTGATTTTCTGCATATTTTCATTTAAGCATATAAAATATATAGATTTTTTTATTTACAAGCTCAACAACCCACGATTAAAATTAATAAAATAAACACATTACGAAAGGATATCTGTTGGATCGTTTTTGAAGACAACTCTCAGATTTATAAAATTAATTTATTAAACTTTAAACAGTTTTAGATATAGAGAGAGTTAATTACCTCGTATTTAAGGCAACAAAATAATTATTTAATTTAGATAAATCGTTCTAACCAGAATCAACTTGTGCAAAACAGACGACAAAGAAAAATAAATAAATTAATAATAGAGAGTAAGTTCCTATTTTTACAAGCTGTCACACTCAAAGAATAATCATTTTCTTGTTTCAGTATATATAATGTTCTATGCATATCTCAGAAGAAGGCCAAGTGACACTCACTCCTCACTTTCTTACTGCTACTCTTTTTGTGTTGTTTTTCTTGCTTCCCTCTTTCTCTTTCTTGTTTTTTTTTTCTTCTTCTTTTTCTTCTGTCTATATCGTTATTTCCTTTGTCTCACTGCTTTGTTCTTATGCATACCTCTGGTGAATCCTGTATAGGGTCAGTGACCCTAAATAAAGGCTTTTGTTGTTGTTGTTGTTTTGTTGTATATAATGTTCTATCGACAAAATCAACTCTTCAATATAAATACTGAAATAAATTAAAACGAGAAATAAGAAACTCCTCTTCGTTCTCGTTTTAATTTATTTATATAATGTTCTATGTTATGTAGAAAGGCGGTACCTCGGTTTGTGAACATAATCCTTCCTGAGACATGCTTGTAATCCAAAACACTCGTATATAGTGAGGAGCGTAAATTTCCCATTTTAAATTTTCCGTTGCCTTCTCTCAGAATAAACTCAGGGTTACTGTTGTTATGTAATTAAAGTAAGTAAGAAGTATGAATCCGTAACCAATTTAACTTTACATATTATTTATTATTACTAGCAATTATACAAAACAAATCTTGGTATATATGTCTATACATGAAAACAACAAAAACAATAAACATTATATACATACAAGTTCCTTTTCAAACACGAGCTCATCTATAGTCATTGTTACTCTGTGTAATATTCCAACAACTGTATCACTGTTGTTTCTCGTTTATCCACACAAGAAGTAATTTTATACTTCGTCTAGAAGTGGACATTGCTTTGATAGTCTTGCGACTCCTTTTGTTGAATCTCTAATTCCCTTAATTATTTTAATTCTTCTTCAATATCTTGCAAATCGCTGATGTTGACTTCTTTTAAATTATAGCAAATATCTGCCACCCGCGCGGATGTTAAGTTCGTGCTTCACATTCATTTCCTTCTTAACTTCAATCGCAATAAAATATCCCTCTTTTTAATAAATATTTTATCTAACTTGATTCCATGTCTATCCGTCTTTCTGTCTGTCTACAAAAATGTTATTAATTTGTAATATGCTGAGCAGACTTTGAAATCTGAAATTGGGAATACTTCGTTTTAAAAACTTTTATTTAACTTGATTTTTCATGTCTGTCTGCCGACAAATATTGTGATCAATTTGTAACCTATCTACATAGCACCTAGAAGTCTAAAATTTTGGTATACCTGCTCAAACCCGATGACAATGCAAAATGAGAAAATTTCAGAATTCTTGGTGGCCGGTAAAGGACTACAACAACAACAAAAGGCTTTTATTAGGGCCCATTGCCCTGTATAGATTCGCCATGCAACAACAAAATAACACAGTAATTTTTTTCTCCCTTTCCCCATGTGCACGTGAGCCTTTGTTTGAAAAGGGATTTATTTACACATCTGTTCTAAAACTTTCCTCACTACCTCTTTTGCGTATGAATCTATTTACAATTGATCTGTAGAAATTATAGAGTTATATTGCTGTATTTTTCTTTTCTGAAATAGTCTCAGCGTCTGCAGTGGGTTGCTAAATCTCCAGAAGGCGTTTTTAAGAGTTTTTTTCTCTTTCTTAACCTAAGAATTTAACTTAACCTCGTATTTGCATTCTATGATATAGTGGGAGATTTCATCAGGCCATATTCGGTAAAGGACTATTATTTCCATATATTCTTTTAAATTTTGTAATAAATTCTTAATATACTTTCCTGACCGCGTAGAAGTCTGGTATTTTATAGGCTAGTTCCATCCTACTAACATTACAAGTAGACAAAACTTCTAGGTGGCCGTGATGGTCGGGAATAGACTAAAGAAGAGAAATTGTATATTTTCTGTCAAACGAAGAAAATAGGCGCAACCGTTTCTCTGGCGTAACGAGTGACTGGCGTTCCATAAAAATATGGTCCCTAATTTTCTATATTTCCTTTTAATTTTTGTGATCAATTTTTAAGGTAATACATATTCATCCCTGCCTTTACAATATAACTAAATCTATAAGCAATCCAGAGCCATGTTCCTTTTAAAAGAAACCTGGCGCTGGAGATTGCTTATTGATTTAGTTTAAAACAAAATTTTATTATTGTACTTCCAGATCACATGTTGAAGTAAGAAAATTGTACTCTACTTAATCCAGCTAAGAACGCAAGTGCACAAAATATCTGAATTCTAAGTGGCCGTGTATAGAATAGATTATAGAATAGAATTTGTATAAATATCGAAAGGAGAAAACAGTACCAGGAGTTTCTGGCGTAGTGAGCGGCTGGCAACCAATTTTCTGATAGAGTAAGTTTTTGTAATTTATTTTTCATTGAACTAAGTTTATTTTGTTTGAAGAGCTTTAATGAAAAAAAAATTTTTTTTCGCGCCTTTTATGAAACAAAGAATTTGAGTACTTTATATTTTAAAAAATTATCATCGTTGGAATACCGCCATCGTTGGAACACCGCCATCGTTGGACCACCGCCATCATTGGACCACAGATAGCGTTGGACCACCGCCATCATTGGACCACAGACATCATTGGACCACAGATAGCGTTGGACCACCGACATCATTGGACCACAGTCATCGTTGGACCACCGACATCATTGGACCATCGCCATCATTGGACCACAGACATCGTTGGACCATCGCCATCATTGGACCATCGCCATCATTGGACCACAGACATCGTTGGACCATCGCCATCATTGGACCACAGACATCGTTGGACCATCGCCATCATTGCACCATCGCCATCATTGAACCACAGACATCCTTGGACCATCGCCATCATTGGACCACAGACATAGTTGGACCATCGTCATCATTGAACCATCGTCATCATTGGACCACAGACACCATTGGACCATCGCCATCATTGGACCACAGACATCGTTGGACCATCGCCATCATTGGACCACAGACATCGTTGGACCATCGCCATCATTGGACCACAGACATCGTTGGACCATCGTCATCATTGAACCATCGTCATCATTGGACCATTGACATCGTTGGACCATCGCCATCATTGGACCACAGGCATCGTTGGACCATCGTCATCATTGGACCATCGCCATCATTGGATCACAGACATCGTTGGACCATCGTCATCATTGGACCATTGACATCGTTGGACCATCGTCATCATTGGACCATTGACATCGTTGGACCATCGCCATCATTGGACCACAGACATCGTTGGACCATCGTCATCATTGGACCATTGACATCGTTGGACCATCGCCATCATTGGACCACAGACATCCTTGGACCATCGTTATCATTGAACCATCGCCATCATTGGACCACAGACATCGTTGGACCATCGCCATCATTGGACCACAGACATCGTTGGACCATCGTCATCATTGGACCACAGACATCGTTGGACCATCGCCATCATTGGACCACAGACATCGTTGGACCATCGCCATCATTGGACCGCAGACATCGTTGGACCATCGCCATCATTGGACCACAGACATCGTTGGACCATCGTCATCATTGCACCATCGCCATCATTGAACCACAGACATCCTTGGACCATCGCCATCATTGGACCACAGACATAGTTGGACCATCGTCATCATTGAACCATCGTCATCATTGGACCACAGACATCATTGGACCATCGCCATCATTGGACCACAGACATCGTTGGACCATCGCCATCATTGGACCACAGACATCGTTGGACCATCGCCATCATTGGACCACAGACATCATTGGATCACAGACATCGTTGGACCATCGTCATCATTGGACCATCGCCATCATTGGACCACAGACATCGTTGGACCATCGTCATCATTGGACCATCGCCATCATTGGACCACAGACATCGTTGGACCATCGCCATCATTGGACCACAGACATCGTTGGACCATCGCCATCATTGGACCACAGGCATCGTTGGACCATCGTCATCATTGGACCATCGCCATCATTGGATCACAGACATCGTTGGACCATCGTCATCATTGGACCATTGACATCGTTGGACCATCGTCATCATTGGACCATTGACATCGTTGGACCATCGCCATCATTGGACCACAGACATCGTTGGACCATCGTCATCATTGGACCATTGACATCGTTGGACCATCGCCATCATTGGACCACAGACATCCTTGGACCATCGTTATCATTGAACCATCGCCATCATTGGACCACAGACATCGTTGGACCATCGCCATCATTGGACCACAGACATCGTTGGACCATCGCCATCATTGGACCACAGACATCGTTGGACCATCGCCATCATTGGACCACAGACATCGTTGGGCCATCGCCATCATTGGACCACAGACATCGTTGGACCATCGCCATCATTGAACCACAGACATCGTTGGACCATCGTCATCATTGGACCATTGACATCGTTGGACCATCGCCATCATTGGACCACAGACATCGTTGGACCATCGTTATCATTGAACCATCGCCATCATTGGACCACAGACATCGTTGGACCATCGCCATCATTGGACCACAGACATCGTTGGACCATCGTCATCATTGGACCATTGACATCGTTGGACCATCGCCATCATTGGACCACAGACATCGTTGGACCATCGTCATCATTGGACCATCGCCATCATTGAACCACAGACATTCTTGGACCATCGCCATCATTGGACCACAGACATAGTTGGACCACAGACATCGTTGGACCATCGCCATCATTGGACCACAGACATCATTGGACCATCGCCATCATTGGACCACAGACATCGTTGGACCATCGCCATCATTGGACCACAGACATCGTTGGACCATCGCCATCATTGGACCACAGACATCGTTGGACCATCGTCATCATTGGACCATTGACATCGTTGAACCACCAGAGTCCTACCCCCGCCTTGCACTCCACCCACCACTAGAAAAGACTAGCTTCGAAATTCCCAGACTTAACGCTTCACTAATTGACTCACGGAACTCCTAAAAGTACAAAGATGTCCGGCGTAAACAAAGTAGGCCGGAAGATCCCAACTCCACCCTGACTCCACCCACCGCCAGGAAAGGCCAGCTGGAACAATCCCCCGACTTAACGCTCCACTAATTGGCTTGCGGAACTCCAGCGGCGACATGCCATCGGAATGACCAGCGAGGGTATCAAGGCCTCCCACATACTAGCGTCACTTTCGGTGTATTTACGGAATGTCGGTCTTCCATTCTCATTGATCCACGCTTCTGCAATCATTTATTAAAAGCCGCAAGCTTTCGTGGTGAATACCTTCTTCGGGCGTTTCTCCTTAGGTCTCTGTGTCAACATTCAAAATACATCTATTGCGTTGTACGTGAACCCTTATTTTTGTAATAGATATTTCTGCTTTTCCCTATACGCAATGGAATACAAGGAAACTATATATTTTCTATATGAAGCATGTTACAAAAGTGAAATTGTAATGAGATCAGGTGGGATAAATTAAGAGATAGAAATTCTGGAATAATTTTTAAAAAATAAAGATTAGATTATATTTATTCCGAACTACCTTGCGATTTCTTCTATCTTCTTATGTTGTTGCTTATTTGTTTAATGTATATGTTTATTCAATGCTCTTAATTGTTTATTTTCTTTTTGATAATTCTGTTACCTACTCTACTACAATTATTGTAAATAGTTTCACGCGCAATTATCCAGATCGTATATAACGTGTCTTATTGGCAACTGGTAAATAAATAATATATATTCCGAAAGATGGCACAAGCCATCAGCAAATTTTAGTTGCATGATCAGGAGATGCCTTTTTCTTAAATTATTTCCTTTCTGCTGTGTTATAAAATGTGGACCATTACTGGAAATTACTCGACGTAATTACTTTATCGTGTCAGTTTCCTTCCTTCTTGGAAATAACTATCTCGACAGAATCTCTTGTTTGGTTCGTTACTAGAATTATTAGGCAGAAATTTTTATATAAGGTTGTCCCAAAAGTTCGGATTTTTCTTAAAACGTTGTTTTGCTTATTACTTGGCGAATAATATTATTACGGCGAATACATAATAATACAATTACTTTATACATAATACAAAGACATTATATATATAATATAAAAAAAATGCTTGTCGACTTCACTGTGATAAAGTGCTTTGTCCTGAGAATCCTCGGGAGTGGATGGGGTTTTGTATGTTTGGGCAGTCGTTATCGATGGCGGTGGATGAAAAATCGGCACACTATATCGATTAATGAATCACAAAACACCTCGGAATATTAATCATTGGCGGCTCGGGAGAGGAGATGGAAGGATTTTCGCGATTAAATTGGATTGAGATGACTCACATCTTGGACCTCGAGGCACTACTTTTAGAAGATGCACACACACGTCTTGACACACACGTTACACCGACCGAACTGCGGTTGCCCCACCCCCCGGCTTGGGTCATGTGGGACCCTGCTTGACCTTTGATTGGTCCCTGTCTCTGTCGGCCATGATGGTGAATTTGGTCGGGAAGGAGCTTTGCCTAACATCCCAATCTCTCAGGACATTCAACTCTGGAATATGAGGGCCTCTTTGTTCTAAGTGACCTAGATACACGACTTGGATCTGTCGTTCTTTTCTCTTCTACTTCTTCCATCTCCACGTCCTTTGACTGCCATCTTTATTTGAATCCATAAAATTTTACACAAATAAATTTACTGGCAATGCGTTTCTTTTAAATATCATCAAAATTATCTCTACAGACCTTACTGCAATGATATGAGTTATTGAATGAGAGGGCTTGGCTCATCAGTAGTGAACCCTCTCATTCAATAACTCATATCATTGTAGAGATAATTTTGATGATATTTAAAAGAAACGCATTGCCAGTAAATTTATTTGTGTAAAATTTTAACGATAGATGGCAATAAAATTTTAATTTGAATCCATACAGAATACATTATATCCAACATGGTACATAATTATTTATTAGACAATATTCTTTATAATATTACATATATAACCGCCAATAATATTGGTATTTCAATTTTTGTCAAGTGTTTACGAACTTTTGGAACAACCTTGTAAAATTTGAATTGCGCTTTTTTATAATTGCAAATATAGAACAAAAGAGTGGGAAATTTAACATAACGTTTCGTGAATATGATACTCATATACCAAAAGTGACATCTCTACCTTTAAAAAAATGCATTAAAACAATTCATCTTGCTTATCATCCCAAATATATATCGTTAAGATAGAGGCTGCCTGGCCGGCATTCATAGTTCTTCAAATTACTTCGGCCAGTAAATCATTTTTATTGTCTCGACGTTTCGACAAAATTCTTTTGTCCTCGTCAGGAGCGAACAAAAATTTTTAACGAGATTAATTTTTAACGCTTTGCCAAAAGTTTTAATTTTTGTTCGCTCCTGACGAGGACAAAGGATTTTTGTCGAAACGTCGAGACAATAAAAAAGATTTACTGGCCAAAGTATCTTTTATTTGAAGAACAAATATATATATATATATTAAAAATAAAGAAGACATCTCCTAACCGCGAGCACATGTGCTTTTTAGATGGCAGAGCGCCTTCTAGTGGAGCAAAAATAAACCAATTTATCAAGAAATTGGGTTGGCCAAATATCTCGGAGCAAGCTAAATAAACGTTTAGTTTATTTTTGCTCCACTAGATGGCGCTCTGCCGTCGAAAAAGCACATGTGCTCGTGGTCAGGAGATGTCTTCTTTATTTTTAATATCAACACCTGACCCACTTATCTTTTATTTTTTCTATTGTTTTTTCATATATATATATATATATATATATATATATATATATATATGTGAAAAAATAGTACAATGTTATGTTATTGGCTGATAATTTTTTCCTGATCGTGCAACTTAAAACTGCTTTTGGCTCTTCTTTAATTATAAATAAAGGGTATTTTTGTGTGTGATCCATATTCTTATATATAAAGGTTATATATTAAAATAATAATTGATTGATTGAATAATATTATAAATTAAAGTTTTTTGATCCCCCGAGGAAGTTGCCATACGAGCTATTGGAGTAATAAATCACCTTGATGCAAGATAGATGCTTACTTTTTTTAAATAAAGTATTGACATGTACGTTTTAAAAACGCATTCACAAAGCTAATTAGTTTGTTTTCTATTCTTTTTCAAAACTAAATTTCTCTAAATGGAAGATAAAACATATTGGAAGGGTCGAACTCTCATCATGATGGATTCATGCAATCCTCAGCATTCACCAAAAGTGTTCAGCTGGTAAAGTGGCTAATTTGTCTGAGTCTGCTATATTGGAGAGATGGTCAATATATGGAGGCTTAATTTTTACATATACACTCATGGACAGAACTTAAGGAAGTTGTACCTTTTACCATGTATATCGAGATTCAGACAATAACTCTGAAAGATATTACAGTGACCTTTATTGAAGACACACGAGATAACCAATATACACTCATGGACAGAACTTAAGGAAGTTGTACCTTTTAGCATGTATATCAGGATTCAGACAATAACTCTGAAAAATATTACAACAACAACAACAAAAAGCCTTTATTTAGGGTCACTGACCCTATACAGGATTCACCAGAGGTATGCATAAGAACAAAGCAGTGAGACTCTGAAAGATATTACAGTGACTTTATTGAAGACACATGAGATGACCAATATACACTCAAGGACAAAACTTAAGGAAGTTGTACCTTTTAGCATGTATATCGGGATTCAGACAATAACTCTGAAATATACACTCATGGACAAAACTTAAAGAAGTTGTACCTTTTAGCATGTATATCGGGACAATAACTCTGAAAGTTATTACAGTGACCTTTATTGAAGACACACGAGCTAACCAATATACACTCATGGACAAAACTTAAGAAAGTTGTACCTTTTAGCATGTACAAGGTGTGTCCAATAAATAATGAGACCGGTCAAAAACAAAGAAAAAATGAAATGATAATCTTCTTTTAAGTCTATAAAAAAAAAATAGAAAGCTTCAGCTACACTGCGGTATATCACATCACGTGATTGCGCGCGCAGTCGATAAATTGTATGCTTGTAAAATGAACGCCTTGCATAACTACTTCTAATTTGTAATGGATAGAAAATTCGAACAACGAATTTGTATTAAATTTCGCTACAAAATTGGGAAATCGGCTTCAGAAACTCGAGATTTGTTGAAATTGGCATTTGGAAATGAAAATGTAAATAAGCCCACCACATTTAGATGGTTTTCACGATTTAAAAATGGAATGGAATCGGTGAAAGATGAGAAGCGTGTTGGACGTCCAAATCTGCACAGGAACCCTGAAAAGGTGAGCCAAATTTCAAATTTGATAAAAGAAAATCCACGAATAGGGAGGGTTACGAGACATTGAGGAAGAAACAGGGATATCAAAATCATTAGTTGGATCGATAATTAAAGAGGACTTGCAGTTAAAGAAGACACCTTCAAAATTTGTCCCTAAAATGCTCACAATCCAACAAAAGGAGAATCGCGTGGAAGTTGCCAAAAAAAAAAATGCTTGAAATGGTGGAAGAAAACCCTAATTGGAAGGAAAAAGTAATAACTGGAGACGAGACATGGGTTTACGGGTATGACCCGGAAACAAAACGCCCATCCATGGAGTGGAAAGGAAAAGATGAACCAAGAACGAAGACATCCCGACTTTGCAAGTCAAAAAACAAAGTCTTATTGGTCACGTTCTTTGACCAAAGGGGAATTTTGCATTATGAATATCTAGAGGAAGGTCAAACAATCAATAAGGAGTCTTATTTAAACATTATTAGACGTGTACGTGAATCAATTCGTCTAAAAAGAAGTGAAATGTGGAGTTCCAAAAATTGGATTATCCATCATGATAATGCACCATCACACACCGCTACATCTGTACTGACTTATTTGGCTAAACACGGCATCCAAATACTTCAACACAACCTCACTATTCCCCAGACCTAGCTCCAAATGATTTTTTTCTCTTTCCAAAACTCAAAATGGCTCTAAAAGGAAGGAGATTTGACACTAGAGAGTCCATCATAGCGGATTCGAAAAAGGTCTTGAAGAACATTCCGAAAGATGCCTTTTCTAAATGTTTTAAATCATGGGAGAAAAGATGCAAATTATGTATAGATGCGGGAGGGGACTATTTTGAAAAATACAAAAAAAAAATTAATCATTCTATTTTTTCTTTATTTTTGACCAGTCTCATTATTTATTGGGCACACCTTGTATATCGGGATTCAGACAATAACTCTGAAATATACACTCATGGACAAAACTTAAAGAAGTTGTACCTTTTAGCATGTATATCGAGACGATAACTCTGAAAGATATTACAGTGACCTTTATTGAAGACACACGAGATAATCAAGTGTGAACAGCCTCTGCCTCCTTAAAACAAAAAGACGCGACCGGCGACATCAAAGCCTTTCCAATTCCTTAAGTTTTATCTCCATGACGGTATTTTTGAAGGTTTAGAAGTCTATTTTTTTATTTTTAGATTACAGTAAAACCTTCTGTAGTTATTATCTTTTTATTAATTAAATCTGCGCTGGGACAACCGGCTTGGATTAGTAGTTTCTCATGAGATACTATAAACATGGTTAAACCCGGTTAGTCTCTACTGAAGAAGTAGACTCTCATTAAAGGCTCAGTTTCAGTTGAAAGACTCCTCATGACAACCTGACATGACTTAACCCTCTAATAAGAGACCACCCTCCAGGAGAGACCTCTGGTTTAGCTATGTTTTCAGGCTATGGTCTCTCATTGAAAACTCTAATGTATCATTCAAACTTAACACTAAACACCTCCCGGCAAAATTTCCATCTATATTTTAGCCATAGATTTGGCCCAGCCCATTTGCCAGCTAAACACCTCTTTGGCAGATTGTCAAGATTCCATTAGATCCCGTGTGGATCTCATGGAATAAAGTCCGCCCTAGACTGACGAGGGCCATCAGCCCGAAACCATGGTCTCTAGGTGGACGCTTTTCAATTTGCCAAAGCTGGTGTTGTGGCTTTGTCACCGACCCGAGGCCGCTAGTTTGCGGCGACGGTGAATAGATGGCGTCTAGTTTTGACGTCTATTTTGACGGGAGAGGCGACCTTTGTCTCTTTAGACTAAATACTTCGGAATGAGTTATAATAGGTGTCGAAAAGGATTTAAATGACAGAGCTTGTCAAGAGGCATCTGTGTCATAACCATCTGCGAGTTCTGTGAACGTACTTAATCCAATGGGTGTGGGCAGAATGCACCAAGTGGATGATTGTTCATCGTAACGAGGCCTTGTTCCACTTCTTGGCTGGTGGAATCCATGGGAGGTAACAACCATTGTGTACTGGCCACGTCAGACTGTCCGATTGTAATCCCAGCATGACTGGAATTCCAATTTTCAATCTCCATCTAAATTACAATTACACTTGATAACACACACAAGCCTTTATTAAGACATTCCGTCTTATACAGACGATTCTCCTGTTAGAAATGAATCTAAAAAGACATGAGAAGCAGGAGAAGAAATGGAATCCTCGCTCTGAAAAGAGAAAAAGAAGAAAAGAATATCTATGTACAAAAGACTATATACATCGTTTTTCGTGCTTAGAACACAGTGAAGACTATTGAGTAAATGGTTGCATCTTGTGAAGAAAAAATATTTCCACACAGTTCCAATTACACTTAATCTCCCTAGTTTGATGTACAGTTAAACATCTTATGAGCGACCCAATGAGACCACCTTTGTAAAATCAACAACAAAAAAACCTTTATTAAAGACACTCGTACCTTAAAGAATTTTCCCAGATAGGTAAAGAGAAGTAAACATTACAGTTATCTATAGAAAGTGGAGGTTAACATCGACCTTTCTTTCAAGTTGGATCCATCATCTGTGTTGCGTCTATTGTCTGTGCTGTTTTCAAGAATTTGTGAAAATTTAATGTATTGGGTTTGCTTTTCATTACTTTTGCTATTAGAACATATGGCGAATTGTTTTCATAACCAATCTCTTAACGGAGAATCTCTCCAGTACAGGACAATAAAACGTGCAGTGTGGAATCACCTTTGTAAAATCATACATCAAATAGGGGGATATCGAAAATTGTGATTCAATACATCTTTAAAAGCTATATTGATTTATTGAAATCTGCCTATGAGAAATTTAAAACTATTTTTGACGCTTTTATGATTCTTTTTTTTTTTAAATAAAACAATTTCTACTGTTTTTACTGTTATGATAAATAATGGCAGGGGCCTGGCTTAATCAGTGGTGGTAAACCCTCCCAGCGTGTTCGCCAGTTATATCTAACATACCGCTGTAATATTTCATTTTTCTGTTTTCCCCTTTTATACCGATACTGAAGCTGACCTCTTGGAAATGTACATGATGATATTGGAGGCAGATTACTTAATTGAAACAGATAAATTTATATATACGTATATATATTTTTGCTTGTAGATAATATTTGATGATATTGTTGAAAAGAAAAACAGTTCCAGTAAATTCATTTGTTACAAATTTTAACGATAGATGGCAATTGAATTTATAAATTTAATTCCAAGGAGGTTTGAAATAAAAATGTGGATTTTTTTTAATTTCCTCTTTGAGGTCATGAACAATCACTGAAAAAATCAAGTCTCAACTCGCAGCAGTTTCTGAGTTGAAATCGTGCATAACCAACGAATAGACATCATATTTTATTAATTTAGTATATTTTTATCGCAGTGAGGACAGTAGAAGTTTGATTTATTTGTGAAAAGAAACCAATATATGGCACATTATTGCTTTGTATTAGTATATTCTAACAATATAGACTTCACACACAAAAAGGAGAAAAGATATCTTTCTAAACTAAAAAAAAAAAAAGATATCCTAAACTACCATTCCCAACTTTCAACGGAAGATCGCCTTTTCGAAAAACGAGGAGTTAAGTCCAAATAGAACATAATTTCGCACATGTCAGAGATTTGCGGGAATGTCGTAAAAACTGACTGATGGCGCCTGACCTTCAGAAGGACTATCGTTTCTAGTGATGATGATGATGATTACTATATGAATATTAACCGGATTTACCGCTAAAATATCTTGCCCCGTGATTAGGTCTTAAACCGAGAATCGACTTATATAATAGACTCAGATTAGTACAAACTAGTGTCTGAGTGGATGTGGCTGTGCAGAACCAGTTGACCGGACAGTTCCATGCTGGGGTCGAGTCTGGGAGAAGATCCACCAAAGGTACGTGTTGCATGGAGACGACATCGAAGAGATATGTCTTATATCCACAGAGGGTCAGTGATTCCCGAGTTCACAGAATTTAACAAACTTTCTGTAAGAAAGCAATATATTAAGTCAGGCAACGTCATCTGACGAGGGCCTAACTCACTTCTATTTAAGAAAAATGTCATCTCTTGATCGTACAACTAAAAGTTGCTAATGGCTTGCGCCATCTATCGGAATAAATATACACTAATCGTTTTTATAATTATTCCAGAATTGTCCAAATACCTTTTCTTGATTAATCAAGAAAAACTAACCATATACGCATTTCGGACCGTTGGCCCTTGTCAGAGTGATGCAAGCTGTACCTCAACGACCAAAAAAAGATGGTCCTTGGGATATCTTGAAAAATCATAAAACAGGTATTTAGGCCGGAAGGATGTGAGAATGCCAAACAATGTAAAAAATGGTACAAAAGTGATCCTAGTACGATTTCCCTTTTGTGCTAGCTTTCACCAACTTCTATTTGCAACTTTTCTCTTTATATTTCCTCACAGGTTTTCTTTATTCAAAAACTTCTTTACACGATTTAATTTCTATATGTGACTTTTTGTATGACAAATATATATTTTAATTTTAGTGTTACATCTTATATAGAGGGTATTAAAAGAAATTTTATTCATTTTTGAAAATTATGATCCATATATCATCAAATATAGGGAAATACTTTAATTTCTTAAACCTATAAATGTACAATTTTATTCAAAAAATTACCTGAATGTGTTAGGCAAAGGGGTATTATATAATTTTAGCAAATAAATATATTCAGAAAGGTTGGATTGTTAGAGCCAACGCCTAGCAACAATACATCTTAATTAAATGCTGCAAGATTTCTCTCTGGCCGGTTATTTTAGAGACCGCACTTTGCGAAAGCTCAAGACTTGATCAGGGAGGGACCACAGCTGCAAGATTTCTCTCTGGCCGGTTATTTTAGAGACCGCACTTTGCGAAAGCTCAAGACTTGATCAGGGAGGGACCACAGCTGCAAGATTTCTCTCTGGCCGGTTATTTTAGAGACCGCACTTTGCGAAAGCTCAAGACTTGATCAGGGAGGGACCACAGCTGCAAGATTTCTCTCTGGCCGTTTATTTTAGAGACCGCACTTTGCGAAAGCTCAAGACTTGATCAGGGAGGGACCACAGCTGCAAGATTTCTCTCTGGCCGGTTATTTTAGAGACCGCACTTTGCGAAAGCTCAAGACTTGATCAGGGAGGGACCACAGCTGCAAGATTTCTCTCTGGCCGGTTATTTTAGAGACCGCACTTTGCGAAAGCTCAAGACTTGATCAGGGAGGGACCACAGCTGCAAGATTTCTCTCTGGCCGGTTATTTTAGAGACCGTACTTTGCGAAAGCTCAAGACTTGATCAGCGAGGGACCACAGCTGCAAGATTTCTCTCTGGCCGGTTATTTTAGAGACCGCACTTTGCGAAAGCTCAAGACTTGATCAGCGAGGGACCACAGCTGCAAGATTTCTCTCTGCCCGGTTATTTTAGAGACCGCACTTTGCGAAAGTTCAAGACTTGATCAGGGAGGGACCACGGCTGCGAGATTTCTCTCTGGCCGGTTATTTTAGAGATCGCACTTTGCGAAAGCTCAAGACATGATCAGGGAGGGACCACAGCTACAAGATTTCTCTCTGGCCGGTTATTTTAGAGATCGCACTATGCGAAAGTTCAAGACTTGATCAGGGAGGGACCACAGCTGCAAGATTTCTCTCTGGCCGGTTATTTTAGAGACCGCAGTTTGCGAAGCTCAAGACTTGATCAGGGAGGGACCACGGCTGCAAGATTTCTCTCTGGCCGGTTATTTTAGAGACCGCACTATGCGAAAGTTCAAGACTTGATCAGGGAGGGACCACAGCTGCAAGATTTCTCTCTGGCCGGTTATTTTAGAGACCGCACTTTGCGAAGCTCAAGACTTGATCAGGGAGGGACCACGGCTGCAAGATTTCTCTCTGGCCGATTATTTTAGAGACCGCACTATGCGAAAGTTCAAGACTTGATCAGGGAGGGACCACAACTGTAACAAAAATCCGGTGCAAGTTGTAAAGTTTCAAAAGTTAATCAGGGAGTGAAGGACAACAGCTGTAAGATCTGGTCGGTGATTCTAAAAGTCCCCAATGATGCAAATTTCAAGACTCGATCAGTGAGGGACGACATCTGCAAGATCTGGCCGGGGATTCTAGAAGCCGCGTGCTGCGAAGGCTCACGGCTTTGATCAGAGGGCGGCAGTTTTAGCTGCAAGATCTCGCGAAGTCTCTTGGAATAAATCTGAATGGAACCTTGGCTGAATGACCTGGTCCAGGATTCTAGAGATTTACCTTTGTAAATATTCAATTATAAAACAACAAGATATTACAGCTGGTTTTAAAGGCCGCAAGCTGCAAAAGATCAAGTTTCCTTTATCCCAACAAAAGATCAAGTAATTAATCAAGGTAACACGACAGCAGCAAGATCAGTGTGGAGTCTTGGTTTTAAAACAGCACGTTGTGAGGGCTCAAGGAATCGAAACAAGTGGCAACATGAATGCAAAGTGTGAAAATTTTTTCCGACATCCTCTCCATTTATCAACTATATACTTCCTACACAATGAAACCTCTTCTTCTTCTAACTCCTCCCGAGGTAATACCCCCGAATTTTACTCTTCCCTTAATAACGAAAAACTTAATTGTTGTGTTATTTTGGAAGATTTAGGCAAATTTCATAAAAATGACAATTTTCAGTTATGTAAATTAAGCTAAGACTTGGAAAGGAAGATGTCATGCTCCAGGAACCAATGAACAATTTTATAACCTTCTGACATTTATCTTATAGCTTGGCCTCAATTATATCCTACCAATGGACACCTAGAACAACCGTAAGTTCTAAACCTTATTGAAAATTTACCTTACCAATATTTTTTTCTTATAGTACATCATTAGTATATATATTTTTTTTCATTAAATAAGTTAAACATCCAAAGGGATAGGTAATTCCTGTTTAAATTTTAAAAAGTCGCTGTTGAATTATAATTCGTCATTTTGGTGATTTGAATAATTGCTGAAGTAGGTATTGAAAGAAAATAGTTATATATACTGTATCTACAATTTTGTTATAATTTTTAGAATACAGTAGAACTACCTCTCTGTAAAGGACAACACCTAATTTCAGAGCCAAAGTGTTCTTTACGGAGAGGTGTGCTCTTACCAGAGAGTTGCTAAATAGTAAAAATTGTAATTTTGAAAAGGAAAACTGTCCTTTATAGAGAGGTAAAAATGAAATCACTCACTATATTTTTGATTGCTCTGCTCTGAAAGAAGAACCCTTATGCTCAAAACTGGGCAACTCTGTGCTTCACTTCCATCAATAATTGACAATATGACCCAGAATAAGTATATTGCTACGGCGTTTTATGGTTTCCACAAGTCCATATCTCAGAAGAAGGCCAAGTGACACTCACTCCTCATTTTCTTACTGCTACTCTTTTTGTGTTGTTTTTCTTGCTTCCCTCTTTCTTATTTTTTCTTTTTCTTCTGTCTATATCGTTATTTCCTTTGTCTCACTGCTTTGTTCTTATGCATACCTCTGGTGAATCCTGTATAGGGTCAGTGACCCTAAATAAAGGCTTTTTGTTGTTTTTTTTTTTTTTGCTTTATAGAGAGGTATCCTCTAGCCTGAGTGTCCTCTCATGGAGGTTCTACTGCATATGTATGAGTCATCGCGAGTTTTTGTTTTGTTGTGGAGTGATAAAGGGTACACAGACCATCAGAATTGTTAAGGCCCTCAGAGTCATTGTAAGAGAAAGAAAGGAATGTATTTCTTTGGAAGGCTGTCTTCTGTTCATAGATGCGGGAAGTTTGCATTAGATCATAATTCTTTCTCAAAGGGTTGGTTTAATCAATTTAAATTTGGCCAATCCCAGAAAGAACTGGTTACTGAACTGCACCCAGGGACCTGTGCTAAGTTCCAATAACCTCCTCATTCAAGAAGGAAGGAAGGGGTGGCACCAGACAAGGAGAAATGGTGAACCCTAAGTAGATTTTAATAATCCTTTTCTTTTGCCAAAATTACATGGCAGTTTTAATTAATTCTTATTAGAATACACACGTATAGGAGAAATATAATATAGGACATGCTCCATCTTTTGAGGAATATACAGTAGAACCTCCCTGTAAAGGACACCTAATTGCAGAGCCAAACTGTCCTTTAGGGAGAGGTATCCTCCTACCGGAGAGTTGCTAAATAGCAAAAATGGTAATTTTGCAAATGAAAACTGTTCTTTATAGAGAGGTGTCCGCTAGCGGGGTGTCCGCTAAAGGGAGGTTCTACGGTATATATAATATTTAGTTTTTTCCACTAGATGGTTCAAGCCATGATGCATTCTTCCCTTTGTTCATCTAGAAATACTTTTCATAAAGTAGCTATTCATATATTTTATTAGGACCTTTTATTTTTAAATGAGACTTTGGAATTGATCATTTTTAACATTCATTTTACTAACATTATAAAAATCTGATAATTTCATTGTTTATTTATATTAACACAATATTTTTTTCTACAAACGCACACACAAGGTAACAAGACCAAATCTAAATAAATAAATAATGTGTGAGGCTCCGCTAACAACAGTTACCGAAACATCAACACTATTTGGATTTGGTCTCATCTTATGTTTCTAATCTCTAATCCAGTTTATGCCTTATCATACAGGATAGACCCTTTTATATCTTTACCAGTACAGCGTCAAACCTTATTGTTATTTAGGACCAAGATTTTATGTTGTCATACCCACATTGTTGTTATAAACAATTTTAAAATAATTGGGACTTTAGAAATATGATGTTATAACCAGGCTTGTTATTATAAAAGAGGCTTCTATAAGTTTCCATTTTGTTGTTTCTTATTCCCTTGTGTAAAGATTACACAAATTCCATGAGTTCATGCTCCTCGAGCTGTTTTATGATAATCAGCGGCCTCTCCCAAAGGTCCTGTTTAGTGCATCTAATGCAAGCCAAAATGTGTTCTGGAGCTGCAGGTACCAAGCTATATTTTGGGCAAGTGGGGTAGATTTTGTTGTTATTTTCTATCTTCAATGGCTTGAGATGGCCTGTTCTAAATCTTGTTAGTGTTGTTTGATGCTGTTTGAGGTTCAGAGCTCCTACTGGGTCCACTCCACTGTACCAACTGTGCTTAGGTGGGATTCTCCAGTTCTTTTTTATTTTTGCTTTGGCTACTGTTTCTATTTCTTTAAAAGTAATTTATTTTTCTGTGGCTTGGGTTCTTTGGGGCCTTTTTTTGCTAGCGCATCAGCAGCTTCATTACCTTCAATGCCAACGTGTGAGGGTATCCATTGAAGGTGAATTTTTGAGAGATTTTGGAGATAACCAATTATGTTCCTGCTTAATTTGTCTCTAAGTTCCCCTGTGTGACTCAAGTGTTGTATGGCACTTCTACTATCAGTAAGACTCCATATATCTTGATAATTAGTATTTCTGATGGATTTTAAGGCTTCATAGATGGCTATAAGTTCTGATCTGAAGACTGAGCAAAATTCTGGGTTTCTTCTGTTTATTTTCTCAATGCCATTTGTGGTTTTGATGAGACAGCCACTGCCAGTGTGTCCCAACTCGTCTCTGCTACCATCGGTATAGATAGTTATTGCATTTTTAGGAATGTTATTAATTATTTCTAATGATAATTGTTTTAAGTATTCTGGATTTTGGTATTGTTTGTTGGTGGGTTCATTTAAAGTGGCATTAAAAATAATATTTTGTAGTGGTTTGCATGGAGAGTTTTTTCTGCTAAATATTTTTTTTCCACTTTATATTTTTATAATCCATTTCTTTTGGCCAGGTGAAGAGGGCCTTCTTTTTTGAGTCTTAGATTGGATTTCCAATTAAGTATGTAATTGGAAGTTCTGTGCTTGTTTCCATAACTTTTAATATTATGTATTTTGGCAGATTGTAGCTTTAAGGGCATAATGTCTGCTTTGTAAAGTACAATATCATTAGGGCAGGTATTTCGAAGACCTGTAATAATTCTAGCTGCGCTTAGTTGTATCCTTGCCAGTGATTTTAGACCATAGATTTGATATCCATATTTCAGGAAAGGTCTACTTAGAGAAGTGTAAGTTAATTTTATTGTTGTTGCATCCTCACTCTCTTCCTAAAATATATTTCAGGATTTTTAGTTTATATTATATTGTTTTATATATAAGTTTCCATGTTATATATAGATGTGTTACAAGGTGTAGAAACATGATTTATTGTGGTGGACAGGTTGAGAAACCAAGGGTATGTTATACCAGAGACAGGGAGTGTAGAAACATGATTTATTGTGGTGGACAGGTTGAGAAACCAAGGGTATGTTATACCAGAGACAGGGAGTGTAGAAACATGATTTATTTTGGTGGACAGGTTGAGAAACCAAGGGTATGTTATACCAGAGACGGGGAGTGTAGAAACATGATTTATTGTGGTGGAGGTGGACCAAGGATATGTTATACCAGAGACAGGGAGTGTAGAAACATGATTTATTGTGGTGGACCAAGGGTATGTTATACCAGAGACGGGGAGTGTAGAAACATGATTTATTGTGGTGGAGGTGGACCAAGGGTATGTTATACCAGAGACAGGGAGTGTAGAAACATGATTTATTGTGGTGGACCAAGGGTATGTTATACCAGAGACAGGGAGTGTAGAAACATGATTTATTGTGGTGGAGGTGGACCAAGGATATGTTATACCAGAGACGGGGAGTGTAGAAACATGATTTATTGTGGTGGAGGTGGACCAAGGGTATGTTATACCAGAGACAGGGAGTGTAGAAACATGATTTATTGTGGTGGACCAAGGGTATGTTATACCAGAGACAGGGAGTGTAGAAACATGATTTATTGTGGTGGAGGTGGACCAAGGATATGTTATACCAGAGACAGGGAGTGTAGAAACATGATTTATTGTGGTGGACCAAGGGTATGTTATACCAGAGACAGGGAGTGTAGAAACATGATTTATTGTGGTGGAGGTGGACCAAGGGTATGTTATACCAGAGACAGGGAGTGTAGAAACATGATTTATTGTGGTGGACCAAGGGTATGTTATACCAGAGACAGGGAGTGTAGAAACATGATTTATTGTGGTGGACCAAGGGTATGTTATACCAGAGACAGGGAGTGTAGAAACATGATTTATTGTGGTGGAGGTGGACCAAGGATATGTTATACCAGAGACGGGGAGTGTAGAAACATGATTTATTGTGGTGGAGGTGGACCAAGGATATGTTATACCAGAGACGGGGAGTGTAGAAACATGATTTATTGTGGTGGAGGTGGACCAAGGGTATGTTATACCAGAGACAGGGAGTGTAGAAACATGATTTATTGTGGTGGACCAAGGGTATGTTATACCAGAGACAGGGAGTGTAGAAACATGATTTATTGTGGTGGACAGGTTGAGAAACCAAGGGTATGTTATACCAGAGACAGGGAGTGTAGAAACATGATTTATTGTGGTGGACAGGTTGAGAAACCAAGGGTATGTTATACCAGAGACAGGGAGTGTAGAAACATGATTTATTGTGGTGGACAGGTTGAGAAACCAAGGGTATGTTATACCAGAGACAGGGAGTGTAGAAACATGATTTATTGTGGTGAAGGAGGTGGACCAAGGGTATGTTATACCAGAGACAGGGAGTGTAGAAACATGATTTATTGTGGTGGTGGAGGTGTTTTAGGAATGTTATTAATTATTTCTAATGATAATTGTTTTAAGTATTCTGGATTTTGGTATTGTTTGTTGGTGGGTTCATTTAAAGTGGCATTAAAAATAATATTTTGTAGTGGTTTGCATGGAGAGTTTTTTCTGCTAAATATTTTTTTTCCACTTTATATTTTTATAATCCATTTCTTTTGGCCAGGTGAAGAGGGCCTTCTTTTTTGAGTCTTAGATTGGATTTCCAATTAAGTATGTAATTGGAAGTTCTGTGCTTGTTTCCATAACTTTTAATATTATGTATTTTGGCAGATTGTAGCTTTAAGGGCATAATGTCTGCTTTGTAAAGTACAATATCATTAGGGCAGGTATTTCGAAGACCTGTAATAATTCTAGCTGCGCTTAGTTGTATCCTTGCCAGTGATTTTAGACCATAGATTTGATATCCATATTTCAGGAAAGGTCTACTTAGAGAAGTGTAAGTTAATTTTATTGTTGTTGCATCCTCACTCTCTTCCTAAAATATATTTCAGGATTTTTAGTTTATATTATATTGTTTTATATATAAGTTTCCATGTTATATATAGATGTGTTACAAGGTGTAGAAACATGATTTATTGTGGTGGACAGGTTGAGAAACCAAGGGTATGTTATACCAGAGACAGGGAGTGTAGAAACATGATTTATTGTGGTGGACAGGTTGAGAAACCAAGGGTATGTTATACCAGAGACAGGGAGTGTAGAAACATGATTTATTGTGGTGGACAGGTTGAGAAACCAAGGGTATGTTATACCAGAGACGGGGAGTGTAGAAACATGATTTATTGTGGTGGAGGTGGACCAAGGATATGTTATACCAGAGACAGGGAGTGTAGAAACATGATTTATTGTGGTGGACCAAGGGTATGTTATACCAGAGACGGGGAGTGTAGAAACATGATTTATTGTGGTGGAGGTGGACCAAGGGTATGTTATACCAGAGACAGGGAGTGTAGAAACATGATTTATTGTGGTGGACCAAGGGTATGTTATACCAGAGACAGGGAGTGTAGAAACATGATTTATTGTGGTGGAGGTGGACCAAGGATATGTTATACCAGAGACGGGGAGTGTAGAAACATGATTTATTGTGGTGGAGGTGGACCAAGGGTATGTTATACCAGAGACAGGGAGTGTAGAAACATGATTTATTGTGGTGGACCAAGGGTATGTTATACCAGAGACAGGGAGTGTAGAAACATGATTTATTGTGGTGGAGGTGGACCAAGGATATGTTATACCAGAGACAGGGAGTGTAGAAACATGATTTATTGTGGTGGACCAAGGGTATGTTATACCAGAGACAGGGAGTGTAGAAACATGATTTATTGTGGTGGAGGTGGACCAAGGGTATGTTATACCAGAGACAGGGAGTGTAGAAACATGATTTATTGTGGTGGACCAAGGGTATGTTATACCAGAGACAGGGAGTGTAGAAACATGATTTATTGTGGTGGAGGTGGACCAAGGATATGTTATACCAGAGACGGGGAGTGTAGAAACATGATTTATTGTGGTGGAGGTGGACCAAGGATATGTTATACCAGAGACGGGGAGTGTAGAAACATGATTTATTGTGGTGGAGGTGGACCAAGGGTATGTTATACCAGAGACAGGGAGTGTAGAAACATGATTTATTGTGGTGGACCAAGGGTATGTTATACCAGAGACAGGGAGTGTAGAAACATGATTTATTGTGGTGGACAGGTTGAGAAACCAAGGGTATGTTATACCAGAGACAGGGAGTGTAGAAACATGATTTATTGTGGTGGACAGGTTGAGAAACCAAGGGTATGTTATACCAGAGACAGGGAGTGTAGAAACATGATTTATTGTGGTGGACAGGTTGAGAAACCAAGGGTATGTTATACCAGAGACAGGGAGTGTAGAAACATGATTTATTGTGGTGGAGGAGGTGGACCAAGGGTATGTTATACCAGAGACAGGGAGTGTAGAAACATGATTTATTGTGGTGGTGGAGGTGGACCAAGGATATGTTATACCAGAGACAGGGAGTGTAGAAACATGATTTATTGTGGTGGACCAAGGGTATGTTATACCAGAGACGGGGAGTGTAGAAACATGATTTATTGTGGTGGAGGTGGACCAAGGATATGTTATACCAGAGACAGGGAGTGTAGAAACATGATTTATTGTGGTGGTGGAGGTGGACCAAGGATATGTTATACCAGAGACAGGGAGTGTAGAAACATGATTTATTGTGGTGGAGGTGGACCAAGGGTATGTTATACCAGAGACAGGGAGTGTAGAAACATGATTTATTGTGGTGGAGGTGGACCAAGGATATGTTATACCAGAGACAGGGAGTGTAGAAACATGATTTATTGTGGTGGTGGAGGTGGACCAAGGATATGTTATACCAGAGACAGGGAGTGTAGAAACATGATTTATTGTGGTGGAGGTGGACCAAGGATATGTTATACCAGAGACAGGGAGTGTAGAAACATGATTTATTGTGGTGGAGGTGGACCAAGGATATGTTATACCAGAGACAGGGAGTGTAGAAACATGATTTATTGTGGTGGACAGGTTGAGAAACCAAGGGTATGTTATACCAGAGACAGGGAGTGTAGAAACATGATTTATTGTGGTGGAGGTGGACCAAGGATATGTTATACCAGAGACAGGGAGTGTAGAAACATGATTTATTGTGGTGGAGGTGGACCAAGGATATGTTATACCAGAGACAGGGAGTGTAGAAACATGATTTATTGTGGTGGAGGTGGACCAAGGATATGTTATACCAGAGACAGGGAGTGTAGAAACATGATTTATTGTGGTGGAGGTGGACCAGTTGAGAAAGTTGTGCCGCCGTGAGAACAATGTGAGGTCTCTAGAAGGTAAGGGTGATATCCCAGCCGCGGCCCATGTTCACGCCAGGCTTGCGGATCACCAGCGCAGGCGGTACAAAGGCAGCCTGCAGAATCTGTGGCTCAGGCTCTCCATCCACCCTCAGTTGAACAGTCTTGGGCTCCTCGCGCAGGCCCACAATCACCACCCTCTCAAGCCACTCTTGGGTCTTATAATTGCCAGGCCCTTCCACTATCCTGAAGCACAAACATCACTACATCATAGTGGATTGGATAAAAAAAAAAGGATATGATTTAGGGGGGAAATGGTAAATGTGTTAAAAAGACTTTAGGAGCCGCCAATGTCTTAAGAAAAGCAGCATTCAAAACATGACCTAAATCAACCAAGTTCATAAGTAGGCTTAGACCTTCCAATAGCCAAATTGGTACAGAGAGACTTCAAAAACTAGATACAACTTCTCTGCAACCAGTATTATAACATACACACACACATGAAGAGACCCATGTTTTCTCAAATATAAAAAATACACCTAAAAATAAAAAGATAAAATTTTAAAATACATAAAACTAAAAGCATATATGAAAGAGTAATAGTGAGTATAAATTAAAGAATAATCAAGAAGTTGTAAGGGACAGTATTGTTGGGGAAGTTCCAGATTTCTAGTGCTACCATTTAGAGAGTTTCAGATAAATTAAAAAAAAAAAGATATGTAAGAATCAAGCTAAGTACCTGGCTTGTAATGTGGGATGGGTGTAGGTATAGTTGATAAGTAGATAATCTCCATTTCTGTAGCCGTAGCCGTCATAACTGTCAATGTAGAGTTGGCCGCTGGCTGAGGACCCCTGAGGAAAAGATGCCGTGGTTACAACAAACTCATGACAGCTCTGTGTCTATGGTACTTACTGCCTTGTCCAGGGCGATGTAGAGGGTGAATGGATCATGGTGGGTTAGTGAGGAACTACGGCGGATTCTCTCCTTCCTCGGCATGATGGATCCTCCACGCTGGTAAACTGGAGTCTGCACATAGGTGTCTTCTGTTAATTTTAGGTAGGTAACTTCGTTGGAATTTGAAAAACAAAAATAGGGTTGAATTAAAGAGGTTATACAGTTAAACTTGTCTATAGCGTCCCCTCTTGGGACTCACCAAAATAGGGTGCTATAGAGAGGAGGTGCTATAGACAGGTCATTTTTAATGTAAATCGCATCGTACTACATATTTAAAATCGGGCGCTATAGAGAGGAAGTCGCTATTTAGAGGGGGCGCTATAGACAGGTTTAACTGTACTATAATATAGCCAAAAAAAAGTTTTTTTACCAGAAAAAAAAAAATAGTCTGTAAATTGGTAAATTTTTTAGCATAAAAACTATAAAATATTTTTGAATCATTCAAATGAATTATTTCAGTAACCAAAAAAAAATGTTACTTATAAATTATTTATTTGAATTTGGTCTTGTGATTTATAGTCCAAACTGTTGTTTTTTAGTGTCTATCCAGACGAGTTTGACTTTTGGTGACTATATGGACAAATATTCTCCAATATTATCTGTTAGCGACTTGAAGCTCATCTAGTGACCTTCTGGTAGTTTTCTTGACCCAGCTAGCTCATTGCAGGTCTTCCTGTCCAAATTGTATCTTATCAATATAATTTGAATGTCAATTTTCCTTTTTAAATCACAAGACTAAAATTGTTGAGATGCCACAACCTCTTACCATCAAAATATTTCTGTCTGCTGTTGAGATCTAATAAATGGTAAGGATTAATAGTAGAAGTGATAATTGAGAGAAAAAGTTAATAACCTGTTTTAATATATAGTATAATCTCATTAACACAAAGCAATAGCACGCCATCTATACATATAAAATGAAAGGATTTAAAAGCACGAATTTTTCTTTTATACATAATACAAACTTCTCTGAATCCTCCCAGCGGTTTCGCCAATTTAATCTACCAGACCGCTTCTCATAGAGAATATGAGACCACTGATGAGCCAAGCCCTCCCAATATATTTTTTCTTCGCAGTAAGGACAGTAGAAGTTTGTATTATGTATAAAAGAAACATTGGTGCTTTTAAATCCTTTCATTTTATAATCTCATTAGTTTAACCAACTATAATTTTCAACTCACCTCTCTAAATATAATTCAAGATTTTTTTTCCCCAAATCCCAACCATTATTTTCGTTTTCAAATTCCCTACTTTAATTGAAAATGGAAATTGATTCAAACAAAAAATGTTGATCCCTACGGGTGTATGTAATAAAGGAGTTAAACTGCAAATTTAAAAAAAAAAATGTAATTTTAGATGCTCAGTAGAACTTGCAATGAAAGACATGGATACTTCTGGTCTCTCTAAGGAGGTGGCTTCTCATTGGAGGTTGGCTTAGTTCAGTCAAGTCAATATTGATTTTTTTCACAAAGGTAGTTACTCATTCTATTACTTTTAAATGAAATAATTGATATATTTTGAAAAGGTATATCCGCTTGGTGAATCTCATACATCTTAATTGGCTTATTTATACATAAAATATAAGCTTTAGAATTCAACTGACTCTAATTTAACTGGTTTACAAATCCCCCAACTAAATTACCTACTTTAATTTAACTGAATATAATTCAACAGGAAGCACCTTTTCCATGGGATGTTGTATTAAAGAGGTTTGGTTGTATATATCATAGGGAAATTAGACTTCTTTTAAATCTTTGTATTATAGGAAGGATATCTGACAGTTGATATCTTGTTAGGGTGAATTTTATTACAATGACACATAGGTTTCAATTATTCTTGAAGTTTTGTGTCTAACATGTCAATGTTCTAGCTGCTTGAGGAGCATGAACTCATGGAATTCATGTAATCTTTACACAAGGGGATAAGAAACAACAACAACATGTTCTAGCAATGATATAAGAGGGGTTGTTCTCACCTTACTAAGGTCAACAGGGATAGTTTCAGTGTGGCCTCCCTCGTGGCTTTGGTGGGTGTCGATGTCGTACCACACCTGGTACACCAGCAGTTGGTTGCTGTGGGGAGAACACAGTCAGGTCGCACTCACCTGAGATTGTCCACCAGGGAAGTAGACAGAGACACTGGACACCCCGATATCTGTGACTGGATGTACCAGCAGCACATTGCCCACTAGGTACTGGTCGTCCATATCATAGGTCTTGGTATCCTGCGGGTATTCCACCCAGATGGGTCTCATAGGAGGCAGGCCTGTCCGTTCATTCTCATGGAACAAGGTGTACCATAGGGGCAACATGGAGTATCTGGTTCGGATGGCAGCCCTGATCAAGCCGCGTTCCTTCTCTTCAAAGAGCCAGGGTTCCCTCCTCTTGGTATCATGATGGGAATGCCCGCGGTAGAATGGTTGGTAGGCTCCAGCCTGCAACACGAGGTGTGAGATCCTGCGCAGTAGGGCAGCAGTAGGTTGGTTACCTGATACCAGCGGACGGTCATCTCTGGAGTCGGGTTGTTGAAGAAACCGCCCACATCAGCTCCGGAGAATGTCATGCCGGAGACAGAGAGAGTCAGCATCATGGGCAGTGATATGCGGAGGTGGCCCCAGTCTGCTGTGTTGTCCCCAGTCCATACGGCAGCTGCAACAACAGCAGGTTATATCCCTGCAGACATACTTCACTGTGCCAACTCTCTTACCATATCTCTGGGTGCCGGCAAAGAAGGCTCGGGAGAGGATGAAAGGCCTCTGTTTATAATCTGAACGCTGGAGATGTCCCTTGTGGGTTCCCATGACCTGGACACACAATGCACACTTGGTGTATACTCCCAGATATCATAGACAATTATGCCAGCTGACAAGACTCTATATCTGATGCATGCCCTCTAAATATTTATATTCATAGTATTTGTGAATCTCTTATATAACAATTCCCTACTTGCCCATAATGGAAGGGCCTGGCTCATCAGTAATAAACCCTCCCAGTGGTTTCACTAGTTTAATCTACCATACTGCTCTAATATTGTAATGGGAAATTTTGCATATTTTATAGCCGGCACTTTGCCAAGGATTCCACAAAAGTACCAGATATATATATAGAAGTAAAACAGCATACAATGGTATGATAGATAGCTGTTGGATGAGAGAAACTGCTATTTATTTCTACATACATGTGCTTCACAATATATCATTCTTATTGAAGTACACTTATGGACAAAACTTTAAAGAAATGGAAAGTCTTTGATGTCGCAGGTTGTCTATTTTTAAGGAGACAGAGGCAATTTTGTTCACACTTGGTTAACTCGTATGTCTTCAATAAAGGTCACTGTAATATCTTTCAGAGTTATACTCCCAATAAATATGCTAAAAGGTACAACTTCCTTAAGTTTTGTCCATGAGTGAAATTGTACTGCTGTCACATCTGTATATCCCAGTGGCTGCCAAACACAAGGGAGACTCACCATGTACATGCCGTACATATTGTGGACATCCCTGTGCTCCCAACCTCCGTGGTGGAGGTTGTCCTTCAGCATGGTGATCTCAGGGTCGGAGAAGACGGATGGTTCATTCATGTCATTCCAGGTGTAGAGGGAGAGGGTGGACCCCTGGTACTTGTCCAGGGCGTAGCAACCAGCCCACCATTCTCGGACCTCTGGGTTGAGGAAGTCCAGATACCCACTGGAACCAGGCCAACACCAGCCCTCGTAGTCCTCCTGGTTCTTCTGTTTGACATAGTAGCCCTTGCTGGAGGCCTCCTGGTGGATGAAGTAGGAACTGTCCCTCTTGATATGGGGATCCACCAAGGTGACCATCTTGCGGCCCTTTGCTGTCAGGTTGTGGATCATCTCCGTGGGGTTGGGGAACAGGTAGGGATCCCAGGTGAAGTACCTGCGCAAGCCACACGAGTGCTGAACACTACTGTGAGAAAGGTTAAACAAGGACTTACTTGCGGTTGTCCAGATGGTCTACATCCAGCCAGATGACATCGTAGGGGATGTCGTGCTCATCAAACCCGGAATCCACATTGCGTACATCTTCCTGGTCCTTGTAGTTCCAACGGCATTGATGGTAGCCCACTGAGAAAAGCTGTGGACATCACCGGAACCTTAAAATTGGATGGAAATGGTAGACATAAGAATGATGGCCATTTGCCACCAAAAGATATCTAGGGAAATTTCATATTAAACTAGAACTTCCCTGTAAAGGACACCTAATTGCAGAGCCAAACTGTCCTTTAGGGAGAGGTGTCCTCTTACTGGAGAGTTGCTAAATAGTAAAAATGGTAATTTTTCAAATGAAAACTGTCCTTTGTAGAGAGGTGTCCTCTAGCACAAGTGTCCTCTCATGGAGGTTCTACTGTACCACAAATCCAGAACAATATCAAACTTTAAATGCAAGGCTTGACTATAAGAAATCCTTATAAATGGCTATATTAGTTTTGAATTCAAAGACATTGCTGATATGACAAGGTAACCTCTTCCATGAAACAAGAAGACACAAACTCCACCAGCAATTCTCTGCAGACCCAGTCTGCTAGATTACAGAGACTCTTAATAGATGGCACATTAATTCTTTACATCTATGGTGATGGGAGCGCGCATTTATTTTTTTCTACATCAATTTCCACCGGTACTATTGAAATGGTGATTTCTGAAGGTAAGAGATTTCACTTTTTCTTGAGAAGAGGATTAAACAAGAAAAATACCACTTACAGCTATATTTACAAATCTGTGTGAATAAAAGAAGTTTGTGGATTTTGTTTGTTTGTTCCGCATGAAACTTGGACACCAATTTCAAGCCCAGGAAATTAGACCAATAACAGGTTTATATATTTGCATACTCAGTTAAGATATATTTTCTCAAAATTTGTAACCAACACAACTGGAACTTCAATACAAAGTCAGATGACAAAAAAATAAGTCAATTGCCAAAGTTTAATGTTTGGGATATATGCATATAAGACATATATAGAGCCAACTTATATATTTAATAATCTTGATTTATCAAGAAAATGGGTTGGCCAAATATCAGGGAACAGGTTAAATCAATGTTTAGTTTCTGTTCCACTAGATGGCGCTCTGCCATCTAAAAAAGCTCATGTGAGCGGTCAGGATATGCTTATTTTATTTTTAATTGAATATATGTGTTTAGTGTTTACATTTCCTTAATATATTTTACATATCTTGATGGAGCAATTGGGAGTTAGGGATAGAAGGAGTTCCTGTCATAGATTCAACAGCGGAAATCAGTCCAATAAGAGGATAATTTGAATACTCAGAAGAAGCCATATCATTTATATAAATGCTGAGTCTAGGACCAGGTGAAGTAAGTAGGTGTGATAGGTACCGGAGGAAGTGCAGTGTTGCCCAGTGTGAGGCCGAACTGCCGGAGCACATCCTTAGGTCCAGGTCCCATGAAGAGGAAGATGTCGATGAGTCCGCTCTCACTGAACCAGTGGGTGTCCTGCTGGGGCTGAGGAGGGGTTCCGCCCTTCACAAAGTCCACGATGGAAGACACCACGCCCTGCCCCACAGATCCTGGGGCCGCTGCTCTCCCATTGGCTGACAGCTCACTTACCTGCTTCACCGGAGCTTCTAGGTCCACCCAGGTTTCTGCAGCGTTCAGCCACAGTAGGCCTAGAGTCCTTGACTCACTGCAAACACACACACACATTTAAATGATTATTATATCAATTTATATCTATATTATATAAAGTATATAACTTCTTAGGTCCATTGAAGTCTATAAAAATGATAAGGCACAATTTGGATTATAGATTATAAACACAAGGTAATAAGACCAAATCCAAATAAATAAATAGTGTGTGACGTTTCGGTAACAGCGTTGTTACCATCTTTAGACAAGAATACTGAATGGTTTAAGTACTTGATTCAGTACTCTTGTCTGAAGATGGTAACAACTCTGTTACAGAAACGTCACACTATTTATTTATTTGGATTTGGTTTTTTTACCTTGTGTTTATAAAGTTAATAAGTTAAAGTTATAAAGAACAGACTTCATTAGAGGACACTCCTACTAGAAGACCCCTCTCTACAAAGGACACTTTTCATCACCAAACACACAAATACCCAGGGTAATAAGACCAAATCCAAGTGTGTGATGTTTCGGTAACAATGCTGTTATCAAAACATCACAATTTATCTATTTAGATTTTGTCTTATTACCTTGTATCTATAATCCAAAATGTATGTTATTATTACCAAATACTATTTAGTGTTTATGCAACTAGGTGTTGTCCTTTACAGAGAGGTTCTACTTTATTAAGGTTAGGTTAGTATGAAGCTCTAAACCCTCAGTCTCTCCTTGAAGACCTTAATAAAGAATTTTTACAATTTGGTGTCACTTTTATTTAAAAACTAAACATGTTACTGATACGCAAACAATTGGGGTTTAGTGTTTACTTAGCCCAAGTATACACATGATAAAGTCTAACTGCTTTTCACATGTGTAGACATGTGGTGCACTTACAGTAAAAGCAGTCGTTTAAATCTACCCACCATGATTATCATGGCCTGTACCACGTGTACTTGGGATAAGCAAAAAAAGAAGAAAATTCACATGATAATCATGAACAACTACCTTTTATTGTGAGTGTGCAGCACCACGTGTCTACACATTTAGGAAGCAGTTCAACTTTTGCACATATGTCAGAGCCCTGTTTGGTAACTTGCACTCTCACTGGTGGTTTCGGACTTTTTTAAGAATTGGGTAAATTGAAAGAACAAAATATATATTTATGCAGGTTTCAATCCTGGGTTTTGGTTGTCAAAAATTGATAGTGTTTAGCACTCCTTCACCAAAATTAGAAAACCATAAATCAACATCCTAGCAGGCTACTATTATAGAATCACTACATACTGTATTCTGACAATAACATTACCAAAATGCTCTCTTTCTGTTTAGTTTCCTATCATATTAAGAATGGGGTTTATTGCCTGCCCTTTGCTATAAACAATACAAAAGGAACATAATACAGTTAAACCCCTCAAACCCCAATGGGACTGAACATTTGGTTCACAACATAGCCATATTGTAAAGATAAAGGCTGCCTGACCAGCATTCATAGTTCTTAAAATTAAACATACTTCTGCCAGTGATTCTTTTTATTATCTCAACGTTTCGACAAAAATCTTTTTTTCCTCATCAGGAGCAAACAAAAAAGCCACATAGCCATAGTTCACTGTATTACAGCTTTACAAGCTTGATACCCTAATATGATTTCAGTGAAGATAAGAAATAAGAAGACTAGTATAAAATATAAATGGGGATTATTTCAGGCTCATTATAAGGGAAGGTTAGCTATATCCAAGGTTCATTTTATCAGAGTTTTACTGTATATCAAATAGGATAATTGCAATAAGTTTCAATGAAAAATAAATAAATTTATTGCAATTATCCTTATTGATGTATTATAACTATTTACAATTATTTAAAGACACTTTAATACAAGGTGAGGAGTTACCTCTGTGCCATGACATAGGGGACTGAGCCGTAGAGGGCCATGGGATTGTTGAGCTCATACTCCCCCACGTCCAGGTTGTACAGGCGGTATGGATCGCTGACACCTCTGCACACACACACACAATGTCACATATCTGATTTTTCATCACAGTAAGGACAGTAGAAGTTTGATATAGGTGTGAAATAAATTCATGTCTAAATTTTTTCATTTGCTATACAGTAATCCCTCGTTATCACGAACTCGGATTATACGAACTCTCGGTTTGCACGAACCGTTTCTTTTCCGTTTATACATTTATTCGGTTTATAAATTCGGTTTATACGAATTCGGTATATATTCTTTTAAGACGAAAAGGGTATTTCGTTCCCCCGTTGAATTCGTCTTAACGAGGGATTACTGTATATAGATGGCACGTTATTACTTTATATTAATTTATGCCTAACTGGCCTTGTCCTTATTGTTTGCGGAAGAGCATTGCTCAATGTAAATAGTATATGTAATTCTACTGTCCTAAAATATTATGTCCATAGTTTGCTTGAATACAATTTCTAAGATTCCACCCTTCAGTGTAGCATATAAAAGCAGAATGATCCAATACAGTATTAGAGCTCTAAAGAAGCGGTCTGGTAGATTAAAAAAATAGGCGAAACCGTTGGGACGGTGTAGCACTGATGAGCCAAGCCCTTCCAATATTTTTTCATCACAGTAAGGACAGTAGAAGTTTTATATATGTTTGAAAGAAACATTTGTGTCTTAAATGTTTTCATTTGCTATATATCTGATGATACAACAGCAAGTGAGATGACAATACTTACTTGGTCTGTTTCAGGACAAACTGGTCTGCATGCTCCGGCAGTCCATACAGATGTTCAAAGCCAATAAAGGAAAAGTCCATGCCCACTGACATAGGTCCTGACATATGGCTGAGTTAGAACAGAAGACTTGAGAGTGGTCCGGACATACCATAAGGCTTGGAGTCCGTCTTTCCCTTGAAGGTTTCCTCCCACCAACCATCTTGGTTTTCTTCTGGCTTTTTCTCTTTCTCCTCAACTTCTTGACCCTCCTGAGGCACCTGGGCAGACAAATAGAGGGTTGGGGGGGACACAGAACTTATATTGACAACTCATGGACAAAACTTAAGGGAGTTGCATAAATTGATGAGCGCCACTCGCCTATTTTTTTTTTTAAGGAGACAGAGACAATTTTGTTCACACTTGGTTATCTCATGTGTCTTCAATAAAGGTCACTGTAATATCTTTCAGAATTATTGTCTGAATCCTGATATACATGCTAAAAGGTACAACTTCCTCAAGTTTTGTCCATGAGTGTATATTGGTTATCTTGAGTGGCTTCAATAAAGGTCACTGTAATATCTTTCAGGGTTATAATCCCGATATATATGCTAAAAGGTACAACTTCCTTAAGTTTTGTCCATGAGTGTATATTGGTTATCTTGTGTGTCTTCAATAAAGGTCACTGTAATATCTTTCAGAGTTATTGTCTGAATTCCGATATACATGCTATAAGGTACAACTTCCTTTAGTTTTTTTGGACATGAGTATAATTTTAGAAAAATTGCACTTGCTGGTGGGGTTAGAGTTTGGCAAGAAATGGGGGCCATTGGAGCAACTCAAATTAGAAAAAAGTAACCAATGTATGGGATTCAATCCTGGGTCGTAGTGGTAGAAAAATCCATGGTTTAGACTACTTGTCCACCGACCCTCTGAATTATTGAGGTATGAATTAATGAGCTAATTACTGTTTATAGAGAAATTTAAGAGAAAAAGCTTCACTCACTTGATTGTCTTGGATTTCCGGAGGATTTCTGCACAGAGATTGCATTTTAGAGACAATTTTACCCCTTCAGTACAACGAGTAAATAAAGAATAGGGAGATGGAGGAGAAAGGAACATACTTGGAACGATGATGCTCATAGTTGAGCAGGCCCCTGGAATTGGCACTGAGGACTAGCTGGTCATTGCTATAGATGTCCAAACGGAAGGGATTGGCAGAGAGCACTCCTTTGTTCTGGCCAGCATGGAATGTCAGGCTCTCCGCTTCCTTCTCCGATATGGCGAGACTGCAACACACATGCTCATTTACTAAACAAGGAAATTAGGGGTGCAAAGAAGGTTGAAACTGATCGTTACCACAGTACAACCTCTCACTTAATAACTACATCTAGCTGAGCTTCCTTTACAGAGATTCTTACTGGAAAAATGTTGAGCACCAGCTCCAAATTGCCAATTTTTAGGCCCTATCATTGCAGTCGTCCGGGAGGATGCGCAGCGATTTTGTTGGCTTTAATGGCCGCTTTGGAAATGTGCCTTAGTGTTTGTTTTGGTGTCCTATTTGCAGCCCTAAGGGGCATTTTTATGTCCGACCGTGGAAGGCATTCGGAAGATTATGCCTTGGGCTATCCAATGATGTGTCTTAGGTGCCGTTTTGAATGGTATAAGGCTGATGATAACCCTCATTTGAAATAACGGGCACAGGTAAATAGTAAAAATGGTAACAAAAAGGTAATAAAACCAAATAAATAGAGTGTGACGTTGCAGTAACAACACCTTCAGCCTTTCCTATAAAAGTCAAGAGATGATATGAATTGACAAAATAAATTGCTAGTTCTATTTGAAAATCTCAAGATATATTAAAACTGTGATAGAGATAAGGTCTACAATTTGTATTATAGATTAAAAACATTAAGGTAAAAAGACCACATTGAAATAATGTGTGTAGGCATTTCGGCAACAACGATGTTACTGAACGAACGGTCACACATTATTTATTTATTTATTTGGATGTGATAAAGCACAATTTGGATTATAGATTTTAATACAAGAAAATGAGACCTAATCCAGATAATTTAATAGTGAGTGGTGTTTCGGCAACAGAATTGTCACCATCATCAGACAAAAGAATGTCTGATGTTTTGGTCTTTTGTCTGATGATGGTAACAATTCTGTTGCCGAAACGTCACACCCTATTAAATTATTTGGATTAAGTCTTATTTTCTTGTATTAATTGGATATAGTGTTGTTACCTTATGTTGCTAGAGCAATATGTATCTTTAATATAAAGTAATAATGTGCCATCAACTTATAAGAGATTAAAGCACGAATGTTTCTTTTATACATAAAACAAACTTCTACTGTGCTTAGTGCGATGAAAAAATATTGGGAGGGCTTTGCAGTTGGCATTTGAATTTCTTCTAAACCACATCTAGTTTTTCTAGTGACAAACTGTGTTGAAGCTGTGTGGAATGAAGTGGCAATATGGATCACATGTTTGTCCTTCCAAAACAGAGTGCAAATTCATTTTTCTTTCTGATGAGCCAAGCCCTCCCAATGTTTTTTTAATTAGAGTAAGGACAGTAGAAGTTAGTTTTATATCTAAAAGAAACATTATTTGCAAACATTAAGCTTTTATTTGCTAAATTTTGTAACAATAAAATTGGGCTTTCCATCTTGCTGTTATAGTGGTTTTAAGCCCTTATAGTTTAAAAGAGAAGAGATTTGTTTTTAGAGACAAATCCAATATAAGTTTTTATATTGAAGTAGAAGTCCTCTCACCTGGCCTCCTTTGGCTCTCCAGCGAGGGCCTCGGTTGGTGAATACCTCGGCCGAGGAGGGTTCTGCTCCAGGATACGCAACCTCAGCCTGTTATCCTCCAATGCCTGGATATGCAACTCAAATTGTGCTCCTGCGCGTGCATTGACCATCGTTGCACTGAGGCTTCCTGGAGTGGGCGTCTTCAAACTGGACATCTTAACATAGTACTGGGACTGGCCTGGGGTCAGGTTACGGTTCCTCCTGTTAACACAAACACATTTTTAATACAATATAATGATTGTAGAACGACAATTGAAAATTATCCTGCATGTGTTTCTTTTGAACGAAAAATCAAAATTTATTTTAAGGAGAAATAACGATTATTTCTAACCTTAGGGATGAAGTATGATAGGATGAATTGTGATGAGTAATGATTGATTCCCATCCCTGGACACATTTATTTTTCCGTTTATCATTACTCTTCACAATTTATCCTTTCATACTTCATCCCTAAGGTTAGAAATAATCGTTATTTCCCTTTAAAATAAATTTTGATTTTTCGTTCAAATGAAACACATGCAGGATAATTTTCAAATGTCGTTTTACACACACATTTTTTTGGGTTAATATGCACACAGAGAAGCATCAAAGCACAAATTTCAAATATAAACTATAGTCTGTAATTCTTTAATTTAACAACCAGAGGGAAATGATAAGACACAATTTTATTTATAGATTACAAACTCAAGGTAATAAGACGAAATCCAAATAAATAAATGAATAGTGAATGTTTTTCAGTACTTTTGTTTGAAAATGGTAGGAACTCTTGTTACCGAAACGTCACACACACTATTTATTTATTTGGTCTTATTGCCTTGAGTTTGTAACCATAGGGATAGATATTTTGTGTTGAATTATAGTAGGCGTTCAATTATGGTTTCATGATGTTACCGGATGTGACGTAGCCGCCATGGGGAACAGGAGAGTTAAGCCTAAGGCCTTCATCCTCACTTACTGTTGCTAGACAATCATGTGTTTTTTTTTAAATAAAATGAGTCCAGTAAACTGGCCGTTTTGTCATTAGGGAGGGGAGTAACTAAATATAACAAGTCAATTGAATTATCAATTAATCAATACTTTTAGTCTTTTTATATAGATTCTCCTGAGAGATAACACCAAATGAGTGGGAAAATATTAGGAATAAATAAATTTGATATCACAAATTTATATGGGAAATATGTATATATATAGCTATATATAATTATTTAGATGCAATATTATATACATAGCTTGTAGATATTCTCCTGCCCTCCTTTTTACTTTATAGGTTTTCAGATGATATGGAAGAAGGTAGAGAGAATTTAACAAAAAGAAAATTTAAGATATATACAACAATAGAGAAACTATATGCATCATTTACTTTCTTTTTTTTTTATGAGAAGAGAATGGGATTTAAAAAAAAAAAAAAATAGTATACATTCCCATCTCTGGACACTTTTATTTTTCCGTTTATCATTACTCTTCTCACAATTCATCCTTTCATACTTCATCCCTAAGGTTGGAAATAATCGTTATTTCTCCTTAAAATAAGTTTCGAATTTTTGTTCAAAAGAAACACATGCGCAATATTTTCAAATGTCGTTCTACACTCATAGGCCGCATATATTGTATACATTCACATAAGTCTATAGAAGCATAGGGCGCTTCTCCCATCAAAATAAACGTCAAAACCTGACGCCATCTATTGCCTAGAGGATTCTAAGGACCAATTTCCCCCCGGCAAATTTTCCATCTATATTCACATAAGTTGATGAGGCACAATTTGGATTGTAGATTATAAACACAAGGTAATAAGACCAAATCCAAATAAATAAATAGTGCGTGACGTTTCGGTAACAGCGTTGTTACCATCTTCAGACAAAAGACTGAAGATGGTAACAACGCTGTTACTGAAACGTCACACACTATTTATTTATTTGGCTTTGGTCTTATTACCTTGTATTCACATAAGTTCTTCTACTTGCAGCTTTATAAAAAAATCATATAGGCTGAGCAAAGAAGCAGATTGTATTGTGTTGGTTATAATCACTTTATAATTGAAAAAATTTGGCTGCCCTCCACTTTTGAAAAGAACGTTCTTCTCTTCCTAGTAGGTAACTTGGCTGGGATTTTTGTGAAAAAAAAAAACATTAAATTAAAAAGTGTTTAAATAGAGGTTATACTATGTATAAAGGAAAAATTATATCAACAACAACAACAAAAAGCCTTTATTAAGGGTCACTGACCCTATACAGGATTCACCAGAGGTATGCATAAGAACAAAGCAGTGAGACAAAGGAAACACCAATATAAACAGAAGAAAAAGAAAGAGAAAGAGGGAAGCAAGAAAAACAACACAAAAAGAGTAGCAGTAAGAAAGTGAGGAGTGAGTGTCACGTGGCCTTCTTCTGAGATATGGACTTGTGGAAACAATAAAACGCCGTAGCAATATACTTATTCTGGGTCATATTGTCAATTATTGATGGGAGTGAAGCACAGAGTTGACCAGTTGGAAAAATTATATCAATTTTCAGCTAAAGATAGAGGTAAACTGATGATGATAATATTTGACGTGTTATCTCTAACATGCAATATGATTGAGTGGAGATAAGAAAGAAGAAGACCTAACAGGCTTGTCTTGTCCTTTTAAGAAAGTGCAGTGTGTTCTGTACATTTAATCTTTAGCATGTATTTCCACAGCCCTATAAGCTTTTGTTCAATAGTTTGTCTTAATACCTTTAACCTGTATATACAGTAAAACCTTCCTGTAAAGGACACCTAATTGCAGAGCCAAAGTGTCCTTTTACCGGAGAGTTGCTAAATAGTAAAAATGGTAATTTTGCAAATGAAAACTGTCCTTTATAGAGAGGTGTCTGCTAAAGGGAGGTTATACTGTATTTCTTAATGATAAGGCACAATTTGGATTATAGATTATAAACACAAGGTAATAAGACCAAATCCAAATAAATAAATAGTGTGTGACGTTTCGGTAACAGTGTTGTTACCATCTTCAGACAAATCCATCCCTTCAATAATTTTGTCTGAAGATGGTAACAACACTGTTACCGAAACTTCACACACTATTTATTTGGATTTGGTCTTATTACCTTGTGTGTATTTCTTAATAAAATGCTATAGACTATAGAGTAGAGTGGTTTCAAAGATTAATCTGTGGAATATTTGGTCTTATTACCTTGTGTTTCTAGATGAATAATTAAACTAAAATGTGGATAGATAGGGAGGAAATGGAGATTTGATCTTTTTAATCCAGGGTAGCTTTAGTACCCAAGTCTCAATTTTTTTTTTTTCTGTGAAAGTACAGTTAAACCTGTCTATAGCGCCTCCTCTTGGGACTCACCAAAATTGGGTACTATAGAGAGGGGGTGCTATAGACAGGTCACTTTTAATGTAAATAGCATCGTACTACGTATTTAAAATCAGGCGCTATAGAGGGTGAGGCGCTATTTAGAGGGGACACTATAGACAGGTTTAACTGTATATGGTGAGTGTAAAAAGGAGCTTAAATGAAATTGAAGAAGTGGAAATAATGAACACAATAACTGTGGTAATTCTTAAAGGAAAGACCATTCTGGAGAATTTAATGGAAACCTGCCAAAAGTAACCATTATATTTTTATTTTAATTCAGAATAAGTAACAGAGTATCTATACAGGAGAACCTCCATGAGAGGACACTCGCGCTGGAGGACACCTCTCTGTAAAGGACAGTTTTCATTTGCAAAATTACCATTTTTACTATTAAGCAACTCTCCAGTAAAAAGGACACCTCTCCTTAAAGGACACTTTGGCTCTGCAATTAGATTAGAGAGGTTCTACTGTATTAATATATGTGACATGTTGTCACAAACCTAGTATTGCTCAGTTAACAAGGAAAAAGAATTCTGAGGGAATATTAGTGGGCAATACAAGGAAAGTTCTGGGTATAAAGAAACTTCCTTATTATAATGTTGTCATCTAATTAGCATTTTACCAAATAATAAACTCAACACTGATGGCACCAAGTATGGATTATGGGGAGATCAAGGATGAACTTTAAAGAGGAAAAAAAAATTCTGGGTAGTCATCTTGGAATTTAGTACACATTATAGTACAACAAGCAGTGTCCTAGAAGGTGTAATGTGTTTTTTTTTTTTTTTTTTTTTTTTTGGGGAGGGAAAAAATAATTGTTATATATACAGTAGAACCTCCCGATAAAGAACATTACAGAGCCAAAGAGTCCTTTAGGGAGAGGTGTCCTCTTACTGGAGAGTTGCTACAGTAGAACTACCTTCCTGTAAAAGACAACACCTAATTGCAGAGCCAACGTGTCCTTTAGGGAGAGATGTCCTCTTACCGGAGTGTTACTAAATAATAAAAATGGTAATTTTGCAAATGAAAACTGTCTTTTATAGAGAGGTGTCTTCTAGTGCGAGTGTGCTCTCATGGAGGTTCTCCTGTATATATATTCTTAAATAATTAATTATTCAATCATCATTATATATGTAAACAATGTAGGAACGGATTCAAATTACAGGCAAAGTCAGACTTTCACCAAAGTGTGCCTGGATTATGGTACTATGATCAATGAAAGCTGCACCCCTACACCCCATTCCATAAGATTGCTCAAGGAGCATGAACTCATGGAATCCATGTGATCTTTACCCAAGCGGATAAGAAACAACAATAACAAAGTGTAACCTAAAGGTAAACCTTTGGATTATAAAAAAAAAAAAGGTAATTCCTTTTTGTTCACTTAAAAGAAATAACAAAAGGGAAGAAGTAGCTGCAGCAAAAGATCCATCCTTTCTCACTTCTAAAAGTGGTTTAGGATAGCCGGATAGATTGAAATTGGGAGGTTTCAAGCAAGCAGAGTTCCTATAAGAGCCCAACTTTGCATCCTCTTTCACGTGGCCCAGTAGGAAGGCTGAACTTTTCTGTAGTGAATGAGAGAGGATGTGGAATATTTCAATCCCTACCTCAGACAGCCAAAGTTGCCAAAGGATTAAGAAATATCCTGTTCGCAGCCAACTTTCTAAATCAAAATTTACCAGGAGCTGAAAAACAAGTAGCTTAATACTGACACTTTTATCTGGCTATTTTCCCATTAATTTTATTCTAATACAGTAGAACATCTCTCTGTAAAGGACAACACCTAGTTATAGAGTCAAAGTATTCTGTAGGGAAAGATGTGTCCTTTTACTGGAGAGTTACTGAATGGTAAAAATTGTATTTTTGGTGATGAAACTGTCCTTTGTAGAGAAGCTTTCACTAGCAGGAGTGTCCTCTCATGGAGATTCTATTATATTAATTTTGTTATTAACAGATATTGAAAAGAGAGACCCTTTTTTGAGTTAAAAGACTCCTCGTGACTTTGCCTGACATGACAGTCTCTGATATGGGACCACTTCCAGGAGAGCCCAGGTTTAACCCTGTTTTTTAGGCAATGGTCTCTCATGGGAGTAAGTGACATCTTTCAATGTTGTTCCAAAATGATTCAAGATCTAAGTTATAACTCCTGAGAAACACTCGATGAAGAAACCAGTAGGCTAATATAACTGGTATACAACTAAGAAAGGACACAATCCCCAGGATGTGAACTGAAGGGACAATTGCTAAGGAAATCAAGGAAGAATAAAGTACAGTAGAATATCCATAAGAAGATGCTAATGCTAGAGGACACCTCTCTACAAAGAACAATTTTCAAAACTAAAATTATCATTTTTACTATTTAAATGCTCTCAGGTAAGAAGATACCTTTCTCTAAAAGACAATTTAACTCTGCAACTAGGTGTTGTCCTTTAGAGAAAGTTTCTACTGTACAGAGTTTAGGTTGGTTTTCTCCATCCCTAATTACCAATTTGCATGACTAATGGAGTGAAACCTTGGTGAGTTGACACATTTCAATCATTAGAGCTAACTTCTAGAATATAAGGTACCATCATGACTTGTGTTTTACCAGTGTATTACTAATATAGCACATTGATTCACTCAGTATTCTAAAAAATAATTGTTTAAAGAGAAAGCCAAGTCAGACCATCTCTCTGTAACAACAATTTGTCACATGGTTGTTGCATTATTTATTCTGATTTGCCCTTTTGATTTAGATATATGATAAAAGTACAATTTGGATTATAGATTATAATACAAGAAAATAAGACCTAATCCAAATAATTTATTAGTGTGTGACATTTCGGCAACAGCATTGTCACCATCATCAGACAAAAGAATGAGTTTATTTTCTCATTTATTCTTTTGTCTGATGATGGTGACAATGCTGTTACCAAAACATCACACACTATTAAATTATTTGGATTAGGTCTTATTCTCTTGTATGTGATTTAGATATATTTTCATAAATGTAATTGTCAGAAACACACTTGTTGCCCAAGGCCACATGACTATAATTTGAGAATTACAACATTTATACATTAGTGTTACACCAGGCTGTGAAACTTGTAGTGAGTACACAAAAAAGTGTCCAATACGGGAATCGAACCTGGGTCGTAGCGGTCGAAAACCAACAGTTTAGACCATCCTTCCACCGACCCCCAGGCAGCAAGTATTGTCTAGATAAGTAGTCAAACATGAGGCACTAGAGTGGAACATGGCTATAGCAACACCAAATGGGTGGACTAAGATTTGGTGTTATAACCATGGTTAAAACAATCGAGGCTTTCAATTACAACAAACCAATATTATGATAATTCTAAACTATTATAGATGCATATGGTTCTTTTGAAAATAAAACAATTTCTACTGCCCTTACTGCAATGGAAAAATTAATGGGAGGGTTCACCACTGATAAGCCAGGGGCCCTCCCATTAATTTTTTCTTTGCAGTAAGGGCAGTAGAAATTGTTTAATTTTCAAAAGAATCATACGCGTCTATAATAGTTTTGAATTTTCATAACAGATGGAGGGCTAATGCATCATAATATAAACCTTATTATAAAAGTCTCCTTTATTCCAGCAACTTGGCTAATTCTAAGGTTCCCAAGTTTTAAGATACACAATTATTTTAACTGTGGTTATATCAGAAACATATGGGGCTATAGAAACATAAATCTGTGGTCCCGAAAGACCAACTACAAATTGTACGTTATCAAGACAAAAATTTTAGAAACATGAGGTAACAAGACCAAATCTAAATAAACTTTATTCGGCTTTTAATTAGAATAAATTATAGGTGTATTGAAGCCAATCAAAAACAATAAGGCCCACAATTTTTTTTTGCTTATCCCTAGTACACGTGGTACAGGCCATGATAATCATGGTGGGTAGTTAGCGACTAATTTTACTGTAAGCACACCACATGTCTATACATATGAAAAGCAGTTCGACTTTGCACTTACAAATGTGTCAGAGCCCTGTTTGGTTACTTTAGAAACATAAAGTAACAAGACACTAAACGGTGGACGGTGGAAGGCTGGTTAAACCGTTTGGTTTACGACCACTACGACCCGGGTTCGATCCCCGCATTGGACACTTTTTTCTGTTTAAAAAAAAAAAAAAAAAAAAAAAAATGCTCCAATGGCCCCCCGATTCTTGCAAAAGTCCAACCCCACCAGCGAGTGCAAGTAACCAAACGGGGCTCTGGCACATTTGTAAGTGCAAAGTCGCACTGCTTTTCACATGTGTAGACATGTGGTGCGCTTACAGTAAAAAAGCAGTCGCTAACTACCCACCATGATTATCATGGCCTGTACCACGTGTACTAGGGATAAGCAAAAAAAAAAAAAAAAAGACACTAAATGGTTATCTTATGTTTCTAATCTCTACAACCCAAATTATCAAGAAAAAGTTTAAAGATGAACCTTATCTAACACAAGTTACAAGTAAAAGACAAATATCCCCCTTCTCAGCCTCCTTCCTTTAAAAAAAAAAAAGGAGACAACACTCTTTTCAACAGACTAGCCCTATTTTTATCATTTTTTTTTGTTTACTTGGATTTTTTTTTATTCCCCCAGATGAGATAAGCAATCTAAAGGGCTTTGAGATATAGCTTACTTTGTCTAGCATGGGTAAAGATGACCCTGAAGCTAGAACCAAATCTTCTCATTTAGTTTTGTGAAACCTGTGGGTAGCTCAAGCTATTATCTCACTATAACACCATCACTTGGGTCCAAAATTTTATAGTGTTATATATATATATATACAGTTAAATCTGTCTATAGCGCCCCCTCTTGGGACTCACCAAAATAGGGTGCTATAGACAGGTTTAACTGTATATATATAGTATAGTTATGAAAATTTTAAGATTAATACATTTTTTTTATTTAATTTAAATGTGTGAGGTTTTTTTTTTTTTTGTAATAAATAATTAGTTAGATTATATTTTTAAAAAAAGAAAAAAAAAAGTAACACCAGCAAAGCATCGGCAGTTACGCGTCATAGGCTGGGTGAAAAAAGGAATAAGCGAAGAGAAAGTTTTAAAGAGAAGAGCAAAGACAGAACCATGATAATAATTTTCAACACAAAGCAACAACGCGCCATCCACACATATAAAACAAAAGGATTTAAAAGCGCGAATGTTTCTTTTATACATAAAACGAACTTCTACTGTCCTTACTGCGATGAAAAAATATGTTGGGAGGGCTTGGCTCATCAGTGGTGAACCCTCCCAGCGGTTTCGCCAATTTAATCCACCAGACCGCTTCTCATAGCTCTAATATTGTATTGGATCATTCTGCTTTTATATGCTACACTGAAGGATGGAATCTTAGAAATGGTTTTCAAGTAAACTATGGACATAAGCTCATAGGACAGTAGAATTACATTCAAATATTTGCTTCGAGCAATGCTCTTCAGCAAACTATAAAGACAAGGTCATTAGGAATAAATCAACACAAAGTATAAATGTATAAAAGAAACATTCGCGCTTTTAAATCCTTTTGTTTTATATGTGTGGATGGCGCGTTGTTGCTTTGTGTTGATTTATTCCTAATGACCTTGTCTTTATAGTTTGCTGAAGAGCATTGCTCGAAGCAAATATTTGAATATAATTCTACTGTCCTATAAGCTTATGTCCATAGTTTACTTGAAAACCATTTCTAAGATTCCATCCTTCAGTGTAGCATATAAAAGCAGAATGATCCAATACAATATTAGAGCTATGAGAAGCGGTCTGGTGGATTAAATTGGCGAAACCGCTGGGAGGGTTCACCACTGATGAGCCAAGCCCTCCCAACATATTTTTTCATCGCAGTAAGGACAGTAGAAGTTCGTTTTATGTATAAAAGAAACATTCGCGCTTTTAAATCCTTTTGTTTTATAATAATTTTCCAAATATAAAATAAAGCTAATTAGAGAGAGAGAAGTATTTTTTTGCTCTATTTTCTCTCTTGATGAAAGAAGATAGATTTTTGTAATTTTTTTTTTTTAAAGCTTATTTTAAAGACAATCTTGTGTAAATGTGGAGGACACGATATAAGATAATATATTAAATTAGGAAGGATGAAAACCTTAAGGGTTAGACCAGATGAAAACCATAAAGGTTAGACCAGATGGAAAGAGGATGGTACTCAGGCGGGCCTCTTTAGATGAAGACCTGAGCAGCAGTTTCGGCCCTTATTCCATTACTGCCAAACCATGCCTCTTCGACCAAATAGAAAGCAAATTTAGGTTGGAACGGAGATAGGGTAATAGCTGAGCCTTAGATATACTACATAAATCAACTAATGAACTGAGACAGTATCATTTTCTGCACTTTCAAACCTAACTCAAAAAATGTTTTTTTTTTTTCAGTTCATAAGTTAAATTTATTCGGTTCCCTAGACTTAATCAGATTGAGACATACTTATCCCTTAGTGTTAAACTTTAAATCAAATTGTGTTTATTCTTTTTGGGTATAAGGAATGTAAGAGACTGATAAGAAATTAGTAATACAGTTAAATGATTATTACAAATACAGGAAAATATGATCATATCCCAAGCCTTTAACAATGTGCGTCGACAAGGGAACAGGAAATCTAACATTGAAGAACATAGAAAAATAAACTTTGTCTGATGTTGGTAGGTTCAGATTATGGTCCAAATTGTGTTCATACACTCTAAATAATAGGACTGCAGGAAAATAATATATATATATATGTCATAATATATACTCTTCCAGGAATAATAAAGCATGCCTACAGTCAACCCAGAGAGAGACGGGAGGGTAAGGACCGGTCACTTTAGACATCAGCGACATTCCAAGGGGACACCATTGGGGCCCGGTCAGTTAACACTTCGGGACTTCTAACACAGTAGGGGATTGTGTTCGACACGAACGGTCGCCCGGCGGTTGCCGGGCCCGTCTCTCTCTCTCTGGTTGCCTGGGTTCCTCTACCAACTTGTGGTGTGATTATTTCTCTTTCCCCACATTATTATTATATTGCCACATATATATATATATACAGTAGAACCTGCATAAGAGGACACTCATGCTAGAGAACACCTCTCTATAAAGGACAGTTTTCATTTGTTACATTACCAATTTTACAATTTAGCAACTCTCTGGTAAGAGAGAACCCCTCTCTCTAAAGAACACTTTGGCTCTGCAATTAGATGTCCTTTACAGGGAGGTTCTACTGTATAAAGAAACACTCAAACAGCATGGTGTTGTTATAACAACAGTTATTAAAACAATTGGGATTTATAACTTTGGACTTTAGAATTCGGATGTTAACACAAATTAGGTTGTTAAGGCATAAGGTACAAATTGGATTATAGATAATAAACACAAGGTAATAAGACCAAATAAATAAATAGTCTGTGACGTTTTGGTAACAGCGTTGTTACCATCTTCAGTATATTCATTCCTTTGGTCTGAAGATGGTAACAACACTGTTACCAAAAAGTCACACGCTATTTACTTATTTGGATTTGGTTTTATTACCTTGTGTTTATAGGGTGTTATATACAGTTAAACCTGTCTATAGCGCCCCCTCTTGGGACTCACCAAAATAGGGTGCTATAGAGAGGGGGTGCTATAGATTTTAATGTAAATCGCATCATACTATGTATTTAAAATCGGGAGCTAGAGAGGGAGGCGCTATTTAGAGGGGGCGCTATAGACAGGTTTTACTGTATTAAAAAGGCTGTTATAACAAGATTCCACTATAATTCTATCCATATGACCATAGATGGTGTTTTAATTGTAGACAGAGTTAATAATTAGAATATTGGGGTTTTCTTTTGGTTTATCTCTCTCTATCTTTGTGCAATAAACCAAACATGTTTAAACAACAACTACAACGGCAGCAGAGACTTTGGAAATTTGGAGATATTTGATTTGAAATATTGCAGTTTTCTCTGCAACAAAGTTTCTTTATTCCATTTTACAAATATTTATGGAAAAATGACTTAAAAAAATTATTTTCCTTATCTGTTATCTTGTTTAAACACTTGATAACAGTACTATTTAAGAACTTGCTGTGATATTTTTTTCTCGTTTATTCTTTTGTCTGATGATGGTGACAATGTTGTTGCCGAAACATCTTACACTAATAAATTATTTGGATTGGGTCTTATTTTCTTTTATTATAATCTATAATCCAAATTGTGCTTTATCAAATATTTATGAAGATAAGCTTTTGAGTAATTAATAAGATAATTTTTCTATATAGGCATATATTTAAATCTTACTACAGTAGAACTTCTGTGAGAGGACAATCTTGCTAATAGACACCTCTATAGAAAAGACAGTTTTCATCATTTTCACCAATTATCTGCTTTATCTCTAGTAAGAGGAAACCTCTCTCTATATAAATAACAGTTTTAATCACCAAAATTACCATTTTCACTAATTAGCAACTCACTTGCAAGAGAACACCTATCTCTAAAGGTCACTTTGGCTTTGTGACTATGTGAAAGAGAGAGGTTCTACTTGTACTTGAAAAGCTTGCCTTTATAAGGTAATAAGGTAAATTTTATTGCAGAAATGTGAAAAAGAGAGATCTTACCTGCAGAAGCCACTCTGCTCGCAAGTTTTGAAGTTTCCCCGGTCGACACATTGCGCCAGGGGAATAAGAAGCATCAGGAAAATTGCCAGCAACTCCATCTTGCTGTGAGGAACAACAACAACGTCAAGTTAGCACTACTCTGTTAAGTGATAGTCAAAGATGTGGGAATACAAAGTTGATAAGGCACACAATTATAGATTAGAAACACAAGGTAATAAGACCAAATAAGATTCAGTAATTTTGATGGTAACAAAGCTGTTACCCAAAACTTGACACACTATTTATTTGGTGTTATTACCTTGTGATGGGAATACAACATTAAAAGGGAAATGATGCCACAACTGATCATTACAACAACTAAGCATTACATGAGGGTTGATGCCCTCTATCAGAATAAATAGTGGGAGTTCTTTATATTATGAGATGAGAAAAGCAAGAACCCATCTGCATCAAATACAGTAGAACCTCCATGAAACTCTGCCTTTGCCGGTCCCAAGCCCGGATGAAAAAGGAGGAGGGGGAGCAGTAACAAGCTCACTAAAAAACCTGGGCTCAGCTTGCCTGGCTGATAGTACCCTGTAAGGACTCCTAATCGAGGGATACAAGATGAGCAGCGTTTGTACTCCGTTTTAGGAGCGGCTGCACATGGTGTCTTTTCCTCATGTCAGAGGCGGCCATTTCTTTTGGAGCTAAGTCGGCCTGCCACTGGGTAGTGCTCCCAGTCTTAATGACAAAGGCAGATGCATTGTACTTCACCCAGTCATGATCTCAAGCTTTACAAGCTTGATACCCTAAAATGATTGAGTGGAGATAAGAAAGAAGAAGAACCTCCATGAGAGGACAATCGTGCTAGAGGACACCTCTCTACAGAGGACAGATTTCATTTGCAAAATTACCATTTTTACTAATTAGCAACTTTCCGGTAAAAGGACACTTTGGCTCTGCAATTAGGTGTTCTTTACAGGGAGGTTCTACTGTACAATCAGGGGAAGGAGACCCTCAGCTCTCTCAATCACAAGCTACAGAACAATCAAAGCTACCGAAGATCTCCATCTCCTATACTGTTTCAGAATAATCTGTGGTGGCCTTCTTGGTACTGTGTGACATTATGTCTTTATTATGAATATGGGAGGTGGGTATAAACTGGAGGGGTGGTATAACCCGTTGATTTTCCACACCCTGAACCAGGTTCAAATCCCATATTAGGCCCCTTTTTTCTAAAAAAAAATTGCTTTAATGGACTTTCTTGCAAAAGACCAAACCCACAAGTGAGCACAAGTAACAAAAAAGAGCTCTAGCAGATATGTAAATGAAAAAGTTGAACTGCTTTCTACCTGTGTTGATATGTGATGCACTTGAGGTAAATGCAGTTGTTTAACTACCCACCATGATTATCATATGCCCTGTGTACCAATACTAGGAATATATATATATTTTTTAAAAATTTATGAAGATACAGTAGAACCTCCCTGTAAAAGACACTTAATTGCAGAGTCAAAGCGTCCTTTAGGGAAAGTTGTCCTCCTACTGGAGAGTTGCTTAATAGTAAAAATTGAGAATTTGTAAATGAAAACTGTCCTTTATAGAGAGGTGTCCTCTAGCATGGGTGTCCTCTCATAGAGGTTCTACTATATTTGTTTAAGTCTCACTCAATCTGTCTTAAGAATATGTATAATAAGAGGTTATAAATACAAATTTATTTTAATAAAAGACAACTTGTTCTGGTCTTATTTATAATCAGGCAATAGCTCAATCCAATATACATGCAGATGCAACCATACATAGCATATTAACTGAAACATTCCCATTTACCTTTCAAGTTAGTGTATCAAGGAATTCTTAAAATAATATTAAACAAATATTGATTAGATATAATGTTAGCAATATACTTTTTTAGGGTAAATATAAAATTATTGGCTAAAGACTATTTTTGTGTGAAAATTGATAGTAGTCAACCCGATATGCATTTATGGGTGATGTCATTGTTGATGCTGATGATTACTATGTGCAGGCTTTGATGTGAAGGTCAAGGGCAGTCAAGGAGTTTATCCTCCTTAATACTTCCTTTTTATCAGCAATTATTATGTAATTTCCCAAGATCTTACACACACTACCCTTACTTCTAGAATTCAACTCTTAGGATATCTTAGTCTTCAAGTTCCATACGTTCCCCACTGAGCTAGCTGGGTGAGGCAGGTTTAGTTGATTAATTCCTATCATAACATCAGTGGGGGTTGGAGAAAAATGGTCTAAACCGTTGGTTTTCAACCGACCCGGGTTCGATTCCCGCATTTGGGCACTTTTTTCTAATAAAAAAAATGCTCCAATGACCCCTGATTCTTGCAAAAGTCCAACCCCACCAGTGAGTGCAAGTAACCAAACAGGGCTCTGGCACATTTTAAGTGCAAAGTTGAACTGCTTTTCACATGTGTAAACATGTGGTGCACTTACAGTAAAAGCAGTCGCCTACTTCTACCCATGATTATCATGGCCTGTACCATGAGAACTAGGGATAAGCAAAAAAAAGGTTTAGTTGATTGATTCCTATCACAATATCAGTAACCACCATGCAAGAATCAGTTGGGTATGAACAGATGGCAGTGTTTTAATATCCGCTCTCTTCACTTTCAACACATTAATAGAATTGAGCCCTCAGCTCTCATAATCTGCCATCAGGTTGACAACCCCTGCTAACAGTTATAGTATAACTACTAAACAAATTTTGTTTTAAATTCTAAAAATAAAAAGTTATAAAATTATAAATATAAAGAGATGAGGAGAGATGAAAAATATTAATAATAAAAAGCCATAGGTCAGATATCTGTTTAACAAGGGAATGTCCTTCGGGTCTCAGGTCATCATTGGGCCTTTCAACACCACAGCAATTTTGTTTCTTATCCCCTTGTTCAAAGATTACACAAATTCCATGAGTCTATGCTCCTCGAGCACAAAACAGTAGTAATCTATAATAGGGAGAAAGTATCATGTAGAGTACAGTAGAACCTCTCTGTAAAGGACAACACCTAGTTGCAAAGCCAAAGTGTTCTTTAGAGAGAGGTGTTCTCTTAACAGAGGATTGCTAATTAGTAAAAATAATCGTTTTAGAGATGAAAAGTGTTCTTTGTAGGGAGATGTCTTCTAGCGGGGATGACTACTCATGGAATATGTTCTATATAGCCATCCTCAATATGGAATTCAGCCATCATGTGATATCATTTATTGATTTATGAAATTAATAGAGTGCTCTCTCTAACTCTGTCTTTGCCGGTCCCAAGCCCGGATGAAAAAGGAGGAGGGGGAGCAGTAACAAGCTCACTAAAAAACCTGGGTTCAGCTGGCCCGGCTGATAGTACTCTGTAAGGGCTCCTAATCCAGGGATACAGGATGAGCGGCGTTTGTACTCCATGTTAGAAGTAGCTGCACATAGCATCTTTTCCTCATGTCAGAGGCGGCCATTTATTTTGGAGCTAAGTCAGCCTGCAACTGAGTAGTGCTCCCAGTCTTAATGACAAAGGCAGACGCATTCTACTTCACCCAGTCTGGAGATAAGAAAGAAAGTAGAGTGCTCTCTGCTATTATAGCCATTTTTTTGGGGGGTAAGTGGAAGAATGGTCTTTGTGTAGAAGAATGGTTTTCGACCGCTACGACCCAGGTTCGATTCCCGCATTGGGCACTTTTTTTTTCTGATTAAAAAAAAAAAAAAATGCCCCAATGAACCCCGATTCTTAACAAAGTCCATCCACACCAGCGAGTGCATCTAATCAAATGGGGCTCTGGCATATTTGTAATTGCAAAGTTGAACTGCTTTTCATGTGTGTAGATATGTGGTTCACTTACAGTAAAAGCAGTTGCCTACTTCTACCCACCATGATTATCATGGCCTGTACCACGTGTACTAGGGATAAGCAAACAAAAAACCATCCATTCAGATGTCAAAGAAATGTGTTTCTATGATATATGGAAATAGAGAGTTCTGCCAGTGTGTAGGAAGAAAATATTTATTAGGCCTATATATAGGTGTTTTGGTGTACACATGTACTTTCAAATATAACCCCATGTTGAAATATCAATTCAGAGAGAGTTAGAGCTATATAACAATCATTTGTGAATAGAGCATAGGTCTTTATAGAAATATTTTTATGATACATTAGCGCACCATCTGTTATGGAAATTTGAAACTATTAATAGACGTGTATGATTCTTTTAAAAATTATACAATTTTTACTGTTCTTACTGCAATGGAAAATTTAATGGGAGGGCCTCCTGGTTCATCAGTAGTGAGCCAGGCCCTCCCATTAATTTTTCCATTGCAGTAAGGGCAGTAGAAATTGTTTAATTTTTAAAAGAATCATACGTTTCTATAATAGTTTCGAATTTTCATAAATATTTTTGGTTGTTTTTTTTATATGAATATTATATTTCTCTATATATATAAAAGTCTATTTCTGTCCGTCTGTCTGTCTGTTTTGCGATAAACTCAAAAACTACTGAACCAATTGGTACCAAATTTTGAATGTCGCTTTTTATAAACCTGAGGAAAATTTTCGGCTGCATTTTGATTAGTATTTTTGGCTATTTCTTTTTTTTCATTTGAAGAACTTTTTTTACGCGGACTAATCCGGAATGTAATGAATACCTAAATATGGCCATTTTTTTAAAGTATCGGTGGTTCAGTGGTAGAATGCTCGCCTGCCACGCGGGCGGCCAGGGTTCGATTCCCGGCCGATGCATTTTTTTTTTACAATTTTTAAAACTCATTTATATTATATATTCTATATATATAAAAATGAATGTTTGTATGTTTGTTTGTTTGTTGGTTTGTATGTCCGGTATACAAATTCGCAGTAGTTCACTAATTCAAACCAAAATTTCCATACATAGGTAAAAAAATACGGGGAAGACGATAGGCTATTTTAAAAAATATATAAATCAATTATTAAAACTATATATTATTAGTCAGAAAATGATGATGACGATATTGCTGTATCATGTAAGATTATCAGATACAAAATTATATCGGGAAAAATTCCAAAAAGCAGAGACCACGGGTGAAACCAGCTCATTATTTTGTATGCAGGAACAAAATTCTAACAGAAAAACATTCACTCGAGCAGAAAACAAAAGCCAGATCATCTTTCTATAAAAATATCGCTTCTCAGACACAAAGTTTGGAGCGGGACGTTTCACAAGAGTGACATCCACGCCGCCAATTTATAATTGTAACGAATAGTATTTAAATAAAAACATTTAATCGGGTAAAACCCGGGCGTTGCCCGGGTCATTCGGCTAGTAAGCTATATATATGTCCACAAATCTCACTCTGTGATTAAAGATTTTTTTATTCTTTAGTAGATTATTGAAAATGCAATGACAAATGTTATAGGCTGATTATTTTTCCCATAACTAATGCTAACATATACTTGGCATTACTAACCTAATAGATGTAACAATCATGACTTATCATGATTAAACTAACACAAGCTGTTGAGTATTAAGGATAATAATTTATTTTCCCCAACATGAACACACACCAATTGCCCTATGCCAACTCCATACCCTACATAAAATATATATACAGTAGAACCTCTCTGTATAAAACAATACCCAGTTGCAAAGCCAAAGTGTCCTTTAGAAAGAGATGTTCTTAATAAAAGAAAATAAGACCTAATCCAAATAATTTATTAGTGTGTGACGTTTCGGTAACAACATTGTCACCATCATCAGACAAAAGAATAAATGACTTTTGTCTGATGATGGTGACAATGTTGTTGCCGAAACGTCACACACTAATAAATTATTTGGATTAGGTCTTATTTTATTTTATTATAATCTATAATCCAAATTGTACTTTATCAAAGAGATGTTCTCTTAGCAGAAAGTTGCTGATTAGTAAAAATGGCAATTTTGGCGATGGAAACTGTCCTTTGTGGAAAGAAATCCTCTAGCAAGAGTGTCTTCTCATTGAGGTTGTTCTACTGTATATGGAATATAACCTAAAAAAAATCCACACTTACTATAATTTGAAAGGAATAAAACATTTATATGCTCTTAATATAGGCTATTCAATACATTTAGCCTTTAGAGAGTTTAAAAATGTATAAGTATGAGATTCTGTTGTGCACGACTCCATATAGGTTTTATGCCAGTTACTTTAACGTAACTGGCATAAAACCTATATGGAGTCGTGCACAACAGAATCTCATACTTATACATTTTTAAACTCTCTAAAGCAGTGATTCTCAACCTTTTTTTTGTTGCGGCACTATTTTAAAGATTTGAAAATTTGGCGGCACAATTTTAGAATTTCGCGGCACACTTTTGCTAACTTGAATGCAAGAAAATTCAAATTATGTATCAATATTTCTATGCAAAATATAAGTAATATACATCTCTAACATTCAATTTGCTAATTTCGTTATTTTAAAAAGTAAAAAAATGAAAAAGAAAAAAAGAAAAACCAATACAAACGTGAACATAATCATATGACTAAAATTCGGCGGCACATTTTTAGAATTTCGCGGCACACAAAATTACCGCGGCACAGTGGTTGAGAATCACTGCTCTAAAGGCTAAATGTATTGAATAGCCTATATTAAGAGCATATAAATGTTTTATTCCTTTCAAATTATAGTAAGTGTGGATTTTTTTTCTTCCAACATTTCCCCGAGGTCACCTACAGAGGTGTAACTTGGACTTTGACCTGGTATTAAATGGCCGCCTCTAACATGAGGAACAGACGCCCTGTGCAGCCGCTCCTAACATGGAGAACAGACGCTGCTGAATATCCTGTAACCCAAGAATAGGAGCCCTTACAGGGTGCTATCAGTCGGGCCAACTGAACCCAGGTTTTTTAACGAGCTTGTTACTGCTCCCCCTCCTCCTTTTACATCCGGGCTTGGGACCGACAATGGCGCCAAAACATATCTGGCCCTTATCAGACTAATCTTAGAATATGCCCAACCAGTGTGGCAGACGGCGAGCAAGACCAACCTGAATAAAATCAATCAGGTACAGAGTAGTGCTGCAAGAATCATATGTGGACTCAGAAACACCTGTCCAACCAAAATTGCAGAGATTGAGGCCAACTTGTTGCCTCTTACACACCGGAGAAAAATCGGCTTAGCCGATTATATATACAAGAGAGTAAATGCACCAAAATCACACAGAACCGGAGAATTTATACGAAAATGGAAACCAAAAACCAGACTCAAAAGACTTAGCCCAATGCACCTAGCCTACCGGGAACTACTACCAAACAGCATGAGAAATAGAAATGCCCAGAACCAATATGCACCATATGAAGAAAGACCAGAAATCTCCTACAACCTGGATCTAGAGCAAGAATGCTCCAAAAGGGCCGACCACCCTGGACTACTCAGGAGCCTCGCTATGGAGAGGATTGAAAAAGCAGACAAAGAGACCATACAGATATACACCGATGGCTCACTGGTGGAGAATGGCTCCTCTGGCAGTGGAGTTCTCATCCTTAAAGATAGTATGGAAATAAAAAGAAGAATCAAAAACCCAAAGAATTTGTCAGTTTTCAGATCCGAACTAACAGCCATACTACAAGCTCTAAAACTTGTAGAGAAAAACGAGACTAAAAACATAATAATTTATACAGATTCAAAAGCCGCCATCTTTGCAATTAAAAACTGCTACTATTCACAAGACAGACTCCTCAAAAACATTGCTGCAGAAATCAACAAACTGAATAAAAATACCAAAATAAGTCTACAATGGATTCCATCACATGTGGGAGTCCCTGGAAATGAGGAGGCCGACAGATTGGCTAAGGAAGGAGCAGCTGGACATCCTGATGCGGTGAACTCTGAGACCTATCTTTCAGCAAGGGACCATATTAATAAACTGAAACTACAACTAATAAGGAACCATAGAGATAGTTTCCATCATTCTTTGTACCAGGCAGAAAACCCCAAAAACAGACCCTCCAACTAAACAGAAGGGAATCGACACAGTTGGCCAGATGGAAATCTGGTCACCTGCGCCCTCTAGTCTATAAAGAGGGAGCCAAAAGCTTCCCCATGTGCACTAGGTGCAAAACCGAAGAGACCACTTCCCAACATATACTAAATTGTATTGAAAAGGACAAAGGATCCCTGTACAGAGAACCAAGAAGAGTTCTAGAGCTTCTTTACGAGCACGACCTCCAAGATCTTGTCTAATTTAGACTAAAAGGATAAGTAAAAAAAAAAAAAATGTATAAGTGAACATGTTAGACATGGAAAAAGATGTCTAAGAAAACTAAATTAATATAAAAACAAATGGTTCCCATTAAAAATCGACAGGAAAATCCTCCTAGACAGCTTCTAATGTATTTAAAATGCACAAATCTCGAGATATAGCTGGAATATTATATTGGTAGAATAAACTTTAATGTACCCATGACATTGTTTACATCTCTGATTGGGTGTTATTATAAATGTTTATATATTAATGGAAACCTTTATATTTATTTTTTAAATCTTAATTAGATACTTTATTAATTTCTCCCTCTCTTATTATATTTATCTATATATATATATACAGTCGAACCTCTTTAATTCAACACCCCAAGGGATCAGAGCTTTCGGTTGAATTAAAGGAAGTGTTGAATTAAAGTTATTCAGATGATTAGGCAATCATCTAACTCGCTAAAATAATATTTTTTTTAAAAATAGCCTTGTAATATAAATTAATGATATTAATTGAAACCATTGTGTGTGTACTTTATTTTATTTTCATGATTAACTTTTAGTATCAGTGACAAAATGGCATTAATACATATTTTAGAAACATAAATAATTGTAACAAATAAATTTACTGGTAATGTGTTTCATTTCAGTAATATAATCAAATATTAACTCTACAGACATTAAAATATTAAATATAATATCTTAAATAATATTATATTCTAATTGGAAATATAGCAGTTGAAAGGGAATAAATATGGAAAATAAAAAGAAAATTTAAAAATAATCATGAATAGAGAGATCTTTTAAAAAATTCCTTTATAGATGTCTGTTTTTGCACAGAAATCCTATTCAGGATGTATTCCAGATGGTCCATTTTAAAAAAACATGCATGTCTTTCTTACTCTGGAATATGTTTTAAATAACTATTGTATTAAAGATATCCACTGCTGCTGCAGGTGTTATTGATTTTGTGTTTAAATATTTTATAATAACACAGAAATGGAATATTGAAATAAAATGTTATCATAATCATTGTGGCTACATTTTATAAAGATTTATTTATTTAAAAGGAAATTATTTGTAAATTTTAAAATAACTAAAATATTTTAATGCTGAAATTTAAAAATAAAAAATATTATTGTTAATTAGCGCACGAAGCCTTAATCCCAGCGTTAAAAAAAAAAAAAAAAAAAAAAACAATAACACTCGCGACATTGCGCAACGGCACTGCAAAGTGAAACCTAAACTAACCAGGAAGCAAAAGTGCGCGCTCGCGATCCAATCGGCGCCCGCCGATCGCCGCCGTAAAAACTTTTTAGCGGAAAGTTGTAAGTAAAAAACATTCAACTGTCGAAATTCGAATTTTAAAATGGTCGAACTATCGGAAGTGTCGTATTATCGATATGTCGAATTACGGTTTGTTATTTGATAGGCCGGAGGTCGGGACATCAGAACATGGTCGAATTATCGCCGAGTGTCGAATTGGGGTGTGTCGAATTAACGAGGTTATACTGTATATATGTAGTAATGTAGTGTTGTTATTCTGTTGGATTACTGTAGTGTTGTGCTATAGTTGCAGTCGTGGTGGCCACAATGTTTAGAGTGGGTTCAGGCGTGGAATTGGGATTGCACACAAGGACAAGACATGTTGGATGTCACCACAGAGATGGCGAGAGAGCCAGTGAAGCTGACATCGGTCAGGGGAGATCTGCCGAGAGAGGTCTGTCAATCATCGTGTCTCAAAGCGGACTAATCTGTTTGAGCAAGAAGGGGGCACACCTGGGAACCCGACTTGTTTTTCGGACATTTTTCCTCTACTGGCGCCAGCTGTCACTCACTCGAAATTTTATTTCTGTCACCTTGGCAATTACATTATAACCATACAACACATATTATTGGAATATATTACAACATATATATATTTTGTTTGCCGTGCAGTCACGCTGTGCATGGGCTCTGCGCATTTTCCTGTTTTGAGCAGGCAATATGGAGACTTCCAATTCAAATAATACATTGGCTGAAAACCCTGAAGTTCCTCTGCAAGATGTTTTTGCCAGGATTAATGGAACTTACGCTGAGGAATGGAGGAAAAATGAATTAAGATAGAAATCCATTGCTAACAGCAAGAGTCATTTCTTCCCCAAAATCATTGCTGTTTCTCTTCAAGAGAATATCTATATAAGCCTATAGGTCTTAATAAAGATACAGTAGAACATACTCCATGAGAGGACACTCTCACTGGAGGAAACCTCTATACAGTTTTCATTGTCAAAATTACAAATTTTGCTAATTAGCAACTCACCAGTAAGAGGACACCTCTTCCTAAAGAACACTTTGGCTCTGAAACTAGGTGTTGTCCTTTACAGAGAAGTTCTAATGTATAAATATTGGTTGATTTACTTAGTTATTACCTTGTGTTTATATAACCTATAAACCACACATATATGTGCCTTATCATAGTTATTATTAAAGTTAAATTAATAAGGTAATAAGACCAAATCCAAATAAATAAATATTACCTTGTGTTTATAATCTATAATCCAAATTGTGCCTTATCAAAGCATAAAAACATGCTGTGGTAAAATTTCTCATTCAGTACTTTTGTCTGAAGATGGTAACAACGCTGTTACCGAAACGTCACACACTATTTATTTATTTGGATTTGGTCTTATTACCTTGTGTTTATAATCTACTAGACGAATGGCCCGGGCAACGCCCGGGTTTTACCCGAGTGCGTATAAATTTTAAAAATGTTTTAATTAAAATACTATTCGTTACAATTATAAATTGGCGCCGTGGATGTCTCTCTTATGAAACGTCCCGCCCCAAACTGTGTGTGTCTTGAAAATATAAAAAAAAAATGTGAACGGAAAAATATGTCCAGGGTAGCCTAGTGGTCATGGCATCTGCCCGGTAAGCGGAAGGTCGTTGGTTCGAATCCCATCCCTTGACACTTTTTTATTTTATCCATTCTGACCAAAATCTATCCGTGAACTTCACACAGACAGAATAAGGCAATTATATAAGTAGATAATCCAAATTGTGCCTTATCACACACTATTTTTTTATTTGGCCTTATTACCTTGTGTTTATAATCTATGATGTAATGCCGGCGGCGCGCGCCCGTTGGCTGCCGGCAAGCACGTGACCTCCCTGTGCGCGCGCATCCGTGACAGAACCGGCCGGCCCATGACGGTCGTGACTATATATATAATATATATATATAATGGATGGATAATAATAATAATATAATAATAATAATAATTATTATTATTATTATTATTATCATTAGATAATGATAATGATCATAATGATGATGCGCGCGCATCCGTGACAGAACCGGCCGGCCCATGACGGTCGTGACTATATATGTTGATGGATAATAATAATAATATAATAATAATAATAAAAATAATAATTATTATTATTATTATCATTAGATAATGATAATGATCATAATGATGATGCGCGCGCATCCGTGACAGAACCGGCCAGCCGGCCCATGACGGTCGTGACTATATATAGGGATAATCCAAATTGTGCCTTATCATTAAATTTATAAAGGTTTTAATTTTATTTTTTTCTGCGAACAAAGAATGTGAATCAAAAGTTTTATCTGAAAGAATTAGCTTATACCTTAAGGACAAGATTTAAACAATAACTTTTAAATAAATTATTAATATTACCTTAATAAATTGATAAAGCACAATTTGGATTATAGCTATAAGAAAATAAGACCTAATCTGAATAATTTAATAGTGTGTTACGTTTCGATAACAGCATTGTTACCATCATCAGACAAAAGAATAAATGATTACAAGGTAATAAGACCAAATCCAAATATTTATTTATTTAGATTTGGTCTTATTACCTTGTGTTTATAATCTATAATCCAAATTGTGCCTTATCAGAATAAATGATTCTTTCATTTATTCCTTTGTCTGATTATGGTAACAATGCTGTTGCCGAAAGCCCTTATCCAAATAATTTTATAGTGTGTGACGTTTCGGTAACAGCATTGTCACCATCATCAAACAAAAGAATAAATAGAAAAATATATTTATTCTTTTGTCTGATGATGGTAACAATGCTGTTGCCGAAACATCACACACTATTAACATTTTTAGATTAGGTCTTATTTTCTTATACCTTAATAAATTATAAATTCCAATTATTGACTATTGAAATACAAATTTTTAATTGCCTTACTTTAAGAATAATTAAAAACAAAAATGTTTATACTTAAATACAGTTTGCACAATGGCCTTTAAATGTTCTATTAGTAAATATATTAAAATTCTCTAAATAATTTTCATATAAATATCATCTTCTAATAAATATCATTGAAATATAAAATTATATACAACCAACATTTGTAAAATTATAAGTAAATATGAAAAAAAAAAAAGGTCCATTATTATCTATGTATTAGAATGTTATATAAATGCAGAAGAACTCATAAGTATGCCATTGCCAACTCAAAAAATTCCAGGCAAACATTTTAAAGCTTTGAAATTTTTTATATATAGCCAATATATTTATGTTTGCTAAAAAATAGGCAATATACAAGATATCCTGATAAAATATATTGTTATTTTAGATGCATCAAGTATCAAAAGATATCTAAATAAGTATCAATGTTTACAAGATTAGTCTTTTGAAAAATTAAATATATTTCCATTATATATATATAAATATAAATAGAATTATAAATATTTCTTATAAATTATGTGCTCTATCTTTATATTTATTCAAATATTATACAACAAAACATAAAATTGAAATGTTAAAAATAGCGTAAATTGAGCATTTTTAATGATAACAGAATTCAAAAATTCGTTTAACTATTGTTTACTTAAAGCTAGAGGCTACAAATTTGCTAAAGTTAGAATGGGGAAATCATCTTACAGCTATCTATAAGTTTCTATGTTTGCTTTGTTTTAAATAATGCAGATAACATCGTAAATTTTTTTTTGAATTTTTTTATCTAATTGCTAAGATAACAAAAGTTTAGATGCAATAAACACAGGTAACCAAAAAATCCAGGTTTAACGCAAATTATTAGATAGGTATTTAACTAATGTTTACCGGTTGTCTCAGCAGAAAAAAATAATAAAAGATGACAATGAAAGAATTACATACACTAAAGTTAACAACTAAAATATTTTAAGGTCAATATATTATTTGTCATAAAATGCAACCTATTTATTTTAAGTATATTTAAATAAATAATAATAATTTATTATTATTCATTAAGTGTTTTTCATTTTACGACCACACGTGTCGCTTCGGAGGAACTGATAACTGTATTTATGTAGCAAAGTGACCATTTATTTTTTTGTTTGTTTGTTTGCTTGTTTATTAACTTTCTTTTTTCTGAAAAAAAAAAAAAGGTAATTTCAATATTTAAAATAAAAATAGAAATATATTTCAAAAAAGTTCTTATCTGAACTTGATAAAAAGATTATTCATTTTCAAAAAGTTGAACAATTTTGATAAAAATATTTTCTAGTATAATTTTTGAAAATAAAATATATCTCGATGAGAATTCCTCATTCATATTTTACCTTCAAGCTGTTAAATAGCAATTTTATGTGGGTACCAACAAAGGCTATACATATAAATACTATTTTCTAAATAAAAAAATAGTGTGAAAATAATAGGCAAAACAGAGCCTTGAGAATGTTCCCAGCGAGATAATTTATGAACTTTTGACAGACCAACAAACAGAGTATGTTACTGTTTTGTTTCCAGAAAGAGCTTGCATTCATTGCGGATCAATATATTAAATATCAAATACCTCTGTATGTGCATTTTTCTCATCTTATGAAAGAGAACTGCTTAGAGGTACAGGCTCATTAATTTTTAAATACTTCAGCAAAAATGTTTGAAATGTGTGTTTTGGGAGACTTCATTGACTTACAGGTCAATCTGTCTTGATTTTGTTCCCAGTGATCGGAAAATAAAAATTTTAGCCAAAATTCCACAGTTTATCAATAGAAGGGGAAATGACAATCAAATAAACTAAAATATATCTCGCTTTTATGATGATTTTCAAAAACAAGAAAAACTAAATGGTTCAAAACAGAATCGACAAATAAACGAAAATATAAATATTGACTACTTTAATTATGTTGTGTACAAAAAAAAGAATGCTCCAGATAATGATTTAGATTGCAATATTATTGAGAATAACAGCAAGGATGGTTAGGTTAGGATTGTAGTAAGTGTTTGTTACATATAGAGACTTTCTTTGCAAAAATCCTTTAACACTTTACTTGCCCAATCCTGATGGTTTGCTTTGTACAAACCTTCATATAAAACATAGAAGTATCCAACTCTGATTGCTTTCCATTCAACGCCCTGCTTTTTCTAAGCTGGTCACCTCCCAAAACTCTTTACCCATTCCATTAGAATGTATTTTTTCTCATATTCTTTTCACACTATTATCATGAGAAAAAACATATGTGCGTGGCTTATTCTGGCTACTTTAATCCAAGTAGTAGCCTACTACAACAACAACAAAAAAGCCTTTATTTAGGGTCACTGACCCTATACAGGATTCACCAGAGGTATGCATAAGAACAAAGCAGTGAGACAAAGGAAATAACGATATATACAGAGTAAAAAGAGAAAGAAAAAAACAAGAAAAGGAAAAAAATAATAATAAGAAGAAAGAGGGAAGCAAGAAATCAACACAAAAAGAGTAGCAGTAAGAAAGTGAGGAGTGAGTATCACTTGGCCTTCTTCTGAGATATGGACTTGTGGAAACCATAAAACGCGTAGCAATATACTTATTCTGGGTCATATTGTCAATTATTGATGGAAGTAGTAGCCTACTATAATTCAATGTAATCAATAGATTCCTGAAAAAGTTGGCTAACAAGGACTTTCAGTTAAACTTGTGAAATCTGGAGCCTGGATCTTTCTTGAGTGATTATAACCAAGAGCTTGTTATTAACATTTAATATAAGCCAGAAAAACAGACCAACTAGAAGTCTGAAATGTTGCACAATTGCATTGCTGTTGTTAGGACACTGTCGTGACCTTTGTACAATAGTGTGACATGATGCACTTGAAACCCCATCTAACCTAATCATGTTCCAACTATCCTTCTAAAAGCTTTAAAGATTTGGTGAGCTGGATGCCTAGATGGAGCCTGAATCCTTCAGCACTGACAGAACCAAACCAGAGTCTAAGATAGACTCAAATGCCCCTTCCCAGTGGTTGAGTCACATGACCCATGGAGGCTGATCATTTCAGACAGAGTTCCAGCTCCAAAACTAGCTCTAGCTACCCACGTTCCACATTTACTTCGTTTTTATAATGAATAAAAACATATAAATTTATATTTTATTGATTCATTTTTAAATATTATAAATTTTATTTCAACATTTTTTTCCTCAAAAAATGTAGAGTGTCAAGATAACTTTGATGTGAGTTTGGATACATTGGAGGCACAACACAGTAACAGTAGCAGATATTTTTTATTCTTTTTAGATTGGAGAGAAGGAAAACAAGAATATTCACAGAAGAGCGGAGAACGCAGGCCGCTGGCCTAGCCACGCTCAACACCCTTTCTCAATCCTAATTTGGATTTAATTTTGGATACACCAGATCTACACTTTGAACACTATGGAATTTACAGGACTGGAAAGATCATTTTCTTCTGTTATTGCATGTTAAATTTAGTCACCACAAAAAATGTCCTTTAATATTTAGGAAAAATATCAGCAAGTTGTAATAAATGCCAAAATATACATATAAAGGGAGTATTATTGATTTATTTAACTCTCCAAAATATATTTAATATAGCAGGAAGACCAAGTTATAAAGAAAAGACTCTGTGACCTAAGAAGAGAACTTAAAGAAAAACTTTTACCTAAATGCTATCTACTACAGTGAGGGCTCCACGTGATATCTAGATACATAATAAAGAGGAGGCTAAAGACAAGTAATACTATCTTGCACAGTCATGTATAGCTACATCCCTTAGCCTATGTCCAATTCCAGACAACTCGATGAGTTCACTTTTTTTTTAAATTATCCCATTGTATAATTATACAAGGTCATGGAGAATATATTCATTGATCAAATTCACAATCTTGGCAGGGTTGGAAAACAGGTCGTGTTTCGAGGCTCCGATGCCAGTGAGGCAAGTCAGTGAGGTCTATCTAGTCCTGTAGATGGTGCATTGTGAGAAGGTCTTTTCACCCTCCTGGAAGAGGAGTGGTCTTGTATGGCCAGTTTTGAGCCTGGAAATACAGGTTGCTGCTTGTCAGTTCATACCACTTTCCAGAATATCTCCAGGCTTTTGGTTCAGATATCAATGATGGGAAGTAGACTCCTATATTTTTGTTTGTATATTTCTTTTTTGTATGCGTTTGAAAAGGTCGAAATCAAGGTTTAAATTGGGGTATTCTGCTGATTTTGGAATTGCATCTGTTGTGTCATTGCCTTCCAGTCCTATGTGGGATGGGATTCATTGGAAGATGACTTATGTATCCCTGTAAAGCTTGTCTAAATTCAGAGCAATCTTCCTCTGGACATTTTAAAGATGGTGTAACAGAGTTCACTATTGACAAACAAAGTGGTTTTGAATCTTTTCTCTCTATTTCAAATTTATTACACTTTATAAAGTTAATATGATTTAATAATAATAATAAATTATATTTAATAAAACATTATTATTGGACACAAATTCACTTGGGGATAGCCCGCGCGAAGCAGAGTCAAAATTATAATTGTAACAAAGCATCATTTAATTTTTTCACACACACATATTCACTAAGAAAAATATTTAATCAAGTAAAACCTAGGCATTGCCCTATTGTGAAGGCTAGTTATGCATGTTTTTTATGCATGTTTTGATCAAATATAGGTAATAGTTCAATTATTTAATATATGGTATATTTTTTAAAAATATTCGAAATAATTGAATTGTCATCATAAATGAGCAAGTTGAAAAATTGAGAACATTTTGTAAAATTTATATAAATCGTTTTATAGAACTTAAATAAAAAAGGGAAAAGGGTGTCAGAGATGACATCATATATATATTGAGAAAATGGATAAAAGAAATATGTGATACCTTATTTACCGAAAATTAGTTTTCTCATTAATTTACATTTGGTAAGTGCAACTGTCCTTGTATTTGTTAGTTGACGTTAAGCAGCAAGAAGTATTTGGAAGATTAAAAGAAAGTCTTTATTCCTTTTAGGCTAACATCAGGCATAACATATATGTGGATATATATTACAATCAGTCAAAAAGGCAGCTCCACAGAGTACCATCAGTGATGTGCTCACTGATAACACTGATAGACAAAACTTAAGGAAGTTGTACCTTATAGCATATATATATCGGGACTCAGAAAATATCTCTCAGAGTTTTTTTCTGAATCCCGATATATATATGCTATAAGGTACAACTTCCTTAAGTTTTGTCTATCAGTGTAATTTACTATACATCCTGTAGTCATGCGGTTACATATCCCTCTTTGAAGAAATTCATTCTTCAAATCGTTTGGGTGGCTTGATGATCCTCCGACCTTGTTGTAATGGGCAGGGTGTCGTTCTTGTGCTCTCTCCTGGGTTCCTGGCCTGAGAATGGTCTTAGGGAAACTGTTGTATTCCAATTGATTACACACAGCGCTCAACGTTAATTATTATTTAATTAACTACAAGGTAAAGGGATTATATATAGATTAAATAGTAAACATGGAGAAAGAGAATAAGTCAGCGTGGCGATGCCGCTTGCAGGGTTACATCAACAGGAAGTGACGTCAGCTCCAGTGTTGCCGAAGCCAACCGTCCGCCGCCACGGTCCAGCAATCTCCTCCCTCGAAGTGATCCCTTCTTTATGGATTACTTCGCCGTTTAAGAGTCTCGAACGATGAAGTTCGTGTAGGTTTCTCCCCAGTGGCTTGGTCAAAATGTCCGCTAGGTTTCTTCCACTTGTAACATAGTCCAGTTGAATCACACTTACAAGCAATTGGGGCAGAGTCTTTTGGTAGTTCTGTTAGTTCCCAAACTTTGTGCTTTCTCAAGGATTCCAATTCTTCTTCGATTGCTTCAAGCCAATGCTCAGCTTCAGGGCCTTGGATAGCTTCTTTATACGAAGTAGGATCTCCCTTATTTACTTCAGTACTGAGGAGTTCAATTGAGTTCTGAGCATTTCTCTGGTTCCTTAGGATCATTGGGTGAGATCGAGTAGGAGAAGGCTTCACAGTATCTTCATTATGGCTGTCCTCTTCTGTAGGTATCACGTCTTCTTGATCTAATAAAGACACTGGATACTCTTCAATCTCCCGTTGAGTCCCATAGCTGTAGTGTTCAACTGATGGAAGCACCTCCCAGTTGCTGTCGTTCCTCGATACATCACTCTCTTTGAAGACACAGTCCCGAGATTCCACCACTTTCTTCACCTCAGGAATCCACACTCTGTAGCCACGTCCTCTGAGTGCATATCCAACAAGGTTACCTTTGACAGCTCTCCTTTCGAGTTTGGATTTACGGACTGTTCTTGGAATATGGACAAATACTCGACAACCAATAGCTCTTATGTGTTTAAGGCTAGGCTTGTTCCCTTTCCACAGTTCATATGGCGTGCTTTCACCATTGTAATTGTTGAGAACTCTGTTTCTGACATAGGCTGCGGTGTAAGTCAGCTCCGCCCAGGAAGCCTTTGGCAGACCACTTCCAGATATAGTGCTCCTGACAAGATCTAGGAGTGTCCTATTCATTCTTTCTGCCACACCATTCTGTTGGGGTGTATACGTCATAGTGTGTTCATGAACTATTCCAACGCTCGTGCAGAAAGTGTCCCATTCCTTGGAACAAAATTCCAAGCCATTATCCGTTCGTTTTAGTTTCCAGCTGGTTTGTTTCTCAGATTCTTGAATCCACTCTTTGACTTTTCCCAGGGTTCCACCTTTGTTTTTCAGGAAAAATACACTTGCATATCTCGTAGATTCATCAATGATGGTTAAGACGTACTTGGCTCCTCCCCAGCTCAATACTTCGAGTGGACCCATTAAGTCCGCATGCACCAAGTCCAATGGCATGATTTCTTTTTCCTCCTTGTGTGAGTGTTGAAGGAATGGCAGACGGTAAGACTTGCCGATCAAGCAGTCTTCGCACTTTTCTGGCTTTGCCGGGCTGCAATCAAGTCCTCTTACGCTTTGGTTCTTGGCCATCTTTGCTATCGTATATGCATTTACATGCATCAGCCTTTTGTGCCAAAGTTCCAGTGTAAGCTCTTCCTTGCATTCAGATGCAAGAGAAACACGATCATTCTGATCTATCGGGAGAGGATGGAGTAGTCTGGACGTAGTAAAGTCTACCCAGCTTCTTTCCCTCTATCAAGAGTTTACCTTTCATGTCCATAATGTGGCAACCACTCTTGTTGAAGACAACTTTTCTACCGTTTTCTATCATTTGGAGTACAGACAGAACACTGTGACGCATATCTGGAACGTAAAAGGTGTTCTGGGCAACCAAATTGCTGGCATCTCCCTTGTGTCCAACAATATTGGCACTGACAGTACCGATACCACATGCTTCTATAGAAGAGCCATTCGCAATAGTGATGGAACTCATATTGCTTGTGCACTCTTTCAGACATGTGAAGTAATCTCTCTTGGGAGTCATATGGTGCGTCGCTCCAGAATCTATGATCCAGGTCTCGGCGGTAGCTCCAAACAAAGTGTTGCACATTGCCGACATATTTACGCCTTTGTTTTGGTCAAACCTCTTTGGTCTTTGTTCATTCTTTCCTTTCTTCCTGCATTCCCTTGCATAATGGCCTTTACCTCCACATTTGAAACAAACAACTTTTGCTTTAAATTGTTTTTCTGTTTCAATGGGCTTCGAAGAGGCATTAACGACCATGGCACCCACATCTTTTGGTAGATTTGACGAACGCCTTTCTGCTTCTGCCAACAGCCGTCTTTTAACTGTGGCGGTCGTGAAGTCTGAATCAGGCAAGTTACATATGGTTGAGACAACGGTGTCCCAATCCTCTGGTAATCCACCCAAGAGAACCATAGCCAAATCGCCATCATCAATTTTGTCGCCAATTTGGGCCAGTTCATTTACAATGTGGTTTATCTTCCCCATATACCCTTCCATATTGCTGTGCTGAGTCAACCTTTCGCCATATAACTGCCTTCTTAGTTGTACGACTCGATATCTACTATCCTTTGGTGCGTATAATTTTTCCAGTTCCTCCCAGACCTCTTTCGGAGTATTCAAATGTTGAACATGCAATTGTTGTTCATCATTAATCCCGAGGCAAATTTTTGCAAAGGCCTTACCCTCCCGCGACAAAAAAAGTTTTGTTGCAGCAAGATCACTAGGGTCAGGCTTAGCCTCTCCTGGATTGATCAAACTCTACAAGTCGTTTTCGATTAGAACGAGTTTCATCTGGAAGCTCCAGCTGGAGTAATTAGCACCATTTAATTTTGTAATCGTCGTGTTTGCCATTTTACAAAATATTTGGTAAGTAGAAAAAGGATGGGCCAAGTAATCAAACGAAATTTGGTTACTCGCGTTTTAGGCCTTGCGCTTCTTCATTCTGACGTTTTAGGCCTTGCGCTTCTTCAGTCTGACGTTTTAGGTCTTGCGCTTCTTCAGTCTCACGTTTTAAGCCTTGCGCTTCTTCAGTCTCATAATCTTTGTTGTATTCCAATTGATTACACACAGCGCTCAACGTTAATTATTATTTAATTAACTACAATGGTAAAGGGATTATGTATAGATTAAATAGTAAACATGGAGAAAGAGAATAAGTCAGCGTGGCGATGCCGCTTGCAGGGTTACATCAACAGGAAGTGACGTCAGATCCAGTGTTGCCGAAGCCAACCGTCCGCCGCCACGGTCCAGCAGAAACTTGAGCCTGTTCCTTATCACCGCTCAGGCAAGGTCCTTCCAGTAGAGTTGACATGAGTTTACGTGTGGATATATATTACAATAAGTCGACAATCCTCACAATTATCGGGGAATAGCACTTCTAAGCAACCTCGCTAAGCTTTTCTCATCAATACTGAAAATACGGCTAAGCAACTGGACCGAAAATAGAGCAATTATACCGGAAAATCAAGCGGGGTTTCAGAAAAGAATATTCATGCCAGGATCATATTTTTACTTTAGTCTCACTAATCCAATTAACACTTAGACGTAAAAGACGAAAGTTCTACGCTTTCTTTATCGATCTTAAAAAGGCTTTTGATACGGTGCCTCAAGCTCTCCTATGGAAAAAACTGTTAGACATCTGATTGAATATCCGATTTATCGAAAATATGACAGCTGCGGTGAGATGGAACAATTCATTCACTGAATTTATTAAAATAAAATCCGGAGTGTTACAGGGTGAACCACTATCTCCTTACTTATTCATACTTTTTATTAAAGACCTGATTAGTACTTTTGACTGCTCGGATATACCTGGTAATTATCTGCCAAAGCATGGAAATATCCATTTGTTACTATATGCAGATGATATTGTACTGATAGGCAAATCTAAGAACAATTTGCAGTTAAAAATTAATTTGACACGAAAATATTTTGAGGAAAATATGCTAACGCTGAATGAAACCAAAACAAAAACAATGGTATTTCGCAATGGTGGGAAGCGCTCAAAATCCGATAATTGGTATTGGGGACAACAAACACTGAATGTCACGGAAAGATACATGTATCTAGGATATCCACTCACCTCAACAAACTCTTTTAAGCAAGCCGCATTATACTATAAGGGTAAAGCTCTCGCTGCCAGTGGTGCGGTATGGCCTATTCTGACCAGGTCGAAGATGAACTCTCTTAAATCCTCTATGAAACTTCTTGACGCGATGGTTTTATCAACCCTGCTATACGCGGCACCTGTTTGGGCAAATGAGCATACATTAATTGTTGATCAAATTCAGGACTCATTTATGCGAAGATATCTAAATCTACCAAGATACACCCCTGATACATGCTCAGGATAGAATTGGGAAGAGTGTCACTCAGCGTTACAGTCTTGAAACTTACCTTAAAGTTTTGGTTGAGAATGTTGGGAATGGGTGAAACTAGATTGCCGCTGCTCTGCTTGTCCCAGCTGTGGGAAATCTCAAACGCAACGAAAAAATATATAGGTTTCACGGGAAGTATAGTTAATATTTTAAACAACACTGGGTTTCAATGGCTGAATTGCTGCACAGACTATAGAACATTACAAAGAGAAATTCCCTACATATAATCAGGACTGCAATAGACCAATCTCTGCAAAAGGATCACACAAGAATAATAAATTCAAGACTATACCCCCACTATAAAAACATCTCCTCAACTCTGTTACCGGAACACTATCTGTCTAGCGATTTCCCGCTCCTGGTCAAACGGTGTATGGCCGGACTGAGATTCCTCTCGGTGCTCTTTGCTGATGATCGCCCCAGATTATTTAAAACAGATGGATGGACATGCGAGATTTGCGGGACAAGAATGGAGCCGGACTACATCACCATATACTCTCATGTATGGGGCTGAAAGACGAACGAGAAGTGCTCCTCAGTGAAATAGGCCTTGAGGGACTCTCTTTGGAGCACCTGTTGAATGAGGTGGTGAGAAACAGAGCTGGAGATTTTGCGTTGTTCAAATTTTGGAAGACGGCTGAAGAGAAGAGGAGGTTATATACATAATCTAATTGATGTAAATAAATATATGCAAATAATCTATGTCAGGATTAGAATGGCAAATCCTGTATGGGACTTTGATTCTAGTAAAAGACTTGTTGCTGCTGTTGTATATAGTCACAGTGTAGAAAATACGATACTATACCTACTACATATAGGTTTCTCTCTGTATTCTTAGTTCTCTTCTCTTACTCTGTAAACTGGCGAATCCTATATAGGACGAGAGGTCCTCAATAAAGGCTTTTGTTGTTGTTGTTGTATTACAATAAGTCAAAAAGACAACTCCTCAGAGTACCATCAGTGATGTGCTCACTGATAATTTACTATACATCCTGTAGGTATGCCAGCTGCTGTCACATCTCCCCCTTTGAAGAAATTCATTCTTCAAATCGTTTGGGTGGCTTGATGATCCGCCCGACCTTGTTGTAATGGGCAGGGTGCCGTTCTTGTGCTCACTCCTGGGTTCCTGGCCTGAGAATGGTATTGAGTTCTTCAGAAACTTGAGCCTGTTCTTTATCACCGCTCAGGCAAGGTCCCTCCAGTAGAGTTGACTTGACATAAGTTTACATGTGGATATATATTACAATAAGTCAGAAAGGCAACTCCACAGAGTGATAATCATGTGCTCACTAATAATACAGGTCTACAAAAAAAACCCTTTTTTTTTTGCAGGAGAAAACCTGATGTTGATTCTAATGTAACTTTTCATGCTGAATTCAAAAATGAAATCAGAAGTTTTCCATCACCCATAGTTCTTGCAATAATGCAGAAAATGTTAAGTAAGCATTTTTAAAAGTAAATATCATTACATTAGCTAGCGCTTTATTTTTGACAAGAAGAGTTGATATGTGGAGCCAAAAGCTTTATTTTATTTGTTATTAATTAAATTCTGCTCTTTAAGAATCATAAATATTAATTTAAATAACAAATTATTGAATTTTTAATTAAATATGTTTATTTTATAATGCAATCTGTTTTGGTTTCAACTAAAAAAAACGACAAGCTCTGGAATGCTATTTGCTGAATAACAGTTTTAATATATGTAATATTGTTGCAAATGCCGACGTATGGATAAGCTGGCAGTCGTGTACGTGAGGCGAGTGTTGATGTTCTTCCCACACGCGGACAACAAGAAGCAGAGGCAGGGCTAGATGTTAGCACCGAGAGTGGAGAGTGATCGGCGGCACAGCCCACGGGACAGTGGTAGAGGCCATGACACAAACTTGGATGCTTATCACCGAGACATGGAGAGACAGGCTGAAGTGAACTGCCGAGAAACACACCCTAGAACCATCTGCTACCCCCTGCCAAAACCTGTCCTAAACAGGGGTCGTCTATATAGATGTCCCTCGGGACCCCACATGGGCTGGGCGTTGCCTTTTTTCTCCCCTCTGTCCCTGCCACCAGCTGACCGTTCTCTCTTTGGATCTTTATTTTGACGTCAACATTTTTAGTTTTACATACAAATAGGGGTTTACAGGTATTATTAATAAAGATATAGCATATATACAAAATATGAGGGTGGTAGCAAATGTAGAAACAGTAGGCAGGATATCTTGAGGCATAGGCTCTAACTAATTGGGAGATATGTGACATATACTAAAAGTGTCATTATTATAAAGTTTTAAAATATACGATATATATATATATTTAAATTGAACCTAACGATTTGTTTAATAGAAATGCATCAGAAGTGACAGGTAAATTTGAAGTGATCAGTTTATTCTTCTCTATCGATTTGCTTTTATAAATCGTGTGCACTAGACTGTGTCAATATGCTGAGGCGTTGCATTAATATTCCTGATATTTTCTGTTACATTTGGGGGAATTAACTTTCAAAGTTCAAAGACGAAACTTTACACCGCTCATCAAAAAGTGAGCTTTTTCTGGCATAAAGACAGTGTCTAAGATAAGACTTGGGCTCCTCATCATTGTTGTGATATTTGAGCTCGACGTCTTACAGGGTGGATTAAAGGTGAACGTCATATGCCTTTTGCGGCTCCAATGATATGGAGGCAACCTAAAGACCATCCTTATAGCATATCTCTTCAAAAAGGCGGTACCAAGGTAAATGGAGTCTTGGTATGCTTGCTGACTACTGCTGGACACTCAAGAGGGATGTATCACAAGCAAAGTATAGAATAAAATCCACTGTCACTACTTTTCAATAAAATAAATATATTTCGTTCATATAGACCTATATATTAAAAACATTTCCAAATTTCAAGTAGGTGTATCTCAAAAATCTTGCGTGATAGAAAAAAAAAACTAATGGTATATTTGGAATCAGCACAAAGAGTTACATTTAGATAAGATGCTATTTCTTTTGGGACAAAGAAAAATAATTTTTGATAAACCAATGTAATGTAATAAGGTTTATGCAAAAATGCTTACATAATATTTTTGCATTTTTGCTGTATTTATCCCAATATTAAAAAAGGCTGTAACGCAAAAACCATGGGTGATGAAAAATTGCTGATTAGATTTTTGAGTTCAGCATGAAAAGTTACACTAGAAACACCATCAGGCTCTCTTGGGCAAAAATGTTGTTGACCAGTGTAATTTACTATACAAGAATATCCTGTAGGCATGCCAGCTGCCATTATTGTAAGTTACAAATCCATTTGTGAAAATATAGTTTCACACCTATTTCATTTTTGGCTTTAATAAATCTTTATAGTGCAGGTAGTCTATACATGTTCTTGAAACTCACAAAAAGTTCTAGTATTTTATAAGAATGCATTATTAACAAAATATTGCGGTATTATTATCATTCAGAATAATGACCCACAGAAAAGCATGTTCTTTTGATATTTGGCAATTATCAAATTATGGGATCAAATTCCTTCCAGATCTAACTATAATATATTCATGCCCCCCCCCCCCCCCCACCCTAAAAAAAATTAAATTTGCTATTAATTTAATTTAATGGGATTTTAATAGCCTATACCTTAACTGAATCCTAATCTATGCACCTACTTATTGAATTTATGAATATGAATTTTTCTTAGAAGATTTAATGAAAAAGAGTTGTGTGGGCGAAATTCCCTTTCAACCATATTCAATTTTATCTGCTTTGAAAAAAAAAATCTTTTTTGACAATCAAACATGATGCATCAATATTATTATCATCGTTTTCTGACTAAAATAAGTAATTTTGACTATTACTTGGTTAATTTTAGTTCTGCCTAGTTTAAAATGTGGCAAAACCTCTTCCAGACTTAACTTTATTAGTTGTATATTGAGGAAACATATATTGAACAAATATAAGTCAATAAATAAAAATACATAATTGACTTTTATATAGAGAGGGATATCTGAATAAAATGATTATATTAAGCTACCTAGAAGTTCTCTTAAGTAAAAATGACATGTTTAAATTTTTTATTTTCACAAGGTCCCTCTCATGCGCCATTTATAGGTTATTGGGAAGGATAGAGTGATCACATGACTTCTCTAATCTTAGATTACCATTCTTCTTTTGACTCAGGGAGTGCAAATTCATAAAAAAAAGTAGATAGAATCGAGAGGTTCTTACTATATGCTATGTTCTGAAATAGCAACTTTTGTTGCTCTGATTAAGGACTATTCATTCTTGTCTTAGCACAATGGTACAGACTTGATTTGTCTGTATAAGCGCTCGTCCAGGTCTTCAAAGATGTTGGAAAAGCGAAATCCTCATCCTTTTGGTTCAAAAGAGTTTAATAAGTTTGTGAAACAAAATGATTTGAATTGGCGACATTGGTCGATGTTCATTTTTTAGCAGTGTGACGCAAAACAAAAATCCAATCAGTAAGTATATCAATATGGGGAAAGCATTAGATAATAACATAAAGGGCCTAGGGATTTTAGGAGTTACCTGTATCTGATTAAAGAAAGCAAGCATTATTAAGCGGATTCTAATAGGAAAATCTCTACTGCATTCAGACTTCATAATAATTTCAACTTTCTATTTGGCCTTCACAGTTCTAAATAACTTAAGAATTTAATTAGGCCCTCCTTGGTCTCAATCCTAAATCTATAGCTAACTTCCTAGACTCGTTACAGTTTACAACTTTTCAACAACAAGCGATTCTTCTCAGCAATCCATCCACTGATCCACCTGATTATAAGTTGCTAGAGTTAGTTTGTTCTAGCGATTTGGGCAACTCAGCTATGTTCCAGGAACCCAGTTAATTTATATATGGTTCTGACTATTTCAATTTGAAAAAAATTCATTCATCAAATCGAATTATTCATAATTTATTTCGAGAGGGAAAGAAAAACTATTAATTGAAAAATAATATTAGAGATATATATAATTTTAAAAAATAACATTTAAAAAAAAATCTTTTGAAAAAAAAAAACATTTAATAATTTATAACACAACACACATTTATAATAATATTAAATGTTCATTAACCAAATTCAAAATTGAAATCAACAAATTTTGTATTTAATTCAATTTTAATCAGAAATTAAATAGTTGTTATCTCTCTATGCTATATTTATATTATTTTTATTCAATGATAAAATAATTTTAATCTGTTTTATACTTTCCTTCTGCGTGTTTTGTTAATTGTTGCTTTCACAAATCTCGAAAATTTGTGGAAAAGTTTCTTCGTTTAATTATTATTTTTGACATTCAGATTTTTTGCTAACTTATTATAAAATATACCTAAAATGGAATTCAAATGTAAGTTTTTATTATCTTTAATCACGTTTCTTTCTTCAATCTTGCGTAACTTTTTTTAATTGAAAAAAAAAAAAAAAAGATATATATATATCGATAATTAATAAATATCTTACATATATATTTTACAACTTTTAATAAACCAATTTTATTGAATGTGTTGAACTTTTTCCCCCTCAAAACGTGTAAGGGAAAACTTGGGTTTGGATAACTTGAAATTAATATTAAACAAAATCGAATTGAATTAAAGAGCAAATCTCATTAGTGAATTTATTAAGGACTATACTTTTTAAAAATCTATATTTCACGAAAGAAGAATACATTATTTTTTTTAAAGATTTAGAATTAAAGAAATATTTATTTCAAATACATAACTAAAACACTCTTTATATAGACCCTGTTTTAGTATTTACACATACATTTGATTGATTATTTTTTATATTATATAAAATCTTCTAAGTCATCTTATCAATATTTATAATATATTTTAGTACTATTTCAGATACCTAGGTCAGATACCATTGAACTTAAATTTTACCATGTCAGTAAGACAATTTACTATGATTTGACATAAGAAATGATTTGGTAAAAGGCTTCTAAAACCAAATACAGGTAAATGATTATAATTCTCTTTTAGAGGAGTTGTTTTGCAAGGCTTTAAAGAGTTTAATCTGTCTGGTTTTGAAATGAGTCATCTTTAGATGATCTATTATTTCCAACAAAGGATCTTCATCTCTTTATAATAACCAAAACTGTAATTTTATAAGATCAATGATCACACCCATTGTCCCACTACATCCTACATATGTTATGACATCTTATTCAACAAATCTATGCAAATCCAAACTGTCCACCACCTGAGATCAGCTACAGCTCTGCCCCAGGTAAAACTTTCATTGTTAAATCACTTTTTGAAGTTCCAACAGGCCAAGGAATAGGGTATATTGAAGTTAGTATTTTTTTTTTTGCTTATCCCTAGTACACGTGGTACAGGCCATGATAATCATGGTGGGTAGTTAGCGACTGCTTTTTTTTTACTGTAAGCGCACCGCATGTCTACACATGTGAAAAGCAGTTCGACTTTGCACTTACAAATGTGCCAGGGCCCCGTTTGGTTACTTGCACTCGCTGGTGGGGTTGGACTTTTGCAAGAATTGGGGGCCATTGGAGCATTTTTAAATTTATTTTTAAAACGGAAAAAGTGTCCAATGCGGGAATCGAACCCGGGTCTTAGTGGTCGAAAATCAAACGGTTTAACCAGCCTTCCACCGACCCCCAAGTTGGTATTGAATTATCAAAGGCACCCTCTGGAATAACTAGTATGCTTAGTTATGAAGAAAAAAAAAAAGACATTGTAATTATTACATATTAGAAAGGATTTAGATAAAAAAAAAAAACTTTCAAGAAGACAAAAATTACAACTATCAATAAAAATGTATTTAAACAATACCCCCGCAGTACATAGCTTTTTGTAATAGCATGGATCCCGCATAAGGAATTTTAACCTCAAGTGTTTTCCCGATTTATGTATATATTTTATTTGTTTTAAACTGAATTTCTCGCTCGCTCTCTAGGTGTGTTGATACGTGCTTGTTCGTGGCAATTCCGCTTCAATATTCAAATCTTACTTAGTTGGGTGTATATACCTCTCCGCATATTTTCTTGGATTACCTGAAGAAAAGCGTTTTGCTTGAAAGCTTGTATTTTTAATTAAAAGAAACTCACCACATTATATTTTCGTTTTCTCTTTTAGTATTTAAACAATGCTGAAGAATTTAAAGGATGGTGATATATGGGAATTGAGAACAGAGAAGATTAGTATGGCTCCTGTGCAAGGATGACACACAAAATCGTCAAGCATTCCATATATGGAAATTGAACATGTGATATCCTTTATCAAGAGAAAGAGATAAGGATGGAAGATGCAAAAAATAAGTAAAAAAAAAGGTAAGAAAAAAAGAGATATCAAGAAAAGATTCAAATTTATAATTGAAAGATGCTTAAATGTTTTGTTTGGCCAGTTTTCCTTGTATGGATGTAAAGCTTGGGCAATGACCAAAGAATTAGTCAGCTTTTTTTAACATCTGGTGTGCTAGACAATTGACATTTAAACAATTGTATTGATTCTTTTAATGAATTGTGTTACAAAGGTGGGAAAATATATAATATGATAGTAAATAAAGGGTATGTGGGATGGTTGCGTGCGTGTTGGTGTGGCTTGTGGAAAGGCCGCTGATAAAATTATAATTATTTTTTATAAATTAATTTATTTAAAACCAGAAATATATAAAGAGAAAAGAAGTAACGGCTGTTGGAAACAAGCTTTGTTGTTGACGACGCGCATGGCCAGAGTCCCGGATGCCTTCTGCGCATGCGTAGTGAGGTATTCTCTCATGGTTGCAGAGGCCGTCACACTACTGCCCGTATGTTTAGTGAAGCTTTTTCCCACTTCACGCTCGCTGAAGCAAAGTGTGGTCGTTACACTACTCTCCCTCCAGTAGGATCCTTGAGAGAGTCCTCCTCCAGACAAGGTCTTCTTGAACACTCCTCGGTTTTACGCCAAGGAAGTAATCTGGTGTGCAAGAAGAATTCTCAAGATCAAATAGATCGATAAGTTGACAAAACCAAAGAAAATAGTTATCTTAATGATAAGGCACAATTTGGATTATAGATTATAAACACAATGTAATAAGACCAAATAAATAAATAGTGTGTGATGTTTCTGTAACAGCCTTGTTACCATCTTCAGACAAAAGTACACTGAATGATTCAGTTACTGAACTAGATTCAGTACTTTTGTCTGAAGATGGTAACAACGCTGTTACTGAAACATCACACACTATTTATTTATTTGGATTTGGTCTTATTACCTTGTGTTTATAGTTGTCTTAATGAAGCACTCCTAAAAGAAATAGAAGTTTGTACCTACTCCTAGGACAATGGTGGATGATGGTCCATTGATCATACTGAAGGAAGGATAGACCTTGATGAATGAAAACAGAGGAGTTGACTTATTCAGAACTGAATGATGGGAAATTTTCCCTTTTGGAGATGATACATGATGATGTAATTGAAATTGATGATTTGGTTGGAATATGAAGAGTTGTTGATCTATAGAATACTGTATATAAGCCTTATAAATTTTTTGCAAAGAAGGTAACACACCAATCCTAGAAATGCTTCTACAATTTGTAAGACATTGAAACAGTTATTGATTTATATTAATTTATCCCTAACAGGCCTTGTCCTTATTGTTTACGGAAATAATGGATGCAAATATTTAAATGTAATTTTACTGTCCTAAAAGAGCTTATGTCCATAGTTTTCTTGAATATCATTCCTTCATTGTATCATATAGCAGAATGATACGATACAATATTAGAGCTTTAAAGAAGCAGTCTTGTAGATTAAATTGGTGAAACTGCTGAGAGGGTTCACCACTGATAAGCAAAACCCTCCCAATATTTTTTCCATCACAGAAAGGATAGTAGAAGTTTGATTTATTTGGGAAAAGAAACATTGATGTCTTAATATTTTCATTTACTGTGTATGGATGGTGCATTATTGATGTGTATTATGGTACGATGCTACACTACAATGGAATTCTCAGTCTGTGGTGTAAGGAAGAGAGGAGTAAAGTAGGTTGAGAAGGAAGAGACAATGTGTCTGAGAAAAGTTTGTTGGGAAATAAAGAAAGAATGAGGTCATCTCCGCAACAATTATCAGCCAGGTGTGATGCTGCTACACTGGCCACAGGGTCTTTATTCACCGGAGGTATCGAGATAGACAAACACACAAAACTTTTTAAATTTATAGTAAGGATAGTTGTACAGTAGAACTACTTCCCTGTAAAGGACAACACCTAATTACAGAGCCAAAGTGTTCTTTAGGGAGAGGTGTCCTCTTACCAGAGAACTACTAAATAGTAAAAATGGGAATTTTAATTTATAGTAAGGATAGTTGTACAGTAGAACGTCCCTGTAAAGGACAACACCTAATTACAGAGCCAAAGTGTTCTTTAGGGAGAGGTGTCCTCTTACTGGAGAGTTGCTAAATAGTAAAAATGGTGATTTAATTTATAGTAAGGATAGTTGTACAGTAGAACTACTTCCCTGTAAAGGACAACACCTAATTACAGAGCCAAAGTGTTCTTTAGGGAGAGGTGTCCTCTTACCAGAGAACTACTAAATAGTAAAAATGGGAATTTTAATTTATAGTAAGGATAGTTGTACAGTAGAACGTCCCTGTAAAGGACAACACCTAATTACAGAGCCAAAGTGTTCTTTAGGGAGAGGTGTCCTCTTACTGGAGAGTTGCTAAATAGTAAAAATGGTGATTTAATTTATAGTAAGGATAGTTGTACAGTAGAACGTCCCTGTAAAGGACAACCTAATTACAGAGCCAAAGTGTTCTTAAGGGAGAGGTGTCCTCTTACTGGAGAGTTGCTAAATAGTAAAAATGGTGATTTAATTTATAGTAAGGATAGTTGTACAGTAGAACGTCCCTGTAAAGGACAACCTAATTACAGAGCCAAAGTGTTCTTTAGAGAGAGGTGTCCTCTTACTGGAGAACTACTAAATAGTAAAAATGGGAATTTTGCAAAAGAAAACTGTCCTTTGTAGAGAGGTGTCCTCTAGCGGGAGTATCCTCTCATGGAGGTTCTACTGTGCATAGTGCATGTACTAATTGCAGAGCCGAAGTGTCCTTTAAGAAGAGGTGTCCTCTTACCGGAGAACTACTAAATAGTAAAAAATGGTAATTTTGCAAATGAAAACTGTCCATTGTAGAGAGGTATCCTCATGGAGGTTCTACTGTGCATAGTGCATGTACTAATTGCAGAGCCAAAGTGTCCTTTAAGAAGAGGTGTCCTCTTACCGGAGAACTACTAAATAGTAAAAAATGGTAATTTTGCAAATGAAAACTGTCCATTGTAGAGAGGTATCCTCTAGTGGGAGTATTCTCTCATGGAGATTCTACTGTATTTCATTAATACATAAGTGATTCTGTTCTACCTCTCGTTAATGGCAGCTTTTTGTATCAATCCTTTAAACACAACTTTTCTCCCAATCTAAACCAACGGCCTCCAATTTGGGCAGCCTCTCCTGACAGGTTTCTATTAGTGCCTGAGAGATGTTAATTACTGAGGTTAGCTAGATTTAATATAATGGTTGCTTGTTTAGATCAAAAAAGGTTCTCCAATGTTACAACAGTCTCCGACTGGTCAGTAACATTTGATTCTAAATTTAATTGTTAAATTGAAGTACTCCTCTCTTCTCTAATCCATTATTATAGAGACACGCCTATTGAATAATATCATATTGAAAGATAGAGGCTGTCTAGCTGGGGCATTCATAGTTCTTTGAAATAAGAACACTTGGCCAAGAAAAAGGTTTCATCTTATAAACATTTGTTCCTCGTAAGGAAAAAAATTAAAAATGAAGCATTTGTCAAGGCGTTCCATTATAAATAAGTCTGAAATTTTGAAACTACTATAGACACGTATGATTCTTTTAAAAATAAAATAATTTCTACTGCCCTTACTGCAATGGAAAAATTAATGGGAGGGCCTGGCTCATCAGTAGTGAACCCTCACAGCGGTTTCACCAGTTTAATAAAAACCGTTGGGAGGATTCACCACTGATGGGCCAGGCCCTCCCATTAATTTTTCCATTGCAGTAAGGGCAGTAGAAATTGTTTAATTTAAAAAAAAATCATACGTGTCTATTGTTGCACCAGGTTGCGGCTTGGCAGACTCTTCAGCCTTGATTCTCTCCTGTGCTGGGTCTTGCATCTTACGAGAGCGTGTTTCAACCATCCAACAAATTTATATAAGGGAATAATGAGATAACTCTACTTTAAGTAGCCTCCAGAATAATTTATTTATTTCTCACATCAAAGAGAGCAGTGAAGTCACACGTGTACCTAAATACAAAGATTATTCTATAATACATATATTCTGTTTATAATACTTATATTCTGTTTAATAAAATAAATATATATAAAATATAATTTTGAATTTAAAATATATGAAAATAATATTACAAATTAAAATAAAATAGGTTCATTAGCCATGATGTAACACTATAATAGTTTCAAATTTTCATAACAGATGACGCGCTAATGCATCATAATGTAAATGTTTCTTTAGATATATTTATTGCCCCCCTCCTTACTCCTCTTCTCTTCCAAATATTTGAATGTTCTTGACATTGATGCTAATAAGAAGTTTTAAATTGATATTTTGATATCATGAATGCCACTTTGGGGTCCCTCCTGATTGAGTGCCTGGGGTAACTGCCCGACCTTGGGATAGCCTTGAGGTTACCCATTGTCTTTCAGAACGACCTCTTTGTTCAAATGAATCTGAAAGTGTTTACAGTATAACCTCATTAATTCAACACCTGTCCTATTTTTCATATTTTATGGTTTAATACATCACTTGGGGTGTTGTATTAAAGAAATTAAGATTGCAGTTAGGTAACCGATTTCAATGATCTTCTACCTTATCTCCACTCAATCATATTAGGGTATCAAGTTGTGACCCTAGATGATGTCTGTTTGACAACCATCATGACTGGGTGAAGTAGAATACGTCTGCCTTTTTCATTAAGACTATGAGCACTACTCAGTGGCAGGCAGACTTAGCTCCAAAATAAATGGCCGCCTCTGACATGAGGAACAGACACCATTTACAGCCACTCCTAATAGGGAGTACAAACGCTGCTCCTTCTGTATTCCTGGATTAAGAGCCCTTACAGGGTACTATCAGCCAGGCCAGCTGAGCCCAGGTTTTTTTTAGCGAGCTTGTTACTGCTCCCTCTCCTCCTTTTTCATCCGGGCTTGGGACCGGCAAAGGCGGAGTTGATTTCAATGATAAATGGTTTAAATCATTTTAAAAATCTAATTAATCTCTTATCTGGCTATATACAGTAAAACCCCGCTATAACGAACCCTGGATATAACGAACCTTCCCTTATAACGAACCCACGCCGATTCCCAATTCCATTCCATTGAAAATACCATCGTTATAACGAACTTTGCGATTTTTAGAATAACGAACTACCCCTATAACGAACGTATTTCGGGTCCCAAAATGATAAAATCTATTAAAAATACTATGCTTATAACGAACTTAGAATTGTAATTAAAAAAAAAAATTTATAAAACAAAATTTTGAGCATGTTTAAAGCTCGCGGATCGCGATTTCAAAACAATAAATTTAGCGGCATTATTTGTTTGATTTTTGCACTTTATTTTTGCTGTATGTTGTATAAATTTTTACACATTATACTTTTTATTAATTAGAATATCTTTGCATCCATTAAATTTGAAATATAAAAAATGCAAATGGCTTCCAAAATGAAGAAAACAAAGGCATTTTAAAAACAAAAGCATTATTTCATTAAAAAAAAAAAAGGCCATTTTCAGAACTTTTCAAAGTGAAACAACATAGGCAAAATGTTAAGAACATATTAAAATAAGAGAATATAACTTTTCTATTATAAAAGATAAAATATAAAGTTATTAAAAAATGTTACAAAGAGGAATCAACTTCAACTTTTGCCGCGATCGCGATCGTACGTTTTAGGGCTAAAAAAAAAAAAAGTCCAAATAAACGGTCCCGTGATGAAACAAAAATTATTTTTATGCCATTAACTATGGTGATTTTAAAGTCAGCAATGTTTGCATGGCAGGTTAAAAAAAAAAAAAAAACGAAATCTAGACCTAGAAGAATATGGGGAAACATGAAATGGAAGAAAAACACTAACTTTATTTGAATGGTGCAATGCTTGGAAGAATGCTTTGAAACAACAAGGTATTAGAGCCATTTTTTCAAGTAAAAATTGTATTATATAATGTGATAATGATGTTTTAAAATCATTTTATATCTTTGAATATATATTTAATAAAACTTTGCCTAGGATTTGTCTTGATTTTTAACTTAGACATAGAGGTACATGTATGTTAATCATAAGAAGAACCTATTATCTAATGATTTCTATTATTATTCAGTATTAATAAAAGGAAATTAGTCAATTAAGGGAATTAAAATAAAGTGACCACTATTAAGAGGCAGCCTCTTCTTGTGTGTATGGCTGTTTTTTAATTATTCAGTCTAAAATTTTTGAAAAGTAAAAAAAAATAGCCAAACCGTGGCTATAGTGAACCGTGGCTATAGTGAACCAAAAGCTCTGTCCCATTGGGGTTCACTATAGAGGGGTTTTACTGTACATTCATCACTTGTATTATAACCATGTTACTGTTTTAATGAAATTCCACTGTTTAAGGAGACACATGCTGTTTACACTTGATTATATTGTGTGTCTTCAATAAAAAGGTCACTGTTATAAAACACAATTTGGATTATAGATACAAGAAAATAAAGACCTAATCCAAATAATTTAATAGTGTGTGACTGTTACAGTAACAGATGATGGTAACAGTGCTGTTACCAAAACGTCACACACTATTAAATTATTTGGATTAGGTCTTATTTTCTTGTATCTATAATCCAAATTGTGATTTATCATTGCAGTATAAGGGCAGTAAGAAAAGATATGTTAATGTGTGTGTGTGTTGGCAGATAACAACAGAAATAGACAGAACAGGAAGAACAAAAGGAAGGGACATCACCACGATGACAGATGTAAGTAAATCAATCCCTACACTAGACCCTTTCTCTCTCTCTCTCTCTCTCTCATATACACACACACACACACACACAAAGCCTTTATTAAGACATTAGTCTTATACAGATTCTCCGTACAAGGTGCAATAACAGGAAAAGAGCAGCACAGGAAACGAGTAGTTCCGCAACTATATACAATTATTAGTAATAAGGAAAAGCAAGATTTAATATGAAAGGTCGACTCCATCGCCTCAAGTCTTCAATTCCATAAGCGCTGAGCAGAAATAGGGACTAAGTTATTTAGTTCGCCATAAATATAGCATCCAGACACAAAAAGGAGGTTTCTCTCTCTTATATATCTATCATTAATAATCTTATTTATTCATTTTATGTATTTAACCTTATATAATCTTATATGGACGTTATAATAAATCAGTTTCAATCTTTCTCTCTCTAAGGCTCCCACCATATTTGAAACCTGAGCAGGTTTTTATTCTTCCTGAGACACCATCTCAGCCAGAAGGTATCAAGAGAGAGAGGAACAAGATGAAATTTAAAAATAGTTTAAAATGCTCATAGAACTTTCATAGTTCTTTTTTTCATTTGACGACAAAAAATTTTAAGGGGCAGAACTTGTTGACTATTATTTTTTATTTTTTTTTACTTATCCTTTTATTAGTCTAAATTAGACAAGATCTTGGAGATCGTGCTCATAAAGAAATTCAAGAACTCTTCTTGGATTGACTATTATGAATGACTAAAGTAACATGAAGATCATATACATGGTAAAAGCTGTTACCAAATTCTTGCAAAAAGTCCAACCTCAACAAGCAAGTGTTAGAGAATGGGGAAAATTGGTTTCTACATGTTTAGACATGTGGTGGTCCAACAAGTAGCTGCTAGACTACTCATACTACATTATTATCATGCCCTGTATATGAAGTGGCGAAAGGCCCAATGATGACTCTGAGACCTGAAGGGCATTCCCTTGTTAAACAGATCTGACCAATGGTCTATTATTATTAGTCATCACTTTCTAATTCTTCAGTCTTTATAAATAAAATTTGCACATTGGTCATACCTGTTGACATGGTTGCCAACTTGATGGCAGATTATGAGAGCTGAGGGCCAATACTCACTTCTATTAATGGGGTTAAAGAGAGTGGAGCAGATACTAAAAGATCGATAAAAGCATCATCACCTGGACATAGGCAACTGGGTCTTGATTGGAATACTCTCATGGACAAAACTTGAGGAAGTGGAAAGTCTCATGTCGCCTGTCATCAGTTTTTTTTTTTTTTTTTTGAGATACAGGCTGTTCACACTTAGTTATCCTTTGCATCTTCAATAAAGGAAACTAATATCTTTGAGTTATATTCTGAATCCCGATATACATGCTAAAAGGTACAACTTCCTTAAGTTTTGTCCATGAGTGTATATATGTTATCTTGTGTGTCTTCAATAAAGGTCACTGTGTATCTTTCAGAGTTATTGTCTGAATCCTGATATGCATGCTAAAAAAGTAAAACTTCCTTAACACTTTTGACCCGAGGGACGCGAAATCAGGTGTGTTTCCTACAAACCTATCTTACATGTTATAAGAGAGTTACTTGACTCCAATAGGGTGGTAATATGTGTTGTGGTGGTGTAGGGGAAAACTCCTATGATCTGGATGTGGACATGTCCGGTGACATCAGAGGCCAATCTGAACGCCGGTACAACCCCTACATGAACCACCACCAGAGACACAAGAACAAACAGAAGGGAAGGCATTCTGGAGATGGTAAGTTTTTTTCTTCCTTCTCTCTACAATATGATGATAACTATATACAGTTAAACCTGTCTATAGCGCTCCCTCTAAATAGCGCCTTCCTCTCTATAGCGCCCAATTTTAAATACGTAGTACAATGCGATTTACATTGTCTATATGCAACCTGTCTATAGCAACCCCTCTCTATAGCACCCTATTTTGGTGAGTTCCAAGAGGGGGCGCTATAGACAGGTTTAACTGTATATGAAATGGGCATCTGGTGCCTTCTTGTCTTGACTATGCACAATGGCAACACATCACTTATTTTCTATATAAAGGATATTGCAAATTTTTTTTAAATCAGATATAAATAAGAGTAAAACTTCACAATGAACTCCCACTTTTTATAATGCTATTTTACTGTGTATAGAGAATGCTTAGAGATAGTGTTGCATGTATAGAGAATATCATGATAATTGATGCCAACAATAATCTGATAACTAGAATAATCTACTGTAGTGTTTTGCTCAAGTCAATTCTTTAAAGTCAGCATCACAGCACAGAAAACAAGGAGCTCTTTCTATGCAAATTCCAAATACCACCTGCTTATTCTGTCAGTACATATATACTGTAAGTTGGCATCCTGCTTAGTTTATTTGGTCAGTGAGATCTCTTGTTCACACTACATCTGTTTATCATTCTACATAACTTCTATTTTCCTCTCTTTGGACTATGTCGATCATTGTATGAGACTAATTGTCCTAATGAAGACTTATGTCATTTATCGTAAAGATAGAGGCTGCCTGGCCGGCATTCATATTTGTATGAAAAATAGACACTTCGACCAGTTTCGACAAAAACCTTGCCAAATGCTTTATTTTTATTTATTTCTCCTGACAAAGACAAAGGTTTTTTGTCGGAACATTGGGAAAATAAAAAACTAACTGGCCAAAGTGTCTATTTTTCATAGAAATATGTTATTTATGATATTGTACATCTAGGATGTGTTGCCATTGTACATTTTGACTAGCTTCAGTGAAAGCCCTGGGTGGTGTGTGTTGAATGGCCCAATGATGATTCCCAAGACCTGAAGGGCATTCTCTCATCAAACAGATCTGACCAATGTCTCTCTAGCTTTCTTATATTTATTTTACAGTTGTTATCTTCTCACTAAGTTACTTTTTCCCTCATTGGTCATATCTGTTGGCGGGGGTTGCCAACTTGATGGCAGATTATGAGAGCTGAGGGCCTGACAACATACCTGTGTTCTTCTTACTGTTTTAGCTAAGGTTAACTAGGGTCCAATCTTTTCCTGTGAAGTTATCTATGTGGAGATACAGTTAAACCTGTCTATAGCGCCCCCTCTTGGGACTCACCAAAATAGGGTGCTATAGACAGGTCACTTTTAATGTAAATCACATCGTACTATGTATTTAAAATCGGGCACTATAGAGAGGAAGGCGCTATTTAAAGGGGGTGCTATAGACAGGTCACTTTTAATGTAAAATGTTTACATTTTAATGTTTAAAATCGGGTGCTATAGAGAGGAAGGCGCTATTTAGAGGGGGCGCTATAGACAGGTTTAACTGTATATGGCTGTTGATTTGAAATAAGATGAAAGCCAACCCCTGATAAGCCAGGCACCTCCTTCTCTTGTTGTGTGAGGAAAGTACAAAATTATTTTTTTATTTGAGAGAAATATTTACAACACTGTGAGCTAATTGTCATTGCTAATTCTTAGTATACAGATGATACAACAATGTTTTGTATCAAATTAACAACAGGCTTTGGTTGTTAATTAGTTGAGAAAGATCATTGCTCAATGCAATGCAGTAGAACCTCTGTGAGAGGACACTCTCGCTAGAGGACATCTCTCTATAATGGACAGTTTTCACTGCCAAAAATATCATTTTTACTAATTACTAACTCTCCAGTAAGAGGAAACCTCTCTCCTTAAAAGACACTTTAGTTCTACAAAAAAAGTGTTGTCCTTTACAGAGAGGTTCTACTGTATTGATGTAAATATATTTCTAGTCCGTATACTATTCTTAAATGGATTTACCAAGAATTCCTTTTCAAATTGCCACCAATAATAAGCGGAGAAGCACAATAGCTAAAACTAGTGAAATCGCCCAGAATGAATTGACACTACTTTTTCTCCTTGTAGTAAAATCAGTTTTTTTTTATTAAAAACTACTGTAAATTATTTCTGCCCTGGCATACATACAGTTGGCTTGCTAATACCTTAGTTTGTTAAACACCTCCAAGTACCAAATCCATATAGGAGAATTATGTATGACACCTCAGGTAAAGCATTGATACCATCTTACAAGTATTGAGCATTATGGTTGCACAATGTTGTTATAGAAACATAAAATTAGTTATTTTGTCAACTTTCAATAGAACCTCTCTGTAAAAGGCAACATCTAGATGCAGAAAAAAAAAAGCTTCCTTTTAGAGAGGATATCCTATTTGGCAATTCTTTGTAGAAAGGTGTCGTGGAGGTTCTACTGTACTTGGGATACCGCTGTGATTCTTGTCTGAAAAGCCAAGTTGTACTTTATAAGTAGAGCTATCTTCCTAGAATAGATTTCCTTAAAACTCCTGAAATTCTCTTGGAGCTGGACTCACATCAGTGAATGGGTTATTTTCCCATTCTTAACAGTGGTTTGCTTATCAGACTGGTTGCCCATGGGAAATTTTTAATGCCTCACATGGCATTGGTATCTTAACTCTAAAGAAAAATTCTCAATATTGCAATTTAGCAATATAGTAGTTTCCCATCAGAGACCATATTCCTAAGAGATTCTTATTTGGTTTGAAATACTTTGCCCAACATTGACATGAGTCTCTGATGATAGACCACCTCCAGGAGTGTTATGGTATTTTATCAAAGACTTTCCTGAATTTAAAAATATTATTGTAAGATTTACCTATTGTGTGTTATTAACCTTTCTTTGTCCTGTTTCAGATGCCTCCCAGTGGTACAAAGTTAATGTAAGTATTCCTCTCTTCAACATAACGCTGTCTATATTATTGTACCATTCTCTTTAAAACACACCAGGATTGGATTTCATTCTGATCAAGTTTTCAACCATCCTTTTTTTTTTGTTTATTTCTCCCCCACACTTAAAAATTCTTTGTTTTTTCAACTTTACAGTCAAACTCCTTATATTCAACACTCAATTCTGTTGAATTATATATTCTGCGTTGAGTTTTAGTCAATTCAGATGATTTTTAAATTATCGAGTCATCTCAAATTTTACAGCTGTTTTGTGACTTTTTTTTTTTCTGGATCATTGTGTGCCCTTGTTTTAATAGTAATACAAAATAGTAATTCTTTGATTTCTATGTAGACGATTATGTTTGGAGAAGGCCTTATCTCTTTAATTTGTTTTCAAGATTTATTAATGAATTTATAAAGATGGAGAAATTATGTTAAGCTATAATTTGTTGTAATAGTAATACAAAGGGGAGCTCAAATGCTCTTTTGTTTGTTTCATTGAAATAAAAAAAAAAGTTTTAAACAAGTTTAAAAGTAAGCATGATGCATTAGCGTGCTATCTGTTTTTGTAAATTTAGGACAATATATAACATGTTTCTTTTAAAAATATTTTCCTATTGCAATGGTAAAAAATTGTTTTGTGTTATAAGTGTTTTAAAAAAGTGAAACACACTATCTGTTAAGTTATCTATTGAATATTTCATTGCTACATCATTAAAACTTTTTAACAAAATATGTCATCAACAACCACAGCATCTTGACATCCTCATTCTTATATGATCTTGAGATGTAGTTTGTAGCATTGTACCTCTCTCTCATTTTTCAAATAGTGACTGCTTTTACGGAAATTGCGCGTCTACAAATGTGGAAAAACAGTTTGACACTTATAAATGTGAAACGTGTACCTGGTTAGCTTTTCTTGATTAATCAAGAAAGGGTATTTGGCCAATTCCGGAATAATTAAAAAATCAACAGAACAGTTGATATTTATTCCTACAGATGCCGCAAGCCATCAGCAACTTTCAGTTGCACGATAAGGAGATGCCGTCTTAACTAAAAAAGTCCTGTTTGTCTACTTGCATTCACTGGTGGGAATTGGTCTTTTGCAAGAATCAGAAGCTATTGAGGCAATTTATTCTCTTTCTTGGGGGGTTGGTGGAAGGCTGGTTAAACCGTTTGGTTTACGACCACTACGACCCGGATTCGATCCCCGCATTGGACACTTTTTCCTGTTTAAAAAAAAAAAAAATGCTCCAATGGCCCCCCGATTCTTGCAAAAGTCCAACCCCACCAGCGAGTGCAAAGTAGCCAAACGGGGCTCTGGCACATTTGTAAGTGCAAAGTCGAACTGCTTTCACATGTGTAGACATGTGGTGCGCTTACAGTAAAAAGCAGTCGCTAACTACCCACCATGATTATCATGGCCTGTACCACGTGTACTAGGGATAAGCAAAAAAAAAAATTCTCTTTCTTCAGGAAAAAGTGCACAGTGGGGATTGATCCTATTTTATGACTCGACAGTTTTTTTCCACTCTTCCTACCGACCCCTCTGTACATTGTATCCTCTCTGATCATCACTCTCTGTGTTTACAGGTCAACTTCACCCAGGAACTAGAAAAATCTTTCATCATCCGCTCCATCTCCAATCTATGTGACACCGTCTTTGCCCCAGTCAACGTACGTTTGCTCATCTATCTTAAACCAACCTGTCAATGATTTTTTTTTTTAATTCTTGAAGGTTTATACACACATGGAGACAGCTTATCAAAGAAGACATCTTAGAACTCCATCAAAAATTTAATTATTTTTTAAATTTCCATACCTTGTTTACACACTTGATAACAGTAACTATTTAAAATAGGCTGTTATATATTTTCTCATTCATTACTTTTGTCTGCACCAACGCTGTTCCTGAAACATCACACACTATATGTATTTGGTCTTATTACTTTGCGTTTATAATCTACTAGACGGGTGACCCGGGCTTCGCCCCGGGATTGACCCGTGTGCATATCTACCCGAGTGATATATATTTAGATAAGATTTTTTTATTATAATTGTTTGTTATTAGCATTATCTATTTGTTTGCATCAGCATAATTTAATCTAATCTTTGATAGAGGGCGCTGTTCGTGAGCTAAGTAGAATAATTTGAATATATAGTTCTAATAATTGATTTATATATTTTTTAAAATAGCCTATCGTCTTTCCCGTATTTATTTACCTATGTATGGAAATTTTGGTTTGAATTAGCGAACTACTGCGAATTTGTATACCGGACATACAAACAAACAAACATACAAACATTCATTTTTATATATATAGATAATCCAAATTTTTGTTCTTTATCTTATGAAGGGTTATGTTTGGAGAAGGCCATATATATGAATTCTTTTCCATAATTTACTAATGGGTTTATAAAGATGGGAAACTATGATAGGTACACACAATTTGTTGTAATAGAGGATTATGGCCCCTTTTAAAGATTTTGAATTGGAAGGAAGTCTGCTAAAAAGTTGCTTTCATATACAGTAGAACCTCCATGAGAGGACACCTCTCTACAAAGGACAGTTTTCATTTTCAAAATTACCATTTTTACTCTTTAGCAACTCTCCAGTAAGAGCATACCTCTCCGTAAAGGACACTTTGGCACCGCAACTAGGTGTCCTTTATAGGGAGTTAGTTCTACTGTCTATACATTCCTTTAAATCTAAAGAGAAAGGTCGCCTCTCCCATCAAAATAGATGTCAAAACTAGACGCCATCTATTGACCGTCGCCGCAAACTTGTGGCCTCGGGTCGGTGACAAAGCCACAACAAACTGGCAAACTGAAAAGCATCCACCTAGAGACCATGGTTTTGGGGTAATGTCCCTCGTCAGTTCTAGAGAAGACTTTATTCCATGAGATCCACACGGGATCTAATGGAATCTTGACAATCTGCCAAAGAGGTGTTTAGCTGGCAAAGTGGCTGGGCCAAATCTATGGCTATGTCTCTTTAGATCAATATCCTCCTGACAAAATTTCCATCTATATTCCTTTAAATATTTAACAAAAATGATGTGTGGCCTAGAGCCAGTGATCCTAAGTGTACCTGTATGTTGCAGTTCAACCAGATGGAAACCCGTTGCATCTTCTACGTACAAGGCTCCAAGGTCTCCCAACAAATCAGACAGTGCAACAACCGCATCACCAAGCCAGATGGCAAGAAGGTAACTTCACCCCTCCTTCCTTTTTCATGTCATATTGTGCTAGAGCAAAGTTTTGTTGGACACTTTCTATATCTAAACTTTGTAAGAGTTTGGGTTGTGTATGGATTCCCACACCTCACTGATATATCTTTACAGCCAAGAACTGAAAACACCAAGTGAATGGGAAGTTTTTAGTCCACAAACGACCCATTCAAACATAAGTTTACCTTGCTGTCTGTAGGCACTTTTTAACACCTTGTTCTTCAACAGTCGACTACTGTTGATTGTCACAACCATTTTTTTTTTTACTATGCTCTCTGTTGGAAGCAGTGTTGGGCATTAAAAAATTATTTTTCAATTAAATTGAAGTGCAATTAACAATTATTTAATTGTTAATTAGAAAAGTGCAATTAACAATTGATTAATTGTTAATTGTGAAAATTACAATTAACAATTAATCAATTGTTAATCTTTAATAAATCATTTTAATTAATATTTGCCCAACACTAGTTGGAAGGCTTTTGTATAAATAATTTGATTTTCAAAGAATTTAGTTCTGGATTGCCTTTATAACGTGACCATTTTAATAATTGCCCCCCTCCCCCTTCCTTTTTCATATCTTCTTCAATGCTTTTATAGAAGTATACCTTAGATATTTGTTGTTTGTTAGCATCCAACAAGTTGAGTTAGACTTTTGGTAACTCTATGGACAAATATCCGATTTGAACTGTTAGTGACCATCACTCGCAGCTTACCTAGTGACCTTCTGGTAGTTTTTGACCCCTTATAGCCAGCTCACATTGCAGGTCTTCCTCTTTACCTTCAATTTTTTCTCCAACTTCAGTATCTTTTCTAAACCACTTTGGAAATGTGCTAATTATAAGAAATTGCAATATATTATTAAAAGAACAAAATCATGAGGCAAAGAGTTTATAAGAAATTCAAGAAATTTTGTTGTTTTAATAATTTTTTTTACTGCCCCAGCCGATTATCCAACTTATGAAATTGTGACATGGTATCACCTATTTGACAATAAATGTATTAGACCTGATCTTTCTATTCTCTTCCACCACATTTCACATGGTCTTTTATCCTCAGACTTTCTTATTGAGCTCCATGTCTGATCCATACAGCACCACCACACTTCAAATAAATCTTAACCAGCCTTCTCTCTACTAATCCCACTCTTCAGCCTTGGAGAAAACCAATCTCCTAGACTATGATCAATGCGGGAGCAGTAACAAGCTAATTAAAAAACCAGGGTTCAGTTGGCCTGACTGATAGCACCCTGTAAAGGCTCCTATCCTTGGGTTACAGGATAATCAGCAGAGTCTGTTCTCCATGTTAGGAGCGGATGCACAAGGCGTCTGTTCCTCATGTTAAAGGTGGCCATTTAATACCAGGTCAAAGTCCAAGTTACACCTCTCTGTAGGTGACCTCGGGGAAATGCTGGATAAAACCAGCGCTCTAACATAACTGGCATATAACCTATATGTCAGACAGACTGTATTGAATACATTCAGTATCTTTCTTCGGCTATCTCTTTGGCCTGCCACTGAGTAGTGCTCCCAGTCTTAATGACAAAGGCAGACGCATTCTACTTCACCCAGACATGATCTCAAGCTTTACAAACTTGATACCCTAATATGATTGAGTGGAGATAAGAAAGAAGAAGAGTATCTTTCTTTAGGATAAGTAAAAAAATGCAGGGCTCACACATGTGTGTTCTGCTGCAGCTAGCCATCCAAGTGGAAAGTGTCTCAGGCATCCCACCCATCAACCTGACCACAAAGCAGGTGGAGGAACTGAAGGTAAGACTCCACAGAGATCCGCCCGCCCTGTTAGCTAACCTCTGTTCTCTATCCAGCTGTATATGAGTGCCAACTACAACACAGCAACACGTACCCTCACCCTATCCGGGGTCCACAATGATCCAGGTAAGTTGGCTCGAACTGATTGCAGACATTTGTAGATGCAAGGTTGAACTGCTTTTCACATGTGTAGACACGTGGTGACAGTAAAAGCAGTCTTCTTCTACCGACCATGATTTTCATGGCCTGTACCATGTGTACTAGGGATAAGCAAAATAAACTGCTTGCAGAGATTGCTTTTGAACAAGTTTAGTAGTAGGTCTTATTGTGTGATTGATACAGTTTAAAAGCCTCTTTGAGCCTCTGTAAAATTAAAAAAAGAGAGATTATGTCCATGGTGAACATGGTTATCCTTTTTTTTTTTTAAACTATATTCCTTTTTCTTCAGAGAGGATTTTCTGTTTAGCATCTATATAAATATTCACACTTAGTCATAAATTCATATTTTTTGTTCATTTATATTTCATCATTTTAAGAAAAATTTAGAAATGGAAAGTTAAAAAGTTCCCAAATTAATAAAAAATCAATAAATTTATTGATTTGCTCATGTTTCACCTTATATGATAAGGCACAATTTGGATTATAGATTATAAACACAAGGTAATAAGACCAAATACAAATAAATAAATAAATAGTGTGTGATGTTTCGGTAACAGTGTTGTTACCATCTTCAGACAAAAGTACTGAATGAGAAATTTTACCACAGCATCAAACCTTATAGTTTCTAATCTGTAATCCAAAAATGGTACCTCATTTCCTATATTTTCAAAGAATTTTGTGAGAAGCTAAGGTATGGTGAATCCATAGAATGTGTGTGTGTTATAAACTCTCTTCTAACCGAAACTCTTCATCATTCCAATGGTGCATTGTTGTTTCTTATCCCCTTGTGTAAAAATTACACAAATTCCATGAGTCCATGCTCCTGTTTCATGATAAGCAGTGGCCTCTCTCAAAGGTGCTATTTAGCGCATCTAATTGCAAACCGTAAAATGGTGCATTGTGGTTTACAGAACTAAAGGAGAAAAGCCTCTTCATCTCCCTAGAAGATAAAAATGTAATCGCGAAGGTTGTGGACATTATTACTGAACACATTCCAGAGGTAAGTGTAAAACAACAAGCTATTTGTGTGTGCGGTTGTTCCAACGAGATGTGCTGGCAGCTGGAGAGCCTGGGGCTACAGAACAACAACATCTATCAGCTGGCTGAGCTGGAGAGGCTGGCCATGGAGTGCCCCAACCTCATCTCTATCAACCTCTCCCGCAACAAGGTACGTTGTCTCTGTATCTTCTCTTGGAACTTCCATGGCTATTTTACTTCCATTGAATGCCGTATTTAAAGGGGAAAATCCCTTAAACCTAACCAAAAATAGTACATCTCTTAATGCTTCCTGAAGTAAAAGAGTCATGGAATTTCCAAAAGAGGAAAAACTCTTGAAAATTCGATGACTCTTTCACTTCAATTGAATGCCATATTTAGAGGGGGGAAAATCCCTTAAACTAACCAAAAATACAAATGAAAACACCAAAACGCGAATGTTTCTTTTCTCAAATAAACCAAACTTCTACTGACCTTTGAAAAATGATGAAAAAAATATAGTGTTGCATATAAAAGCAGAATGATCCAATACAGTATTAAAGTTCTAAAGAAGCGGTCTGGTAGATTAAATTGGCGAGACCGTTGGGAGGGTTCACCACTTGTTAAATATCCATTATAGTGGGCGAGCGGCTCGAAAACACCTCCCCCTCGAGCAGCACGCTGTGGCGGCGGGCATGGTGTGCGCCTGCGCGGGATCGAGTATACAACTGTTGCTGGCAGACAAAGAAAAATGGCGGTCGCCAATGTTTACGTTTTTTTGGTTTCTTTTTCTTTTGTTCTTTAATTTACATATAGTTATATGTATAAATAAATAATATTATCTTTAATATGTTTAAAATTTAATTATAATTAAAAGCAATAAATAAAGGCTTTTTAGTAAATTCTATTTAGTTTTGTTATTAATTAACAAAAGTGGCGAGCCTGCCAGGATGGAACGTGACAAGAAGTTGCGCTCAGTAACCAGAACGCGTTTTACTAAGGTAGTAAATGTTTTGGATTCCGAAATAAGTAAAACTAATGCTGATCTAGGTGTGATCAGGGACAAATTTAGCAAATTAAAAGACATCGATTTCAAATTAAAGGATCTTGACCAGAAGATGTTGGATCATATGATGGTGGCTGATGCAGAAGAAGACACTTTAAATTGTGAAATTGAGGAAGCAGAACATTATTCGGATACCTTCATCACCCTGGAAAGAAAGGTAAGAGAATTAATTGATTCTGATAACAAAAGTGATGTTAAATCCCTGGGAAGCTCAAATGGGTCATTAATGGCCAAAAGTTATAAACTTCCTAAGATCGAAATAAGAAAATTTGATGGAGAATTAATTAATTGGCTTCCATTTTGGGCACAATTTGAAAAGATTCATGAGGATACTGAGCTCCATGATGCAGACAAGTTTCATTATCTGGTGCAGTCTATGCAATCAAACACTAGAGCCAGAGAGCTCATAGAAAGCTATCCCCAAACAGCAGACAACTATGCCAAAGCGGTCCAAGCCTTGAAACAAAGGTATGGACAGAAAGATTTGCTTGTGGAAATATATGTAAGGGAACTGCTTAAATTAATGATGGCAAATGTCAAGACTCCACCAGATGAAAGGCGGTCAGTGGCAAAACTATACGACAAACTTGAAACACAACTAAGATCTCTGGAATCTTTGGGTGTTGACACCAAGGAAAATACAGCATGGCTTTTCCCTATGATAGAGTCTTGTTTGCCAGAAGATGTGCTGGTTGCTTGGCAGAGATCACAGCTGAATAATTGTGATGAATCAAAAAACTCTAATTCTAACTCCAGCTCTCGCCTTAACAATCTTTTGGACTTTCTTAGAAGAGAAGTGGAAGGGGAAGAAAGAAGACTTCTAGCCAGGAGAGGATTTGAAGGGTCATCCCCAAAAGAGAAACTTAGAAATAAGTTTAAGCAGAGTTCAAATATACCTACAGCTGCAGGTTTATTTTCTGCCAAGGAGATGGGATGTTTGTTCTGTGAAAATAATCACCAAAGTAAAGACTGCATCACTGCTCAATCTATGCCATTCAAGGATAAAAGAGCAAAGATCTATGAAAAGAGGTGTTGTCTGAAATGCCTTAAACCTGGACATCTTGCAAAGGCTTGCAAGAGGACAGTTCAATGTAATATTTGTGCCAAAGGACACTACGTTCTTCTTTGTCCTGACTTGCCCTGCAACCGAAAGGAAAAGACGCATGTCTCTGAAGTAGTGCAGAGTGCTTTAGCCAATCAGCAGTGTACAAAAGATGTAACATTAATGACCTTGATGGTCAATATTATGGGAAATAATGGCTATAGAAGAGTGCGAGCACTCTTGGACCCTGGTTCTCAGAAGTCCTATATTTTGGAATCCACTGCACTAGAAGTAAAATTGAAGCCCATCGGCAATGTAAATATTGCTCATTCATTGTTTGGTGGTACACAAACAGAAACAAAATGCCATAAGGTGTATACAGTCGCATTATGCAGCAACCTATCAGAATTGGACACTGAGAGAATTTGAATTCTTGGGTCAAGACATTATTTGTGGAGAGATTCCAAGGACGCCTAAAGGAGCATGGTTGAATGAACTAAAAGGATCTAGAATTTGGCTGTCTGATCTTGGGAGAGATAGCCCCAAGATAGAACTTTTGATCGGCAGTGATATTTATGGAAGCCTTTTGTCGGGACTTGTGAAGCAGCTGGAAAATGGACTAACAGCCATAGAAACACATCTTGGATGGACAATTTGTGGCCCTTCACCGAAGAAAGATGAGCAGACTGATTACTCATCACTGGTGGTCATCAGCATGCACAGTAGAAATATGTCAGTTGATTATTTGTGGGATTTAGAAACGATTGGCATAAAAGATCCCAGGGAAAATCTTACCAAGCTAGAAGAAGATAAAATAGTACACCAGCACTTCTTAAATACTGTTCATCAGCTGGAAGATGGACGCTTTTGTGTAGGATTACCTTGGCTGGGGAACCAAGAAGGAATTCCATCCAATCGTCATATTGCAGAGAGAAGACTTCAACACAACCCGTAAATTGAGAGCTAAATGTATCTTCAGCGAATATGATAGGGTGTTCCAAGAATGGCTAGCTGAAGGTGTTATTGAAAAGGTGTCTCCAGAAGATTTGAACAGGAATTGTCATTATCTCCCTCATCACCCAGTGGTTAAAGCCAATAGCAACACCACCAAGATAAGACCTGTGTTTGACGCATCATGTAAGGACAAGGGGAATCTTTCATTGAACGATTGCTTGGCAAGTGGCCCAAATGTTATTGAACAGATCCCAGCTATCCTACTGAAGTTTAGAGAAAAGGCTATTGGAGTTATTGCTGACATTAGAAAAGCCTTTTTGCAAATTGAAGTGAAAGAAGAAGATAGAGACTATCTTAGATTCTTATGGTGGAAAAATAATCATCAGATTCAGGTTTTCCGTCACAAGCGAGTTGTCTTTGGTGTGACCTGTAGCCCCTATTTGCTTGGAGCAGTCATTCTGCATCATCTTAAGGGAGTCTCATCTGAATTTGGAGCTCTTCCTCAGAAGTTGATGGAATGTTTGTATATTGATAATTGTGTCACTTCAGTGGATACCGAGGCAGAATTAGTTGATCTGGTGGAGAAATCTACTGAGATATTTGCAAAAGCCAAGATGGATCTCAGAATGTGGCAATTCGGACCTATACACCGAGTCAAGGAAGTCTATTCTAGATTACCTCCTAGTGTTGATATAGAAAGGAGTGAAGAGGCTTCAGTTCTGGGCATGAAATGGAATCTTTTAGAAGATACTCTTAATGTGACCCCCAAGTTCGGAGTTATAATAAACTCACTTTCCAAGAGAGACCTCTTGTCTCATACCCAACAGATCTTTGACCCAATTGGATTCTTAGCTCCTGTCTTATTACCTGCTAAACTACTTATTCAACAAGCCTGGACAGTCAAAACTGATTGGGATGAACCTTTGCCAACAACCATTCAAGAAAATTTTATGAAGTGGTACAGTGAGTTGGACACTCTTGCCGACATAAAAATTCCACGTAGAGTGGGCCATGGGATTAGAGCCCATTGGTCCATTCACATATTTTGTGATGCCAGCCAAAGTGCATATGCAGCAGCAGCTTTTCTACGTTGTCCTGAGAACAAAGGAGTGTCAGTACAACTTTTGATGGCCAAATCCCGGCTAGGTCCACTTAAGAAAACTACTATCCCTAGGATGGAACTTCTTGCTTGTATGTTGGGAGTTAGACTCAGCAGGTACATAACTGAGTCTTTGAATTTGGCTGCGGAACCGGTGTATTACTGGACAGACTCTACTACAGCACTTTCATGGATCAAGACAAACAGGCAGTGGGGCACCTTTGTAAACAACAGAGTCAAAGAGATATGCAACACTTCAGGTCCGAACAAATGGTTTTATGTACCAGGGAGCCTCAACCCTGCAGACCTTCCTTCAAGAGGTTGTAGTGTACTACAGCTTAAACGCACCAGATGGTGGGAGGGACCTGAATGGCTCAAGCAGCCTCAAGATCACTGGCCAAAGCAATTATTCCACTCAGACAGAACTTTGGTCAATTTAGAAATAGATAGGCAAGTATTGGTGACTACTCATGCCAGAACTGAAGTAATGCCATGGTTTGAAAGATTTTCAAATTTTACAAAGATTGTCAGAATAAATGCGTGGATCCGGAGGTTCATACGAAATACACAAAAATTGTCCCCATCAGGTATGCATAGTCTACAGCTTTCAGAATTAGAAGATGCTGAAAAGGGAATTTGGAAAACTGTGCAACAGCAAGTTTTTTCTAGCCGAGGAGATTCGATCAACGGGTTGATGATAATCAGAGATGATTTTGGATTGATCCGTATAAAATCCAAGCTTATTGAAAGGGATGACGAATATTCATTTCGTTACAAAATTTTGCTTCCAACAAAACATCATGTTGTCACATGCCTGATAAGAGAATTCCATCTGAGACATTGTCATGCAGGAGTTCAGATCCTTTCTGCCAAACTCAGAGAAAATTATTGGATCTTAAATTCCCGGCGCAGCATACGAAGTGTCGTCTCTCAGTGTGCCAAGTGTAGAAGATTTTCATCAAAACCTGTGAAAACTACTCCGATACACTTACCCCTTGATAGAGTGAGAGATGCCACAGCCTTTGAAATTCTGGGAGTAGACCTTGCTGGTCCACTTTACTTCAAGAACAAGACCAAGGCATGGATTGTTCTATTTACCTGTGCCGTCTTCAGAGCTATACACCTGGAACTTGTAACCTCATTAAGTACTGAAGCTTTCATACAAGCTCTGAGAAGATTTATAGCCCGGAGAGGGCGACCAACAGTCATTTATTCTGATAATGGTACTAATTTTGTGGGCGCTAACAATGCTCTCAAGGCTTTAAACTGGAAGAAGATAGTGTTAGACCAAAATCTTCACAAGATAAGTTGGAAGTTCATACCTCCTACTGCTGCATGGTGGGGAGGTTGGTGGGAGCGTCTTATTCGTTCCATAAAGGATCTCCTTGTGCGAATTTTGGGCCATTCTTCAGTGTACTATGAAGAGATGTCTACTATCCTATGTGATTCAGAAGCTACAATCAACAGTCGTCCGCTGACATACATTCATGAGGACTTTGACAGTTTGATTCCTTTATCACCCTCCATGTTTCTACATGATTCAAAATACGTGGGAGTTCCAGATCTTGATAAGTTGGATTCAAAGAAATTTCAAGATAGATATCGGCATTGTCAAAGGCTGCGAGAAGCTCTCAGAAGTCGCTTTCGGAGTGAATATCTGGGCCAGCTTGTCCAGAAGGCCAATGAGAGGACTCCGAAACTGAGTGTGGGTGATGTGGTTATAGTGAAGGTGGAAGACAAGAGGAGACTCCACTGGCCTATGGCAAGAATAGTGGAACTGTTTCCAGGAAGAGATGGACATTCTCGGGTTGCTAAAGTTCGCACAAAACTGGGAACCCTTATACGCCCTGTGCAAAAGCTCTACCCCCTGGAAGTTTCAAGTGGGGATCCAATTCTTCGATCCAAAGGAGATACTACTATTGAAGAAGAGCATAGTGAGGCTAAGCGAACTCGATGTGGACGCATGGTCAAGCCACCACAGAGACTTAATTTATAATGCTTAACTCCTTTTATGTACCACCTATATATCACTTATCTTAATTGTATGATTTTCTTCCCCAAATCATAGGTGGGAGTATGTTAAATATCCATTATAGTGGGCGAGCGGCTCGAAAACACCTCCCCCTCGAGCAGCACGCTGTGGCGGCGGGCATGGTGTGCGCCTGCGCGGGATCGAGTATACAACTGTTGCTGGCAGACAAAGAAAAATGGCGGTCGCCAATGTTTACGTTTTTTTGGTTTCTTTTTCTTTTGTTCTTTAATTTACATATAGTTATATGTATAAATAAATAATATTATCTTTAATATGTTTAAAATTTAATTATAATTAAAAGCAATAAATAAAGGCTTTTTAGTAAATTCTATTTAGTTTTGTTATTAATTAACACCACTGATGAGAGCTGAGCCCTCCCAATATATTTTTTTCATCGCAGATTGGACAGTAGAAGTTTGGTTTATTTGTGAAAAGAAACATTCATGTTTCGACGTTTTCATTTGTATTATATAGATGGTGCGTTATTGCTATGTATTAACTAACCAAAAATGTATTGATTGAAATTTTCCTAGGTCACCTCTCCCGTCAAATTAGATGCTGTCTTTCTACCATATCCTAATACAAAGAGTGAAATTGAACTGCCATCAGGTGGCTAAATTAAAGAGCAAAAAAATGAATCTCCTAATGAGGAAAATGAAAAGTTGGCTGATTCTTTGCACTTTATTCATATCAACAGATAGTACCCTCTGCATCATTAACTTTCAGTTGCATTGTCCAGAGATGCTTTTTCTTTGCTTCAAAACAAGTTTTTAACCATTTTTGGGGGGTTTAGATATTGTACAATTTGTCTGTTGTATGCAGAGCAACAGTCCTGTCATATGTAGAAATGTTCAAACAAGGAAGATAGAAAAATATTTGGCAATAAGTTTGTTTGTTGCAAAACACTGAGCTTTTGAACTCTTGCTCTTCAATGAGTGAAATCATAACTGACAGTGAGCACAGGTGTTGTAATTTCACCCATTTGAAGGTGTTTTATGATTATATATTGCATACTTATCGCATACCCTCACATGTTGGCATTGAAGGCAATGAAGCTGCTGATGGGCTAGCGAAAAAAGGCACCAAAGAACCCTTGCCACAGAAAAATAAGCTTACTTTTAAAGAAATAGAAACAGTAGCCAAAACAAAAATAAACAAGAACTGGAGGATCCCACCTAAGCACAGTTGATACAGTCGAGTGAACCCAGGTGGAGCTCTGAATCTCAGAAATAGACAGCATCAAACAACACTAACAAGATTTAGAACAGGCCATCTCAAGCCATTGAAGATAGAAAATAACAAAATCTAACCCACTTGCTCAAAATGTAGCTTGGTACCTGCTGCTCCAGAACACATTTTTGCTTGTATTAGATACACTAAACAGGACCTTTGGGAGAGGCTGCTGCTTATCATAAAACAGCTTGAGAAGCATGAACTCATGGAATTTGTGTAATTTTTACACAAGGGGATAAAAAACATTAACAATAATTATCGCAAAAGGTTTTTCTTTCTTTTTTTATAAAGGCACTAGATGTGTGACCCGGGCTTCGTCTCGGGATTGACCCGTGTGCATATCTACCCGAGTGATATATATTTAGATAAGATTTTTTTAATAATTGTTTGTTATTAGCATTATCTATTTGTTTGCATCAGCCTAATTTAATCTAATCTTTGATAGAGGGCGCTGTTCGTGAGCCAAGTAGAATAATTTGAATATATAGTTTTAATAATTGATTTATATATATTTTTTAAATAGCCTATCGTCTTCCCCATATTTTTTTACCTATGTATGGAAATTTTGGTTTGAATTAGTGAACTACTGCGAATTTGTATACCGGACATACAAACATTGATTTTTATATATATAGATATCATAATTATCATATATTTGAAGGAAGGGATGGGTTAACAGATCAGGAAACCCAACCAGCTGGACCCCCTGAAGGGACTGGAACTGAAGGACCTCACCTTGGAGAACACCATGCTGGCAATGAACTTCCGCTCAAAGTGGGACCAGTATGTTAGGTGAGTGAGTGGCTTCATTGGCTGAACTACCATCTTTAAAAGTTGTTGACCTCTCTGTGATGAGTCTTGCCTCCCTCCCGGAGTCCGCATGTTTTTCAAATTTTATCTCTAATGAGAATCATAATTTTTTTGCTTTCCAATCAAAGTGTGCAAATCTCTGTTGTTATTTCTAATTTTGGAGTGCAAAAATAAATTCTAGTACATTTTTCTCTTGTGTTGTTTATTCTAAATATTATGTAATTTTCAAAATTAATCTTCTCTCCTCAAAATTTTAGGAAAAAAGTTTGCCAATTTTTTTTTTGGGAATGTGCATTGACAACTTTGTTATTATAACTCTCTCCCTTCTAAAAAAAAAAAATGTTGATTGACGGATATCAACTAAAAATATGTAAATATATTTTTTTAGATTTGCATAAACAAGATGACAACAGCAAAAAAAAAAAAGTTTACAAAAAATATTAAGTTGAGGAATGGCTATGTAGCAGGCATACAAACTTGGATGTGAAATTGGGAAGCAGTAAGTGAACTTAATTCAATGGATTGGGTTTAAAAAAAAAAACTATAAAAGAAATTTAAAAAAAAAATCATTCTTGAAGGAAGCGTGTAGGTTAGGACAGCCCACTGAATGATTAATATTGTGGAAGGTATTCCGGTGATTCAGAGATGGGGATGAAAGATAATGGAAGAATGGAACAAGTGCTGTTCACTGGTGTCGCCGCCGCAAGGTGTGTGGACCCAACTCCCTCGCGCTAGTCTGTGGCCCACGACGGAGGCTGTTTAACAGACTCTAACAGGTCCAGCTAGGCAGGGAGATACACAAGATAATGGAGTATCTGCCTTGCGCAGTACCTACCCCCTTCTGTTCACTGGATCCTTCCCAAATGATTTGTTTGGTGGCTCTATTGTGTTTCGTGCAGGTTTCCTGTCTTGTCCAGCATCCTTGTTTTGTTAGGGATTTTTATCTACTTTATATATTCTTTCACTATCCTTTCTTCTATCTTCTCAAACCCTCTTCATTGGATTATGTTTACTACTGGCTTACCATTTGCATTCATGTTTTTTTTTGCCTCACACTGGTCATTCTTCAATAACGATATATAGGTTCCTTCATTCGCAGCTCTTTTAAATGAAACCATATGATGGCATGATTTTGAAGAATATTTTTTTACAGAAAAGAAAAGTAAGGGAGGGATTTGATCTAAGTTATCTTGACATTTCTTTAAAAAAAAAAAAAAAAGCTTTTTTTTTTTCTAATTTTGAGGAGGATGGAAATTGTGAATACCAATAGTTACTAGATGAATTGCAATTTTGATGTAAATATGCAAAAATGTACAGAATTATGCAACTTTTGTGGAAACTCCTGAGAAAGATTATAAAGTTGAAAATAATTAATTATATATATAAAAAAAAAAAGACCTTGAGATGGAAAGCAAAATATTATGATTGGAAGTTTTTATCATTTTGATCCTACAGTTATAGAAAGGTTTGTTGCTGCGCCCCTTCCATGATGTAACCTAACAGGTTTGTTAAAATGTTGCATGGCCGTGAATTCCGCGGCCACCTACTGTTTGCAGTACCATCCGAGGAATATTCCCCACTCTGACCAAACTGGTAAGTTGCTCCCACACCCCATTCTCATCTTTGAACAATCTACTTAAAGATGATTGTCCAGGATGGCAAAGATATCCCCCCACCCATTGGCTTTGAGACCGGAGAGGAACTGCCTCAATGTAGAGTAAGTTTTACCATATCTCACTTTCTCCAATATCTTTGTGGGAAAACGTTACAAAAGTAAAATTATGTGAAAAATAGTACAAATGTGACATTTGTACTGGGATAAGGTTCATAAATTAAGGAAAGAAAAAAAAAAAGGCATCTCATCATGCAACTGATGGCTTGTGCCATCTATCGGAATAAATAGGTTAGCTTTTCTTGATTAATCAAGAATGGGTATTTTTCCAATTCTGGAATAATTAAAAATCAATAAATAGTTGATAACACTGATAGACAAAACTTAAGGAAGCTGTACCTTATAGCATATATATATCGGGATTCATAAAATAACTCTGAGAGATATTCGATGCACAGTGATATATATCACTGCATATCTAGGGTTTTTGACAACATGTGGCTTGTGCAGCCCAGCTACTTCCTGATGGACGATGTCCAGCCGTTGGTGGTGGACTTTGTCAAGAGGTTCTACACAGTCCTGGATGTTGGGGACAGGGAAACCCTAAGCCAAGAATACCATTCCCAAGCCATGTTCTCCCTCTCTGTCCCCAGGATCAGCACCAGAGCCCATGTTCCCCAGGTCTACCATGCTGAGAACAGGAACTTCCACATCCTCTCTGAAAGAGGTAAGTGCTATATAGTCCAAAACACCCTTGGTAAAGCTATCATCCAAAAACCAATATTGGTATAACCATGGTGGTGTTGTTATAATACAACCCACAAGATAAGAAATAAAAAGAGTAAATTGTGATTGACTTTTACAAAATGATTAAAAGAGAAGATATACTACAATATCTCCATTCTTGTTTCTTCCCTGTTTGAACCATAATATGTGTTCCAGTGGCAAGAACTAAGCTGCTGAGACAGGGACTTGAGAATGTCATCAAAACACTCTCCGGTCTTCCCAAGACTGTCCACCATCCAGCCACCTTCCTAGTGGATGTCAACCTTGTTTCTGTAAGTTGATCTACCTCCCTTCCATTGTCTCAGTATTTCACTGTCTGTGTGTTAGGCTCAGCTCATGACCTTCAACATCTGTGGCCTCTTCAACATAGGTGAGTTATATAACACTCTTCCTCATCATGGTGTGCCATGTGTGATCTTCCTTTTTTGTTAAATCAGATTTTATTTTGTAAACATTGAATGATGAGTGTGTGTGTGTGCATGCTTCTAAGTTTTACCTAAGATATATCCACAAGGAAATAACTCTGATCCACAAATAAATTGACAGTGTCTGACATTTCGGTACCAGCATTGTTACCATCACATCAGACAAAAGAATTTTTTTTTTGCTTATCCCTAGTACACGTGGTACAGGCCATGATAATCATGGTGGGTAGTTAGCGACTGCTTTTTACTGTAAGCGCACCACAAGTCTACACATGTGAAAGCAGTTCGACTTTGCACTTACAAATGTGCCAGAGCCCCGTTTGGTTACTTGCACTCGCTGGTGGGGTTGGACTTTTGCAAGAATCGGGGGGCCATTGGAGCATTTTTTTTTTTTTTTAAACAGAAAAAAGTGTCCAATGCGGGGATCGAACCCGGGTCGTAGTGGTCGTAAACCAAACGGTTTAACCAGCCTTCCACCGACCCCCCAGACAAAAGAATAAAATATTTTTTATTAAATTAAATTAAAGAATTAAATAATTTTATTCTTTTGTCTGATGATGGTAACAATGCTGTTGCCGAAACGTCACACACTTAATTTATTTGGATTAGGTCTTATTTTCTTGTAGCTATAATCTAAATTGTGCTTCATCATCTAAGAATTATCCATAAAGGTCATCTCTCATGTCAAAATAATGCTAAAGAAACTAAGCACCCTTCTATTGACTCATTGCAAACTAGTGGACACAGGTCTGGCTGGTATCAAAACCACAACAGCAGCTTTATTAAACTTTAGTATCTATTTTGATGGAAGAGACAACCTTCATTTCTATATAGATAAATACACTTCCAGCAAAAAATCCTATCTCTAAATATTTCCACCCTTTTATAGTTTTCCCCAGCTTGTTCTTCATCTCTAAGCAAAGTGTTGTGTGCAGTGACAGACAAACCGGGAAGCCGCATACTGGCCTTCAACCGTTCCCTGGCTGTAATTCCCACCCCAGAGGTACCGGGCAGGTTTAGCATCATCAACGACATGCTATCCATTGCACCAGCTACCGTGGCCCAAGCCAGAGCTCTGAAGAGAACCACCATGGCCCTGCCTCCTCCTGTAAGCTCCATTGAGCAGCCAGTAAAGGAACAGCTGGTGCTCCAGCTCTCTCAACACACCAAGATGAACATCCCTTTCTCCACCCAGTAAGTCATGAATCTATACTTTTTCTCACACTAACTAGATGTCAGATAAGTCAACTTATGGCTTGTTTTTTTTTACCCACGTACTTAGTTTTTCATCAATTGATTTAAATCTCCTGGACATTAGTTAAAAAAGGTTTCCAGAGATGAGTTTCTTTTTTGCAAAAGTCCAACCCCACCAGCGAGTGCAAGTAACCAAACTGGGCTCTGGCACATTTGTAAGTGCAAAGTCGAACTGCTTTCACATGTGTAGACATGTGGTGCGCTTACAGTAAAAAGCAGTCGCTAACTACCCACCATGATTATCATGGCCTGTATCACGTGTACTAGGGATAAGCAAAAAAAAAAAAAAAGTTTCTTTTTATTTTGAAACCGTCTCAAGCTTTCGGGCTTCTCTGCCTTTCCCCTGCCCTGGGTTTTACTGTATAAATATATAGAGTAGAACCTCCCTGTAAAGAACATCTAATTGCAGAGCCTAAGTGTCCTTTAGGGAGAGGTGTCCTCTTACCAGAAAGTTTCTAAATTGTAAAAATGGTAATTTTGCAAATGAAAACTGTCCTTTGTGGAGAGGTGTCTGCTAAAGGGAGGTTCTACTGTATATTGTTTTTGCTATGAGTTGCATATGTATAATTGTGGCTCCTAATCGGTTCTTTTTTTTTTTGCAGATGTCTACAGGAGAGCAACTGGAACTTGGAAATTGCCATGGCCAACTTCACCCAGGCTAAAGTAAGTTTATTTTCTCCACTTTCTATTTGTTATCTCTTCTTGTTTTCTATGTCCACCTCATTGGTTTCCCCATATACCTATCAGAGTCTGTTAAAACTACATTTCAAGTTAGGTCCACAGGCTGTGAGTGGACAGATCCTCTCAATTCACTAGAATTTTAACTAGTATTTTAGTTATAGTACTCTACTTTGGGATAAAATTTAGCAGAATCTTAGCACACTATCTCATACGATAGTATTTATACCTCACTGGCTTCTTATCACCACTACACTGCAAAGGTGTTTACAGTGGCATTTAGTCAACACCCTCTTGTTTATTGCCTTCTTTTTCTCTGGTCCCTTTTCAAATATGAATACTTTGCTTCAAATGAATTTATGTTGGGGGGTAAAAAAAAAATAATTATAATTATATTACAGTTAAACCTCTCTATAGCGCCCAATTTTAAATATGTAGTACGATGCGATTTACATTAAAAGTAACCTGTCTTTAGCACCCCCCTCTCTATAGCACCCTATTTTGGTGAGTCCCAAGAGGGGGGCGATATAGACAGGTTTAACTGTATTATTATATTCCTTTTATTTCCTATATTATATATCCCTATATTCCTTTTGTGTAATCTCTACACAAGGGGATAAGAAGCAACAACATTATATTCCTTACTTGTGAAGTTAAAAATATATATATTAATACTATTACCGCTATAAAAAGCCTGAGGCACCAAATTTAGAGATGGCAATACACTACATGATAAATTCTCCTCCCTATTATAAAATACTGCTGTGGTGAAAGGCCCAATGATGACTCAGAGACCTGAAGGGCATTCTCTGGTTAAACAGATCTGACCAGTGGTTTTTAATTTTTCATCTCTTTCAATCTAATTTTATAACTTTTTATATTTTTTAAAATGAAATTTTATCCATTGGTCATACCTGTTGACAGGGTTGCCAACTTGATGGCAGATTATGAGAGCTGAGGGCCAACACAGATCTTAAATTACCATTTTTTTTCTAATAAATTTCTCCAGTAAGAGGACACCTCTCTCTATAGGACTCATTACTATGCATTTAGGTGTTGTCCTTTATAGAGAGCTGCTGTATAATTTAATAAAATAAACAAGCAATCTAGGGCCAAGTTTCTTTACATTTTTATTTCTCTAGCTTTCGGGTCAACATGACATTCAACAGGAGAACATGAATTGCTCTGGTAAAAACGGACACCTCTTTCTATAGGACTCATTGACTATGCATTTAGGTGTTGTCCTTTATAGAGAGCTGCTGTATAATATAATAAAATCAACAAGAAATCCTGGGCGAAGTTTCTTTACTATTTCTGCAGCTTTTGGGGGCCAACAGGAGAACATGAATTGGTCTGGTAAAAACGGACACCTCTCTCTATAGGACTCATTGACTATGCATTTAGGTGTTGTCCTTTACCGAGAGGTATTGTATAATTTAATAAAATCAACAAGCAATCTAGGGCCAAGTTTCTTTGTTATTTCTCTAGCTTTCGGGGTGCCAACATGCCCGCCCTTCAACAGGAGCACCTAGAAGTCATACTTCTTGGAAGTTCTCCTGTTGAAGGACATGCTGCTGGCCCAAAAGATAGAGAAATAAAAATACAGTATAACTTGGATAATTTGAACGTTTTTAATTTGAATATTTATCTTGATCCCTAGAATTTCTGTTTTTAATTCAAAATTTTGGATAATTCGATTTTTTTTTTTTTGGTCCCTTGGGCTTTGAATTCTCTAAGCTTGACTGTAAGTAAAGAAACTTGGTCCTAGATTGTTTGTTGATTTTATAATTTTTTTTTTTTTTTTTTTAAATCCTTACTATACGTGGTGCAGACCATGATAATCATGGTGGGTAGAAGTAGGTGACTGCTTTTACTGTAAGTACACAACATGTCTACACATGTTAAAAGCATTATTAAATTGTAAAGGCAGGGATGTGGAACAGGTACTGTATTAAGGATCTCTACATTAAGTATAGAGTAATTGGTCTCTACAGTTTGACATAGATGTTCTAACAAATGTTGGTTGTTGTTCCAGGCAGCCGGAGCTATCCCACCGGAAGCATTTGTTGTGTGACACAACATTCCTCTACACACTGTAAATAAAAATCAATGGAGAGGTGGAAGTCTGTACATAACTCTACACTTATATACTTAGTTGTTTATATTTAGAAACCTTTGTAAATAAATCTATTCCAAAATAAATTTTTATGTATTTGTTATATTTCTCTTGTTTTTTTTTTAAATATATATAAATATTCTGAATATAGAGCAATCCATAATATATATATATATTTTTTTAAATAAGGCTTATTTTGGATTGTAATAAGATTATTTATTAATCCGATATTTCGATGGACCAATCTTCCATCTTTTACAAGGTACTTTGTTATGAAACATGCAGCAGGTCGTGTGCTTCAGGTGAGCCACGGACGATGGGCGATAAACATCTAATATATACATTTTAAACAAAGTAAATATAATAAAAAGAAAAACAATGTAATATAAATAAATAAATATTGATAATATAAATATATAGAGTTGAACCTATCTATAGCGCACCCTCTTGGGACTCACCAAAATAGGCTGCTATAGACATGTCACTTTTAATGGAAATCGCATTGTACTACGTATTTAAAATCAAGCTCTATAGAGAGGAAGGCGCTATTTAGAGGGGGTGATATAGACAAGTTTAACTGTATATATATAAACAGTACAACTTTGATAAAGGTACAATTTGAGCTATAGATTAGAAACATAGGGGGTAAAAATCCCGAATTAATAGTGTGAGATGTTTTGGTAACAGCATTGTTACCATCATTAGACATTGTAATGTCTGTGATGGTAATAATGCTGTCACCAAAACATCACACACTATTTATTTATTTGATCTTGTTAAATTGTGTTTAAAGTTACCTTGTCTTTAATTTAACATTCAAAAAGATGAGAATTTTCATTTGAAGTATGTATAGAATTATAGAAGGTCAAGATAATTATCAATTTACATTTACTGCTAATGGAATTTTTGGGGGGTGGAAGTGAGTTTGAATTAAATTCCATTGAATGAATCCGGATTAACTGAATTAGGGTGATTTTTTTTGTTGTTACCACAACTAATCCATTGTTCCAATGGCTACGCATTGTTGTTACTACAACTAATCCATTGTTGTTCCAATGACTACCCATTGTTGTTACCACAACTAATCCATTGTTGTTACAATGACTACCCATTGTTGTTACCACAACTAATCCATTGCTGTTCCAATGTCTACCCATTGTTGTTCCAATGACTACCCATTGTTGTTACCACAACTAATACATTGTTGTTCCAATGACTACTCATTGTTGTTACCATAACTAATCCATTGTTGTTACAATGACTACTCATTGTTGTTACGACAACTAATTCATTGTTGTTCCAATGGCTACCCATGGTTGTTACCACAATTAATCCATTGTTGTTACAATGACTACCCATTGTTGTTACCCCAATTAATCCATTGTTGTTACAATGACTACCCATTGTTGTTACCACAACTAATACATTGTTGTTCCAATGACTACTCATTGTTGTTACCACAACTAATACATTGTTGTTCAAATGATTACTCATTGTTGTTACCACAACTAATCCATTGTTGTTACAATGAATACCCATTGTTGTTACCACAACTAATACATTGTTGTTCCAATGAATACTCATTGTTGTTGAAAAACTAAACCATTGTTGTTCCAATGACTACCCATTGTTGTTACCACAACCAATACATTGTTGTTCAAATGACTACTCATTGTTGTTACCACAACTAATCCATTGTTGTTACAATGACTACCCATTGTTGTTACCACAACTAATACATTGTTGTTACAATGACTACTCATTGTTGTTACCACAACTAATTCATTGTTGTTCCAATGGCTACCCATGGTTGTTACCACAATTAATCCATTGTTGTTACAATGACTACCCATTGTTGTAACCACAATTAATTCATTGTTGTTACAATGACTACCCTTTGTTGTTACCACAACTAATCCATTGCTGTTCCTATGTCTACCCATTGTTGTTACCACAACTAATCCATTGTTGTTACAATTACTAACCATTGTTGTTACCACAACTAATACATTGTTGTTCCAATGACTACTCATTGTTGTTACCATAACTAATCCATTGTTGTTACAATGACTACTCATTGTTGTTACCATAACTAATCCATTGTTGTTACAATGACTACTCATTGTTGTTACCACAACTATCCATTGTTGTTACCACAACTAATACATTGTTGTTCAAATGACTACTCATTGTTGTTACCACAACTAATACATTGTTGTTCCAATGACTACTCAATGTTGTTGAAAAACTAAACCATTGTTGTTCCAATGTCTACCCATTGTTGTTACCACAACTAAAACATTGTTGTTCCAATGACTACTTATTGTTGTTGAAAAACTAAACCATTGTTGTTCCAATGACTACCCATTGTTGTTACCACAACTAATACATTGTTGTTCAAATGACTACTCATTGTTGTTACCACAACTAATCCATTGTTGTTACAATGACTACCCATTTTTGTTACCACAACTAATTCATTGTTGTTCCAATGGCTACCCATGGTTGTTACCACAATTAATCCATTTTTGTTACAATGACTACCCATTGTTGTTAACACAATTAATCCATTGTTGTTACAATGACCACCCATTGTTGTTAGCACAACTAATACATTGTTGTTCCAATAACTACTCATTGTTGTTGAAAAACTAAACCATTGTTGTTCCATTGTCTACCCATTGTTGTTACCACAACTAAAACATTGTTGTTCCAATGACTACTCATTGTTGTTGAAAAACTAAACCATTGTTGTTCCAATGACTACCCATTGTTGTTACCACAACTAATACATTGTTGTTCCAATGACTACTCAATGTTGTTGAAAAACTAAACCATTGTTGTTCCAATGTCTACCCATTGTTGTTACCACAACTAAAACATTGTTGTTCCAATGACTACTTATTGTTGTTGAAAAACTAAACCATTGTTGTTCCAATGACTACCCATTGTTGTTACCACAACTAATACATTGTTGTTCAAATGACTACTCATTGTTGTTACCACAACTAATCCATTGTTGTTACAATGACTACCCATTGTTGTTACCACAACTAATACATTGTTGTTCCAATGGCTACCCATGGTTGTTACCACAATTAATCCATTTTTGTTACAATGACTACCCATTTTTGTTAACACAATTAATCCATTGTTGTTACAATGACTACCCATTGTTGTTACCACAACTAATACATTGTTGTTCCAATAACTACTCATTGTTGTTGAAAAACTAAACCATTGTTGTTCCATTGTCTACCCATTGTTGTTACCACAACTAAAACATTGTTGTTCCAATGACTACTCATTGTTGTTGAAAAACTAAACCATTGTTGTTCCAATGACTACCCATTGTTGTTACCACAACTAATACATTGTTGTTCAAATGACTACTCATTGTTGTTACCACAACTTATCCATTGTTGTTACAATGACTACCCATTGTTGTAACCACAATTAATCCATTGTTGTTACAATGGCTACTCATTGTTGTTCCAATGGCTACCCATGATTGTTACCACAATTAATCCATTGTTGTTACAATGACTACCCATTGTTGTTACCACAATTAATCCATTGTTGTTACAATGACTACCCATTGTTGTTACCCCAATTAATCCATTGTTGTTACAATGACTACCCATTGTTGTTACCCCAATTAATCCATTGTTGTTACAATGACTACCCATTGTTGTTACCCCAATTAATCCATTGTTGTTCCAATGACTACTTATTGTTGTTGCAAAACTAATCCATTGTTGTTCCAATGACTACTTATTGTTGTTGAAAAACTAAACCATTGTTGTTCCAATGTCTACCCATTGTTGTTACCACAACTAAAACATTGTTGTTCCAATGACTACTTATTGTTGTTGAAAAACTAAACCATTGTTGTTCCAATGACTACCCATTGTTGTTACCACAACTAATACATTGTTGTTCAAATGACTACTCATTGTTGTTACCACAACTAATCCATTGTTGTTACAATGACTACCCATTGTTGTTACCACAACTAATACATTGTTGTTCCAATGGCTACCCATGGTTGTTACCACAATTAATCCATTTTTGTTACAATGACTACCCATTTTTGTTAACACAATTAATCCATTGTTGTTACAATGACTACCCATTGTTGTTACCACAACCAATACATTGTTGTTCAAATGACTACTAATTGTTGTTACCACAACTAATCCATTGTTGTTACAATGACTACCCATTGTTGTTACCACAACTAATACATTGTTGTTACAATGACTACTCATTGTTGTTACCACAACTAATTCATTGTTGTTCCAATGGCTACCCATGGTTGTTACCACGATTAATCCATTGTTGTTACAATGACTACCCATTGTTGTAACCACAATTAATTCATTGTTGTTACAATGACTACCCTTTGTTGTTACCACAACTAATCCATTGCTGTTCCTATGTCTACCCATTGTTGTTACCACAACTAATACATTGTTGTTCCAATGACTACTCATTGTTGTTACCATAACTAATCCATTGTTGTTACAATGACTACTCATTGTTGTTACCATAACTAATCCATTGTTGTTACAATGACTACTCATTGTTGTTACCACAACTATCCATTGTTGTTACCACAACTAATACATTGTTGTTCAAATGACTACTCATTGTTGTTACCACAACTAATACATTGTTGTTCCAATGACTACTCATGTTGTTGAAAAACTAAACTATTGTTGTTCCAATGTCTACCCATTGTTGTTACCACAACTAAAACATTGTTGTTCCAATGACTACTTATTGTTGTTGAAAAACTAAACCATTGTTGTTCCAATGACTACTTATTGTTGTTGAAAAACTAAACCATTGTTGTTCCAATGACTACCCATTGTTGTTACCACAACTAATACATTGTTGTTCAAATGACTACTCATTGTTGTTACCACAACTAATCCATTGTTGTTACAATGACTACCCATTGTTGTTACCACAACTAATTCATTGTTGTTCCAATGGCTACCCATGGTTGTTACCACAATTAATCCATTTTTGTTACAATGACTACCCATTGTTGTTAACACAATTAATCCATTGTTGTTACAATGACTACCCATTGTTGTTACCACAACTAAAACATTGTTGTTCCAATGACTACTCATTGTTGTTGAAAAACTAAACCATTGTTGTTCCATTGTCTACCCATTGTTGTTACCACAACTAAAACATTGTTGTTCCAATGACTACTCATTGTTGTTGAAAAACTAAACCATTGTTGTTCCAATGACTACCCATTGTTGTTACCACAACTAATACATTGTTGTTCCAATGACTACTCAATGTTGTTGAAAAACTAAACCATTGTTGTTCCAATGTCTACCCATTGTTGTTACCACAACTAAAACATTGTTGTTCCAATGACTACTTATTGTTGTTGAAAAACTAAACCATTGTTGTTCCAATGACTACCCATTGTTGTTACCACAACTAATACATTGTTGTTCAAATGACTACTCATTGTTGTTACCACAACTTATCCATTGTTGTTACAATGACTACCCATTGTTGTAACCACAATTAATCCATTGTTGTTACAATGGCTACTCATTGTTGTTCCAATGGCTACCCATGATTGTTACCACAATTAATCCATTGTTGTTACAATGACTACCCATTGTTGTTACCACAATTAATCCATTGTTGTTACAATGACTACCCATTGTTGTTACCCCAATTAATCCATTGTTGTTACAATGACTACCCATTGTTGTTACCCCAATTAATCCATTGTTGTTACAATGACTACCCATTGTTGTTACCCCAATTAATCCATTGTTGTTCCAATGACTACTTATTGTTGTTGCAAAACTAATCCATTGTTGTTCCAATGACTACTTATTGTTGTTGAAAAACTAAACCATTGTTGTTCCAATGTCTACCCATTGTTGTTACCACAACTAAAACATTGTTGTTCCAATGACTACTTATTGTTGTTGAAAAACTAAACCATTGTTGTTCCAATGACTACCCATTGTTGTTACCACAACTAATACATTGTTGTTCAAATGACTACTCATTGTTGTTACCACAACTAATCCATTGTTGTTACAATGACTACCCATTGTTGTTACCACAACTAATACATTGTTGTTCCAATGGCTACCCATGGTTGTTACCACAATTAATCCATTTTTGTTACAATGACTACCCATTTTTGTTAACACAATTAATCCATTGTTGTTACAATGACTACCCATTGTTGTTACCACAACCAATACATTGTTGTTCAAATGACTACTAATTGTTGTTACCACAACTAATCCATTGTTGTTACAATGACTACCCATTGTTGTTACCACAACTAATACATTGTTGTTACAATGACTACTCATTGTTGTTACCACAACTAATTCATTGTTGTTCCAATGGCTACCCATGGTTGTTACCACAATTAATCCATTGTTGTTACAATGACTACCCATTGTTGTAACCACAATTAATTCATTGTTGTTACAATGACTACCCTTTGTTGTTACCACAACTAATCCATTGCTGTTCCTATGTCTACCCATTGTTGTTACCACAACTAATACATTGTTGTTCCAATGACTACTCATTGTTGTTACCATAACTAATCCATTGTTGTTACAATGACTACTCATTGTTGTTACCATAACTAATCCATTGTTGTTACAATGACTACTCATTGTTGTTACCACAACTATCCATTGTTGTTACCACAACTAATACATTGTTGTTCAAATGACTACTCATTGTTGTTACCACAACTAATACATTGTTGTTCCAATGACTACTCAATGTTGTTGAAAAACTAAACTATTGTTGTTCCAATGTCTACCCATTGTTGTTACCACAACTAAAACATTGTTGTTCCAATGACTACTTATTGTTGTTGAAAAACTAAACCATTGTTGTTCCAATGACTACTTATTGTTGTTGAAAAACTAAACCATTGTTGTTCCAATGACTACCCATTGTTGTTACCACAACTAATACATTGTTGTTCAAATGACTACTCATTGTTGTTACCACAACTAATCCATTGTTGTTACAATGACTACCCATTGTTGTTACCACAACTAATTCATTGTTGTTCCAATGGCTACCCATGGTTGTTACCACAATTAATCCATTTTTGTTACAATGACTACCCATTGTTGTTAACACAATTAATCCATTGTTGTTACAATGACTACCCATTGTTGTTACCACAACTAAAACATTGTTGTTCCAATGACTACTCATTGTTGTTGAAAAACTAAACCATTGTTGTTCCATTGTCTACCCATTGTTGTTACCACAACTAAAACATTGTTGTTCCAATGACTACTCATTGTTGTTGAAAAACTAAACCATTGTTGTTCCAATGACTACCCATTGTTGTTACCACAACTAATACATTGTTGTTCCAATGACTACTCAATGTTGTTGAAAAACTAAACCATTGTTGTTCCAATGTCTACCCATTGTTGTTACCACAACTAAAACATTGTTGTTCCAATGACTACTTATTGTTGTTGAAAAACTAAACCATTGTTGTTCCAATGACTACCCATTGTTGTTACCACAACTAATACATTGTTGTTCAAATGACTACTCATTGTTGTTACCACAACTAATCCATTGTTGTTACAATGACTACCCATTGTTGTTACCACAACTAATACATTGTTGTTCCAATGGCTACCCATGGTTGTTACCACAATTAATCCATTTTTGTTACAATGACTACCCATTTTTGTTAACACAATTAATCCATTTTTGTTACAATGACTACCCATTGTTGTTACCACAACTAATACATTGTTGTTCCAATAACTACTCATTGTTGTTGAAAAACTAAACCATTGTTGTTCCATTGTCTACCCATTGTTGTTACCACAACTAATACATTGTTGTTCCAATAACTACTCATTGTTGTTGAAAACTAAACCATTGTTGTTCCATTGTCTACCCATTGTTGTTACCACAACTAAAACATTGTTGTTCCAATGACTACTCATTGTTGTTACCACAACTTATCCATTGTTGTTACAATGACTACCCATTGTTGTAACCACAATTAATCCATTGTTGTTACAATGGCTACTCATTGTTGTTCCAATGGCTACCCATGATTGTTACCACAATTAATCCATTGTTGTTACAATGACTACCCATTGTTGTTACCACAATTAATCCATTGTTGTTACAATGACTACCCATTGTTGTTACCCCAATTAATCCATTGTTGTTACAATGACTACCCATTGTTGTTACCCCAATTAATCCATTGTTGTTCCAATGACTACTTATTGTTGTTGCAAAACTAATCCATTGTTGTTCCAATGTCTACCCATTGTTGTTACCACAACTAAAACATTGTTGTTCCAATGACTACTTATTGTTGTTGAAAAACTAAACCATTGTTGTTCCAATGTCTACCCATTGTTGTTACCACAACTAAAACATTGTTGTTCAATGACTACTTATTGTTGTTGAAAAACTAAACCATTGTTGTTCCAATGACTACCCATTGTTGTTACCACAACTAATACATTGTTGTTCAAATGACTACTCATTGTTGTTACCACAACTAATCCATTGTTGTTACAATGACTACCCATTGTTGTTACCACAACTAATACATTGTTGTTCCAATGGCTACCCATGGTTGTTACCACAATTAATCCATTTTTGTTACAATGACTACCCATTTTTGTTAACACAATTAATCCATTGTTGTTACAATGACTACCCATTGTTGTTACCACAACTAATACATTGTTGTTGAAAAACTAAACCATTGTTGTTACCACAACTAATATATTGTTGTTCCAATAACTACTCATTGTTGTTGAAAAACTAAACCATTGTTGTTCCATTGTCTACCCATTGTTGTTACCACAACTAAAACATTGTTGTTCAAATGACTACTCATTGTTGTTGAAAAACTAAACCATTGTTGTTCCAATGACTACCCATTGTTGTTACCACAACTAATACATTGTTGTTCAAATGACTACTCATTGTTGTTACCACAACTTATCCATTGTTGTTACAATGACTACCCATTGTTGTAACCACAATTAATCCATTGTTGTTACAATGGCTACTCATTGTTGTTCCAATGGCTACCCATGATTGTTACCACAATTAATCCATTGTTGTTACAATGACTACCCATTGTTGTTACCACAATTAATCCATTGTTGTTACAATGACTACCCATTGTTGTTACCCCAATTAATCCATTGTTGTTACAATGACTACCCATTGTTGTTACCCCAATTAATCCATTGTTGTTCCAATGACTACTTATTGTTGTTGCAAAACTAATCCATTGTTGTTCCAATGTCTACCCATTGTTGTTACCACAACTAAAACATTGTTGTTCCAATGACTACTTATTGTTGTTGAAAAACTAAACCATTGTTGTTCCAATGACTACCCACTGTTGTTACCACAACTAATACATTGTTGTTCAAATGACTACTCATTGTTGTTACCACAACTAATCCATTGTTGTTACAATGACTACCCATTGTTGTTACCACAACTAATTCATTGTTGTTCCAATGGCTACCCATGGTTGTTACCACAATTAATCCATTTTTGTTACAATGACTACCCATTGTTGTTAACACAATTAATCCATTGTTGTTACAATGACTACCCATTGTTGTTACCACAATTAATCCATTGTTGTTACAATGACTACTCATTGTTGTTGAAAAACTAAACCATTGTTGTTCCATTGTCTACCCATTGTTGTTACCACAACTAAAACATTGTTGTTCCAATGACTACTCATTGTTGTTGAAAAACTAAACCATTGTTGTTCCAATGACTACCCATTGTTGTTACCACAACTAATACATTGTTGTTCAAATGACTACTCATTGTTGTTACCACAACTTATCCATTGTTGTTACAATGACTACCCATTGTTGTTACCACAACTAATACATTTTTGTTCCAATGACTACTCATTGTTGTTACCATAACTAAACCATTGTTGTTCCAATGACTACCCATTGTTGTTACCACAACTAATACATTGTTGTTCCAATGACTACTCATTGTTGTTACCACAACTTATCCATTGTTGTTACCACAACTTATCCATTGTTGTTAAAATGACTACCCATTGTTGTTACCACAACTAATACATTTTTGTTCCAATGACTACTCATTGTTGTTACCATAACTAATTCATTGTTGTTACAATGACTACTCATTGTTGTTACCACAACAAATCATTGTTGTTCCAATGGCTACCTATGGTTGTTACCACAATTAATCCATTGTTGTTACAATGGCTACTCATTGTTGTTCCAATGGCTACCCATGATTGTTACCACAATTAATCCATTGTTGTTACAATGACTACCCATTGTTGTTACCACAATTAATCCATTGTTGTTACAATGACTACCCATTGTTGTTACCCCAATTAATCCATTGTTGTTACAATGACTACCCATTGTTGTTACTACAACTAATCCATTGTTGTTCCAATGACTACCCTTTGTTGTTACTACAATTAATCCATTGCTGTTCCAATGACTACCCATTGTTGTTACCCCAATTAATCCATTGTTGTTACAATGACTACCCATTGTTGTTACCCCAATTAATCCATTGTTGTTCCAATGACTACTCATTGTTGTTGCAAAACTAATCCATTGTTGTTCCAATAACTACACCTTGTTATCACAACTAATCCATAGTTCCAATGGCTACCCATTGTTGTTTCCAAAGCTAATCCATTGTTTCAATGACTAGTCCGCCCTAAACTGATGAGGGCCATTAGCCCAAAACCATGGTCTCTAGATGGACTCTTTTCAGTTTGCCAAAGCTGGTGTTGTGGCTTTGTCACCGACCCGAGGCCGCTAGTTTGTGGCGATGGTCAATAGATGGCATCTGAATTTGACGTCTATTTTGATGCGAGAGGTGACTGTTGTCTTTTTAGATACTCATTGTTGTTACCAAAACTAATCTTTTGTTGTTCCAATGACTACCCATTGTTGTTGCCTCAACTAATATTTTGTTATTCTAATGACTTTTCATTCTTATTACCACAACTAATCCATTGTTGTTATCACAACTAAACCATTATTGTATTAGAACAATTATTGTTACCACAACTAATTGTTGTTCAAATGACTACTTGTTGTTGTTACCACAACTAATCCATTGTTCTATTGACTACACATTGTTGTTCCAAAAACTAATCTTTTGTTGTTCTAATGACTTCTCTTTTTTGTTACCACAACTAATTCATTGTTGTTCTAATGACTTCACATTCTTCGAGTTTGACTTATCTGCGAGGAGCGGCTCGCTGCTGGCCGTTATTTCCATCGACCTTGAGTTTGCCTTCTACACTTTAGACCGCGGCTTCTTGGTGTCCCAGATTATCTCGCTGCTCTGCCACCGGTATTCATCAGGTGGTTTCTCCTTCTCTCTCCCGGAGTGGATGCGATGGTCCCAGCCGAAGGCCTCCACACCAAACTCTTCCAGCTTCTGAACGGTGGGAGATAGGACTAGCAATCTACAGCCTCTTCACAAGACCTCTCCTGAGTCGCCTTGAGCAAGCGCTCGGCTCCAGAAATCCCTTGTCTACGCCAACCATTTCGTCCTACTCATACTCAGTGTGGAGCAGTTAAGCATAGTGACCCTTATCTTCGAGAACTGCCGGCAAGCCTCGGGTATAAAAGGAAATTTCACCTAGAGCAAAGGACTATGGTGTGGCGCCTGGCGTGCCCGCAACGACGCTCCACTGGGCACCTCCTGGTCTACGGTCGAGCTGAAGATGTTGGGTTGCAATATGATGCCACGAAATCAAATCTCAAGCCCAAGAGCGACATATCCTGGTCCTTCTCGAAGCTGCCATAGCGAGGTGGGCCCCCCCCCCCCCCCCCTACACCCGCGGCCTAGCTCTCGTTGGCCGGGCCAGAACCGCCAGCTTCATGGTCCATCACATCCACGCCTACCTGCCTACCGACCATCCGCAAGATCCAGGTCCGTCTTTCGCGGTTCATCTGGGGACCGGAGCGCATCGCCTGGTTGCCTGGTAGCGTTCTGGCGAGACCCGTCTCTCTAAGAGGATTCGGCCTCATCGAGACCTAGCTGCGGTTGTCAGGCTTCAAGGGCGTTCAGGACGCACTGCGTGGAAGCCGCAATGGCTACTCCTGGCTGGTCGAGAGCGGAACGTGGCCATATCCCCTCCATCAAAGTCAACATCTTATTGTATGAAAATATTTCTAAAAATAAGGGGAGTTTAACTCGTGAAAAAAAAATCCGAAAATTAACCTTTATTGATCTTGAAAATTTCCAGGAATTAATAATTATTAATGAAAAAATGATCTATGAGAGTCATATGTGTGTGTGGGTTTTGACTTTTTTTTTTTTTCAGGATTCTAAAACTAAAATTTATAATAATACTATATAAAAATAATGAGGTCTAGAGGGTTTTATTATTGTGAATATAAAGTGATGGGAAGTTTTAAATCTCGATAAATTAATTTATTAAAGATATGACTGACGCACTTGACTAGAAATATATATTGAACAGAATATAATTATTTTAGCACTGGTCTGTGAAAAAAAATTTCCAAATAAAAATATATGATACATCATCACATTTACCAACAAGACAAAAAAGAAGAAGAGTTGCAAAATCATTTATTATTATTATTTTGATTATCATGGTTAAAACTCGATTTCATTTTTCTCCAGAAATTGGCTCTTTAAAGAAATGGTATGCCAACTATAAAATTAACAGAGGTAAGGGTATTTATAATTAGAATTTATATTCAAATCAAATAATTTCAAAGATGTTGTTGTTGTCGTGTCCAAAGAAGAGCCTCAGATGTCTCCATGCATCTCCATCACAGCAGCAACAATGTCCACTATCTTGGGTGTGTAAAGCTGCTGCTCTGGGTCTATGTCAATTTTCTGCAAGGCTGCGGCCATAGAATATTTCAACGATGAACTTGAAATAATTTTTATGAGCACAATTTTTTGTAGTAAAGCAACACATATACTTTATGTTTAGTCATGATACATTTTGTCTTGTACATGCGTGTGAATAATTTTTCTTAAAAAACTTAATTACTGATTTATCTCCTAGGATAAATCATCAAGTTTCATAATAGCTTAGAGAGAGTATGATTGTCATTAGTAGCGCGAAGCTATTTAATAATGTCATTAAAATACTATCTAATTCTACTCTTAAAGCAATTATAAAATTTATTATTATTCGCTAATAAATTATTGATATTTTAAAAATTATAACGCAATTTGTATTTTTCTTGTGCTCTGTACTCTAATATGCATTGCTGGCCACTATAATTATTTCACTAGTGAGAAATGAAAATAGCAGAATTATATTTATGCATACACACAATCTGATGATATAAATAAATAAATAATCTCAAAATAAAATTTTCTGCCTAGATAATTAGTAGAAATCAATATTCAGTACAGCCGATTCTAGTAGCATTAACTGCTCCTATCGGGCTATACATATCAAATTAAACTGATTTGGGGAAATAGTTAGAATGTTCCTTGTGTGTGTAAATCATAAATTATTTTTCATAGTCCATTAATTGTACTGGTAGGAGTGTGATGGGGTGCGTCTCTCAACTCTCAAGGGACGCTCAAACGTGTGTGCGAAATCTCAGGACAGTATGAATAACATGACATGGCGAATTTTACTGCTGTGATGTCGAGCGAAATTATTGTTTAACATTCGAATTTTGAATAAGGGGTGATGATGATTCTGGGAGTAAAGTCATAAAAGGAAACTCTCATATTTTTGTTATGACTTTTATGGAGTGCTAAAGAAGAGGAAGAAATTGTAATTGTTTGACAGCTCATAAAATATATCCCAAGTACACGTGATACAGGCCAAGGTAATCATATTGGGTAATAGTTAGGAAATGCTTTTAATGTATGTGCACCACATGCCTATACAAGTTGGAAGTTATTCGATTTTTGCCCTTACAAGTGAGCCAGAACCCTGTTTGGTTATTTTAACTCATCGTTGGGGTTGGGTTTGAAAGAATGAAAAAAAAAAAAAAGGTGGGGAGGGGGACAATAGATTAAAATTTTATTAGAAAAAAAAAAAGTCCAATGCGGGATTCGATCCCATGCTGTTAAAACCAACCTCCACAGCTCATTGTAAGAAATGTCAATGTCATAGCACTGACATTTGCTGACCATGACACACTGCACATGCGCAAGATCCTCGTAGCGAAAACTGCTAAAATTAATTTCTCAGGGCTTGATATCAGTGATTTCCTTTTCAACAAAGTTGTATTAAAATGTCTTTCTTTTTGATGGTAGACTAGGCATGGACGTCGGTTCTCAGCCACACGCGAAAAATACTAGCAAAATTTACATCTTTGAAATTTTACTTAAAATCTATCCCTCTTTTTAGTGACTGAACCATTGAAGTTTTCTTCGCGTCATCTATATATTGAGGTTAATATATTTAAATGAAGTTTCAACTAATATATATATTTCTATAGAAATTTGGAATATTTTAATTTAATTTGTTCGAAAAAATATATAAATGTGTGAATTTTTGTTTATATATATCCTATGAATATTTTGTTTGAATCGAATGAAATTACCAGCTATTGTTCCTTGAGGTTCTGAATAACCTTTTCAAGCTTGGGTTAACATATAATTCTTATTTCCACTTAATAAATTTTGCTCAATATGGACCAGTTTTATACTGACTAAGTATAAGTAGGTATAATATAATTATGTCAGGATTGAAAAAAGTTAATACATTCAAAATTGTTTCCAAATTTAGAAATTTTAAAAATTTTGATTTTTTAAAAACAGCGATTTTTCAAAAATTCAAAGATAATATATATAAAAACATGTGATTTTATAAATATTCGTTTTTATAAATAATATTTCGAATATGATTTATATTCAGTGTATTGCTTATTTTAACCGAGAATAAACCTAACCAAAGGGTTGTGGTTATTAATATCTAAGACTATTATCAAAATTTAATTTTTATATATAGACCAGCAACGCGGACAATATAACAACAAAAGTTAGACCAATTTAAAAAAAATCTTAATGTTGAGTGTTTACGGTATCATATTCCAATTTGTAATTGTATGTTCCACAACAAACTTTATTAAAAAATATTACCCAAGAATGTAAACGTCGAGCCTACCTCGATGATATTCAGAGATAAATATAGAAATTTATTTTTGTATTAAACTTATAAAACCTATATATACAAGGTATGTACATGTGCAGAAAAATTCAAATTATTTTACACATCAACCAGAATTTATTCAATAAATGCATTTAAGAAAACCATTTCTAATGCACTGGTGCATTAAAAATTATCCGAATTTACCCAATTTTACTAATAATATTACTCTAAATTGTAACTTTTCTAATTATTTTAAATAATATGTCAAGTTTAACCAAATTTAATGATACAATTCTATCTAAAATTCGATTAACCGTTTAAAATTAAAAATCAAGTATAAAATGACTAAAAATGTGATAATTAGAAATAGTTCAAATAGTTTTTGCAACTTGAGGGTCTATTAAATAAAAATCCTTCACTTTCAATTTTTAAAAATATTCAGGAAAATCTTGAAGGGAATATTATTTTGAATATTTTATTTTCCATGCAGAAGAGCACCATGAACTATTTACCACAATATTACAAAATAAATATTTGATATTGCAAAACAAAATCTTTTAAAAAATATTAAAAAGTTATCATTTTTATGTATAAATCATACACAATATGTTAAGATACATCTTTGTTTATAGATTTTAAAACTTACCAAACGATATAAGAGTTTTCAAGATACATATAATAGCCAAATAGTATGTGTGTATGATTTATAAATTTTAACCTATAGAGTTTATATAATTTCTTTTGATATTTTTTTGGCGTCTGCTTAGAACAAAAGGGGCTTATTTTTTTAGATGAATGATACAATTTTGCAAAACTTTGTGCCTATTTGTAGATGCATAGTACTGTACATATTTAACAGTATAATACACCACAATATTAAATCATTTTATCTTTGGTCACCTATAAAATAAATGATGATTGAATAACTATTTTAAATATCATTGAGCAATACCATTGTTTTTACAATAGATATAAATTGGGTCACCTTGTATTCTTCAGAAGAGAAAGAGAGATTGAGATAGTAAACAAATGAAAAGTTCTTTTGCAAAAATATTTAAAACATTTAAAAAAATATGTGACTTTCCAGAATGGTTGCAGAGTTTTCCCACTATGTACTAAGTGCAATTCTCAGCCTGCAACCCCAAGACATATTGACTGTATTGACTCTCTACCCCGGCAGACACCATCAAAAGTCTCAAGCTTTACATGCTTGATACCTTAGTGTGATTGAGTGGAGATAAGAAAGAAGAATAATAATAAAAAAAAATACATTAGAACCACCATGAGAGGACACTCTGGCTAGAGGACACCTTTCTACAAAGGAAAGTTTTCATTATCAGAATTACCATTTTTACTATGTAACAACTCTCTGGTAAGAGGACAACCTCTTCATAAAGGACACTTTTGATCTGCAATTAGGTGTCTTTTACAGAGAAGTTTTACTGTATATATATATATATACATTTCATTTATTATTGAGAGAAAACAGGTGATAAAAAAAAATGTTAGGCAGATAAATAGAATCTAGAATCCCCCTTTATTTTTACGGGGAAAAAAAAGCATCATTGTCTGAAACTACCAACAATCTAACCATAACCTAACTTGAACATTACCTAAATACAAAATCAGCGGCCGCAATCAACTAGAAAACAATTCAAGAGTCCAGAGATAATATTCTAACAAAAATGTTGAATAAGGTTTAAAGCATTTGAGTATCCCGTGTAAAAAAAAAACAAAGTAATAAGACCCAATCCTAATAAATAAATAGTATGTGACTTGTCAGTAACAGAGTTGTTACCACCTTCAGACATAAGTGCTGAACGCATTTTGTCTGAAGATGGTAACAACGCTGTTACAGAAACGTCACACACTATTTAGTTATTTGGATTTGGTCTTATTACCTTGTGTTTATAATCTATAATCCAAATTGTGCCTTATCATAACCAGTGTAATATTTTGATGGCATTAATTTGATATTCTTCTCTTCTTTCTTATCTCCATTCAATCATATTACGGTATCAAGTTTGTAAAGCTTGAGACTTTTGATGGTGTCTGCTGGATGAAGTAGAATGCGTCTGCCTTTGTCATTAAGACTGGGAGCACTACTCAGTGGCAGGCCGACTTAGCTCCAAAAGAAATGGCCTTCTCTGACATGAGAAACAGAGGCTATGTGCAGCCGCTCCTAACATGAAGTACAAACGCTGCTCATCCTGTATCCCTGGATTAGGAGCCCTTACAGAGTACTATAAGCCGGGCCAGCTGAGCCCAGTTCTCTTCTTTCTTATCTCCACTCAATCATATTAGGGTATCAAGCCTGTAGAGCTTGAGATGTTCTGACAACCATAATGATTGGGTGAAGTAGACTGCATATGCTTTTGCCATTAAGACTAGGAGCACTACTCAGTAGCAGGCAGACTTTTTTCTAACCCCAGACTTAAATTCAGTAGAACCTCTTTCTAGAGGATAACAACTTGTTGCAGAGCTAACATGTCCTTTAGAGAGAGGTGTACTTTTATCAGAGAGCAATTAAATTGATTTTAAAAAAAAATTATCCCAAGTACATGTGTTAAAAGCCATGATAATATCATCGTGGGTAATAGTTGACGACTGCTTTTACAGTAAGTACACCACATGTCTCTTCTTCTTTCTTATCTCCACTCAATCATATTAGGATATCAAATTGTGACCCTTGATGGTGTCTGTTTGATAACCATCATGACTTGGAGAAGTAGAATGCGTCTGTCTTTGTCATTAAGACTGGGAGCACTACTCAGTGGCAGGGTGACTTAGCTCCAAAAGAAATGCCCGCCTCTGACATGAGGAACAGACGCCATGTGCAGCTGCTCCTAACATGGAGTACAAACGCTGCTCATCCTGTATCCCTGGATTAGGAGCCCTTACAGGGTACTATCAGCCGGGCCAGTTGAGCCCAGGTTTTTTAGTGAGCTTGTTACTGCTTCCTATCCTCCTTTATCATCCGGGCTTGGGACCGGCAAAGGTGGAGTTACCACATGTCTGCACATGTGGAAAGCAGTTCACCTTTTGTACTTACATATGCCAGAGTACTGTTTTCTTACTTGGTTACTACGAGCAATCTTTTTTTTTTAATAGGAAAAAAAAGTACTCCAATGTGGAATTCAATACCGAGTTGAAGCAGTTGAAAACCAAGAGTTTATATAATTCGTCCACTGACTCCTTAGTTAAATAGTAAAAATGGTAACTTTGGTGATTAAAACTGTTCTCCATTGAGAGATGTTCACAAGCGGAAGTGTCCTCTCATGGAGGTTCTACTGTATATCAAACAATTTGATTTTCTCAATGTAAAGATGGAAATGTTCACCATATTTAGAAACATAAGGAGGTACAAAGACCAAATCCAAATAAATATTGTGTGACGTTTCGGTAACAGCGTTGTTACTGAAATGTCATATACTTTTTATTTATTTATTTGGATTTGGTCTTATTACCTTGTACTTTTGTCTGAAGATGATAACAACGCTATTACCGAAACATCACACATAAGGAGGTACAATACACTCTTAAACTGATGAAACTGCTGGGAGGGTTCACCACTGATGAGCCAGGCCTTCCCATTATTTTATCATTGCACTAAGGGCAGTAGATTTATTTTTAAAAGAATCACTTGCGTCAAAAATAGTTTGAATGTCTTATAATACACTCTTCCCCTCTTCCTTTAATAACTCACATGCAGGTTTCTCCTCCTCTCATTCATTCTTCTTCTTTCATTAAAAAACAATAATAAACATTAAGAGGAGCCTCTTGTGTAAATTTCTTTAATACCGCAAGCTTTCGAACAAAACGTTCTTCAACGGGCGTGGATAGTAAAACCGTACTGAGTACGGTTGTTGAGTACGGTTTTACTATCCACGCCCGTTGAAGAACGTTTTGTTCGAAAGCTTGCGGTATTAAAGAAATTTACACAAGAGGCTCCTCTTAATGTTTATTATTGTTTTTTAATGATCGTGATTCTAAGAGTTTTAGTCCTACAATTCTTCTTCTTTCTTATCTCCACTCAATCATATCAAGGTATCAAGCTTTGACAACCATCATGACTGGGTGAAGTAGAATGCGTCTGCCTTTGTCATTAAGACTGGGAGCACTACTCAGTGGCAGGCCAACTTAGCTCCGAAAGAAATGGCTGCCTCTGACATGAGGAACAGACACCATGTGCAGCCGCTCCTAACATGGAGTACAAACGCTGCTCATCCTGTATCCCTGGATTAGGAGCCCTTACAGGGTACTATCAGCCGGGCCAGCTGAGCCCAGGTTTTTTACAGAGCTTGTTACTGCTCCCCCTCCTCCTTTTTCATCTAGGCTTGGGACCGGCAAAGGCAGAGTTTCGCATTCATTGATAGATGACTATATAGCATTCACAACCTTTTTGAATTAACAAATCACAGATTCCAAAACACATTATTGACTGTTTTGGCTCATCCATTGATAAGCTATACTCATCCCTAGCAGACACAATCTCAAACTACTGGCTTGATACCCTGATATGATTGAGTGGAAATAAGAAAGAAGATAAAGACCAATCACAGTAATAAATAGGAGAAAAATTCTAATGAAATATAAGTTTCACGTATCAAAAGAAGCACCTCTCTTTTCAAACATGCAATTAAAGCAATCATCTTGTTTATCACCCCAATTAATGAAAGAATTAACCACAATACCAGAGTTCTATAAAATTCAGACAAATGTCAAATGACAAATTATATATTTGAATTTGGTCTTATATTACCTTGTAGCTCCTCTAACCATAGTTTGGTATTCTTATCCTCCCAAAGCTTCCTTTCCAGAGCTGGTATTTTGATGGTATCGTAGGGTTAAACTTTTCCTGAACTCACATTCTCAGCCATTTCTCTTCCTGGCCTTCCCTCTCCACACTTCCCTCCAGTAATACAGTTAACCTTTCTGAGAGAATGACACAAGATGTCAAAACATTCTCCTCCTCTCACTATCATCTCCTGTAGGCCATATCTCCTTGAATCTTAAGACATCTTCCTTTCTGTAAGCCCATAGTATTCTAATTATTCAACACCACATCTTCTTTCTTATCTCCACTCAATCATATTAAGGTATCAAGCTTGTAAAGCTTGAGACTTTTGATGGTGTTTGACAACCATCATGATTGGGTGAAGTAGAATATGTTTGCCTTTGTCATTAAGACTGGGAGCACTACTCAGTGGCAGGCCGACTTGGCTCCAAAAGAAATGGCCCATCTGACATGAAGAACAGACGCCATGTGCAGCTGCTCCTAACATTGAGTACAAATGCTGCTCATCCTGTATCCTTGGATCAGGAGTCCTTACAGGGTACTATCAGCTGAGCCCAGGTTTTTTAGCAAGCTTGTTACTGCTCCCCTTCCTCCTTTTTCATCCGGTCTTGGGACCGGCAAAGGCAGAGTTGCACTACATCTTGAAAGTCTGTAGCTTTACCATTTCTACCTTTTAAAGAATCCAGATCTTTGAGGCATATATGTACACACATATATATATATACACAATCCCCTCATTCCCTATTAAACTCTTTCATAATTGCCACCTAAGTACTTTGACCTTGAAACTATAATTAAGTCAATTGCTTAATACAGCCTTTGTCTTCTAAAGGGTCCAGTACTCCCTAAGATGTGATCTATTCATACCTATATATATTTTTACCCCTCAGAATCCTTTAACAAAGCTTATGATCAGATCGATTAAAAATAAAAGAATGATGAAGTAATTGAGATTTAAAAAAAAATCAATGAAAAGGTAGAAAATTTGGGTTTACAGATAAACTTCAGATAAAGGCAACATCAAATCCAAATACTTGAAGGACAAAATGAAGTTAACTGCGATGTTCTCTTTCAAAATATCATGATGATCATTATACTGTGATATCTCAGATATGGAGGTCTGCCATTATGGAAAACTATTTTACTCTGTTCTGATAGCAATTCTTTTCACCTTTTTCTATCTTCTAAAATTCCAGACCATTCTACTAGATTACTGAACCAATCTTTTATTGGTCCTTCATCCTTCATTCTTCTAGGTGCATCTTTCCACAATGGTCAACTAATGATCTCTCACAGAGTACATATCCCCCAAACTTCATTTTGATTACTTTATTTATAAAGCTTTAGCTTCATTTAAATCATTCCCAAACTTCTTTGTCATCTATCTATTTAATGTTGAGGGTATGTTTAGAAAGTCCACTCTTTACTTATTTGGATTTATTTAAGTACAAACCATTCAGTACTTTTGTCTGATGATGGAAACAATGCTGTTACAGAAACATCACACATTATTTAGATTTAGTTGTGTAGCCTTTTGTAAGGTTTTAGTAGTGTAGGTTTTAGTGTATCGTCCATTTGTGTGAATACTTCTACTATTGTGTTTATAATCTCCATAGTTTATCAATTATTTTATTTCCAAAGCGCTATATCCCACAAGGGATACTTGCACCAAACAAGGAGAAAAGTTTATTTACATAACTTATTTACATTATTCAGCACATGAAAACACTAGAGATCCAGATTTTGTAGAAAGTTTAGAATGTATTTACAAAATGAATTGAACTTTAAATATGATTTTTTATCGGAAATCAAATTGTTAAGTTCACAAACAACTAGTTCATTCTTCATTCTATAATCTTGAAATGCTGGGCTTTCGATCAGTAGATGTCTTGAGGTTTGTTCCTCAATACCACAAAAACAACTTGAATCCTCCACTGCCTTTATAGTTTCAAGCTGTTAAATATGTGTTTTGTGCCACACACCTGTCTTTATAACTACTTACCTTGTTTTCAATTAGAACTTTGGACTGCCAGACATGCTAGGATGTTTTGTTAGCCGGTAATTTTCCCTGATGCCAACATTAAGGTAGTTTAACTAATAAATAAAGGTTGAAATATTTTGCCGGGAGGATAAACACAAGGTAATAAGACCAAATCCAAATAAATAAATAGTGTGTGATGTTTCGGTAACAGCATTGTTATCATCTTCAGACAAAAGTACTGGATGAGAAATTTTACCAAAAGAAATTCATAATCCAAATTGTGCCTTATCAATTGCCGGGAGGATATTGATCTATAAAATTTTGACCATGGATTTGGCCTAGGCACTTTACAATCTTCTTCTTCTTCCTTATCTCCACTCAATCATATTAGGGTATCAAGTTGTGACCCTTGATGGTGTCTGACAACCATCATGACTGGGTGAAGTATAATGCGTCTGCCTTTGTCATTTAGACTGGGAGCACTACTCAGTGGCAGGCCGACTTAGCTCCAAAAGAAATGGTCGCCTCTGACATGAGGAACAGAGGCCATGTGCAGCTACTCCTAACATGGAGTACAAACGCTGCTCATCCTGTATCCCTGGATTAGGAGCCCTTACAGGGTACTATCAGCCGGGCCAGCTGAACCCAGGTTTTTTAGTGAGCTTGTTACTGCTCCCCTCCTCCTTTTTCATCCGGGCTTGGGACCGGCAAAGGCGGAGTTTTACAATCAAAACACTTATTTGGCAGATTGTGAAGATTCCATTAGATCCCTGGTGGATCTCAAGGCTGAAGAGTATCATTAGCTTGAAAATTGCCAGAAATTGAAACCTGGATAATAAAGGTTGAGACACTTAGATCCTATGTGTCAGTTATAAGCACCTGAGTTTAAGGAGCTAAAGCATTCACTGTCATTCAAGTGTCATCTCTAGAGTGAAGGCTTCTTCTTCTTTCTTATCTCCACTCAATCAAACTAAGGTATCAAGCTTGTAAATTTTTGATGGTGTCTGCCGGGGAAGAGTAGAGCTCATCAATGGATGAGTCAATACAGTCAATAATATGTCTTGGGGTTGCAGGTTGACACTTAGTACATAGTGGGAAAACCCTGCAACCATTCTGGAAAGTCATTGTCCATAGATGACCAGACTTAAGTCTGGAAATCAAAGACTGTTGTTCTCTTGGGAGGACAGAACTTGTCCCTCCTGCTCTGTACCAGTCATGTGCAGCATTAGATTTCCATTCCTGCAGGCATTGGGCTTTGATGGTACGGAGGAGGTCTCTTTAGTGAAGAGTGTGTAGAGTGAAGGCTTAATACACTTGAATCTCTAGAAATAGAGACATCACTACGGTTATAACAATGAGTAACTTATAACCTCCTCTACATGGCAATATCTACAACTATCCTGTAGTGGACATTCCATCTTGTCAGATACCTATATGGTAACAAATCCATAAATTGTGTGTAACATTTTGGTAACAGCGTTGTTACCATCTTCAGACTAAAAGTACTGAATGGGAAACAATATCACAGCATGATAAAGAACAATTTGGATTATAGATTATAATAAAGGAAATAAGACCTAATCCAAATATTCATTTATTCTTTTGTCTGATGATGGTGACAATGTTGTTGCCGAAACGTCACACACTAATAAATTATTTGGATTAGGTCTTATTTCCTTTATTAATATCACAGCATGTTTATATATATTTTATACCGTTATCAGTTGTGTAAACAGTAACAGCTATTTAAATACATGTTGTGGTATTTTTTTTCTCCCTTATTCAGTACTTTTGTCTGAAGATAGTAACAACTCTGTTACCAAAATGTTACGCACGATTTATTAAAATTTGGTTTTGTTACAAACACAAGGTAATAAGAACAAATATCCAAATAAATAAAGTGTGTGATATGTCAGTAACAATGCTGTTACCGAAACATCACACACTATTTATTTATTTATTTAGATTTGGTCTAATTACCTTGTGTTTGTAATCTATAATCCAAATTGTGCCTTATCATTGGTTTTGTTATACCTTATGTTTCTAATCTTTAATCAGAATTGTACTTTAACAAACTAATAATTTTAATATGTGATAATACAAGGATAAAATAAGACCTAATCCAAATAAATTAATAGTGTGTCACGTTTCGGTAACAGCGTTGTTACCATCATCAGACAAAAGAATAAATGAGAAAAAATATCACGGCATGTTCTTAAGCAAGATGATGATTTTAAGAAGATGCTTTGATATTTTTTCTCATTTATTCTTTTGTCCGATGATGGTAACAACGCTGTTACTGAAACGTGACACATTATTTATTTATTTGGATTTGGTCTTATTACCTTGTGTTTAAAACCAATGATAAGGCACAATTTGAATTATAGATTATAAACACAAGGTAATAAGACCAAATCCAAATAAATAAATAGTGTGTGACATTTCGGTAACAACGTTGTTACTGAAACGTCACACACTATTTATTTATTTGGATTTGGTCTTATTACCTTGTGTTTAAAACCAATGAAAAGGTACAATTTGGATTATAGATTATAAACACAAGGTAATAAGACCAAATCTAAATAAATAAATAGTGTGTGACATTTTGCTAACAACGTTGTTACCATCTTCAGACAAAAGTACTGAATGTTGTAGTACTTGAAAGTCTGAAGATGGTAACAGCGTTGTTACTGAAACGTCACACACTATTTATTTATTTGCGTTTGGCCTTATTACCTTGTGACTATTAGGTCTTGTTTTCTTGTATCTATAATCTATAATCCAATTTGTGCCCAATGTGATAATACCTCAGATAGTCACAGATGTGAGATATCAATGCCAGATCCAGTGTCAACCATTTATCTATAAACAAATCCTCCTATAAAAAGATCAGTCATCCCCAGCTGCTATGTTTTTAAATGACTAATGGCCTTTGAGAACCCAGTCAGAAATAGCCAGCTATCTCTGTTGGCTATTGACATCATTACCTTGAAAGGTCAACATTTTTACATATCCTGGAAGGTATGTAAATATATTGGGCTCTTTTTACATTTATATGGCTGAAACATGGAAATGGTTGTCTTAACACTAGTTCTTGGAGTTGTGTACACACATCTAACTTTCTCAAGATCTTAAACACAAGGTAATTAGACAGAATCCATATAAATAAATAGTGTGACATTTCGGTAACAGCGTTGTTACCATCTTCAGATAAAAGTGCAGAATGCATGAAGATGGTAACAATGCTGTTACTGAAACGTCACATACTATTTATTTATTTGGATTTGGTCCTATTACCTTGTGTTTATAATCTACTAGCCGAATGACCCGGGCAACTCCCGGGTTTTACCCGATTAAATGCTTTTATTCAAATACTATTAGTTACAATTATAAATTGGCGCTGTGGATGTCATTCTTGTATAATATATAAATGAGTTTTAATAATTGTAAAAAAAAAAAATGCATCAGCCGGGAATCGAAACCGGGCCGCCCGCGTGGCAGGCGAGCATTCTACCACTGAACCACCGATGGTTATGAGAAATGGCCATATTTGGGTATTTATTCCATTCACAAAGCAAACGGTGACAGAATTGAATAAGAAAGAATTGATTATGACGCTGATAACTGTATATATTAATAATCCAACTATATCTCTACAGACCTTACTGCAATGATATAAGTTATTTAATGAGAGGATTTGGCTCATCAGTAGTGATGATTTTATTGAAAAGAAACACATTGCCAGTAAATTTATTTGTTACAAATTTTATCAATAGATGGCAATTGAATTTATAAAGATAGGTTTATGCTGATGATGATATTTTAAATGTACAATTTATTTATCACTATAATATTGAGAATTTTTTCTACATGAGTCAGCCTATGATAATTGCAACCATAGTGGCAAGGCCGATACATTATTCAAAGTCCCCTGGTATTCTGTCCTATGGGACACCCATTAGGTTGCGTGGTGAAGTCATTAGGCCAATTGGCTCTGCATCTACTACTCTGTTAGACATATGGCTATCTCTATACACACACATATATACACTCATGGACAAAACTTAGGGAAGTTGTATCCATGTATATTTCAGGACAATAACTGAAAAGATATTTGATACACAGTGACATAAGGTAATAAGACCAAATCCAAATAAATAAATTGTGTATGACATTTTGTTACCGAAATGTAACCAAGTAACGCAATATTAATTTATTTGGATTTGGTCTTTGTCATGTTGCTCTGGGCCATGAAACCACTCTTATACTTCAACAAATATTCTTTATTTGTCAAGCTAAAAGCTACAGTAGGAGTTTAAGGCAACAAGACTATTCCTAAGGCTGGACTGAACTCCTTAACTTGATTCATACGTCCTTTTTATAGCACAAATAAGTTAATTTATAATATTTACGAACGGAAAAATATGTCCAGGATAGCCTAGTGGACATGGCATCTGCCCAGTAAGCGGAACACTGTGGGTTCGATTCCCATCCATGGACACTTTTTTTTTTCCGTTTATCATTACTCTTCACAATTAATCTTTTCATACTTCATCCCTAAGGTTAGAAATAATCGTTATTTCTCCTTAAAATAAATTTCGATTTTTCGTTCAAAAGAAACACATGCGGGATAATTTTCAAATGTCGTTCTACAAATAAGTTAAATTGAAACTATGTAAATTGTGCTACACAAAGAACAAATATGCAAAGAGAAAATATGCAAAGACACAACAGTCTTATTTTCTTGGGTTTAATTATAGTAAGTTTTGAATTGGTTGAATTAAACAGGCAGTTTGTGAAGTGGAAAAATAGTTTGAATTGTTGTATTATAGAAGTTGTACTGTATATCTACAACAGTTCACATTGCCCCCAAAGTTCAACATAATCTTAAATGTCATTATCTTTTAAAGAGCAAGGCACTTTAGAAAGTGGGGAGATAAAGTTGAGGTTGTTGGTTCCACATTCCAAGAATGGTTGTCTCTTTCAAGAAGGTAGAGAATGAGTGAAGCAGCTGTTTAATCTAGTGTTTGTACTCCCTATCACAATGGCCGCCACCTCCACCTCCGCTACTGTTGTATCTGCTGCTGCTTCTTTTTATTTTATTGTGTCTCTCTCTCTCTCTCCTCCCTCCAAAAAGATAAAAAGTCAGATAATGGCACGCCATGATAAATGTCACTGTTCCAATTGTGACAGTCTTATCTTCAATGGTCTGGTGGTGGCTCCCTCTACTTGTTTATTTGTTTACTTATTTAGTGAGGGTGAGAAGATGTCAGCTGAAGGTAATGTTATGGTCATCTTCATTTGGTTTCTGTGATTTACTGGGGGAAAATGCTTTATTTACTTCTTTTATTTTTTTCAGGTTTCTTCTTCTTTATACCTTATGTCTTTCCTCCCTCCTTCAGAGATAACTATTCTAATCTTTTAGGAGAGGAATTTTTTCTTTTAGGAGAAAATTGAAAAAAATCCTTTCTGATATTTGCCAAATAAATATGAATTTGGCAATTTAGATTATAGATACAAGAAAATAAGACCTAATCCAAATAATTTAATAGTGTGTGACGTTTCGGTAACATTTTCATTTATTCTTTTGTCTGATGATGGTAACAATGCTGTTGCCGAAATGTCACACACTATAAAATTATTTGGATTAGGTCTTATTTTCTTGTAAATATGAATACTGGATAATTGCAATATTCATTTTTTTTTTTTAAACTTAACAAAACCTTTTGAATACAGTAGAACCTCCCTGTAAAGGACACCTAATTGCAAATCCAAAGTGTCCTTTAGGGAGAGGTATCCTCTTACCGGAGAGTTGCTAAATAGTAAAAATGGTAATTTAGCAAATGAAAACTGTCCTTTATAGAGAGGTGTCCTCTAGCAGGAGTGTCCTCTCATGAAGGTTCTACTGTACTATTATGCCTACAGGATGTTTGAACCTGGTTACTTGCACTCACTTGTCAAGTTTGGATTTGTGCTTGAATCAAGGGGTGAAGGGAGATTATTGAAGCATTGAGCTGCTTTAACTCAAGATTTCAAACACTGGTTGTAGACTCCAGCAACTATTCCATGTTATGACACATGTGTTGTTGCTGCCAACAGGAGAGATGCAGCAGCCGGCACACAATGGACCAAAGATAGTCAGAGCACCTGCACTCCGGAGAGGAAGAGAATCCGTTTTATCCGTCACAGAAAAAGTAGGTTTCATTCGTCTTCAAACCTTCTACCTCTCCGCCCAAGGAGTGTGTTGATACAACATTGATGAGGCACCTACAGTCATACATATCTCTCTCACATTTAAACACAATAACTATTTTCAATAAAAAAATACTTTATATCAGTATTAAGGTGAAAAACACCAGGCTTCCAGGTATAAGTTTCTTTTTACAATTTTTTTATTCATATCTCTAGCACTTTCAGGCATCTGCTTTAGTCTTAAGACTGGGAGCACTACGCAGTAGCAGGCCGACTTAGCTCCAATATAAGAAGACAGCTTCTCTTCTTCTTCTCTCTTATCTCCACTCAATCATATTAGGGTATCAAGTTGTGACCCTTGATGGTGTCTGTTTGATAACCATCATGACTGGGTGAAGTAGAATGCGTCTGCCTTTGTCATTAAGACTGGGAGCACTACTCAGTGGAAGGCCGACTTAGCTCCAGAAGAAATGGCCTCCTCTGACATGAGGAACAGTCGCCATATGCAGTTGCTCCTAACATGGAGTACAAATGCTGCTCATCCTGTATCCCTGGATTAGGAACCCTTACAGGGTACTATCAGCCGGGCCAGCGTGTGGGCTTTAGTGAGCTTGTTACTGCTCCCCCTCCTCCTTTTTCATCCGGGCTTGGGACAGACAAAGGCGAAGTTAAGGCCGCTTCTGACATGAGAAAGCGATGTCATGTGCATTTGCTTCTAGGTACAGCTACTGCTTATCCCGTGTTCTTAGATCAGGAGCCCTTACAGGGTACTGTCAGTCAGACTATCTGAACCGGTTTTTTTTTTGTTTGATACTGCTCCCCCTTCTTTTTCATCTGGGTTTGGAACCTTCAAATGTGGAGTTATTTCAATTTTTCTAAAGTACTTCCACCTTTTTCTACATTTTATTATTTTATATATAGATGAAGATTTTCATTAGTTTTATACTCATGGACAGAACTTAAGAAAGTTGTACCTTTTAGCATATATATCGGGATTCAGACAATAACTCTGAAAGATATTACAGTGACCTTTATTGAAGACACACGAGATAACCAATATACACTCATGGACAGAACTTAATGAAGTTGTACCTTTTAGCATTTATATCGAGATTCAGATAATAACTCTAAAAGATATTACAGTGATCACGAGCACATGAGCTTTTTAGATGGCAGAGCACCATCTAGTGAAGCAGAAATCAACTAAACGTTGATTTAACTTGTTCCCTGATATTTGGCCAACCCATTTTCTTGATAAATCAAGAAAACCCAACCATGAACACATTTCGGGCTGTTGGCCCTCGTCAGGGTGGTGCAGGCTGTACCTCTATGGTCAAAGATATTTTGGTCCCAGAGACTTCTTGAGTGACCTTTTTGGAAGACACATTAGATAACCAAGTGTGAACAAAATTTCCTCTGTCTCCTCCAAAAAAATAGACAAGCATCAACATCAAAGACTTTTCACTTCCCAAAGTTTTGTCAATGAGTGTATAGTACCGAATTATTTCTTTTATTCACAGAAAAAGTCTCTAAGAGAGAAACTGTGAGGTGAATTGTATGCCCAAAGCCCATTAGAAAAGAGAAACCCCAGGAAATGAGTTAGGTGCAAGAAAAAAGGAATGTAAGTGGATGGGGGAGAAGTTGGGTGCCCTCCCCCCTTCTGGTTATTAGTAACCAACCAACCCCATCTATATGATGTAAAACTGTTGTTGCTAAATTATCATTTGAATTTTACCAAGCTCTAATGAGGCACACAATTTGGATTATAGATTATAAACACAAGGTAATAAGACCAAATCCAAATATATAAATAGTGTGTGACATTTCGGTAAAAGTCTTGTTACCATCTTCAGACAAAAGTACTGAATGAGAAATTCTACCACAGCATGTTTTAAATAGTTACTGTTATCACGTGTGTAAACAAGATAGCAGATAAGAAGAAGATAGTTTTCTGAGAAACACAGAATGTTATATTATATATAATATTAATAATATTCTGTGTTTCTCAGAAAATTATCTTCTTCTTACCTGCTATCTTGTTTACACACTTGATAACAGTAACTATTTAAAACATGCTGTTTGGTAGAATTTCTCATCCAGAACTTTTGTCTGAAGATGGTAACAACACTGTTACCGAAACGTCACACACTATTTATTTGGATTTGGTCTTATTACCTTGTGTTTACCAAGTTCTGTAAATAAAAGATAATCGAAATACAGTAGAACCTCCTTGTAAAAGACACCAAAATTCAGAGTCAAATTGTCCTTTAGGGAGAGTTGCTAAATAGTAAAAATGGTAATTTTGCAAAAATGAAAACTGTCCTTTATAGAGGGGTGTCTTCTAGCAAGAGTGTCCTCTCATGGAGATTCTACTGTATTTAATTTTATAATAGAACTCTTCTTACTGCCTTTTTTTCACTCACAATAATTGCACAATACAAATATTCCTTCTCTGTAAAGGACAATACTTATCTGCAGAGCCTTAAGTGTCTTTTAGAGAGAGGTATCCTCTTACCAGAGAGCTGCTAATTGGTAAAAATGGCAATTTTTTGGTGATGAGAAAACTGTTCTTTGTAGTGATAAGGCACAGTTTGGATTATTCCTATATATATAAAAGTCAGTGTATGTATGTATGTATGTGTGTTTGTTCCTATGTCGGCTATACACGTCCACAATACGTAACTAATCTGACTGAAATTTTAACAGTATATAGAATAGAATCAGAAAAAAACTTATAGTGAAAATTTCAGGTCTCTATCCCGAATATTCTTAGAATTATTTGCAAATTGTGTTGCAAATTGCAGAAGACACAAAGCCAGATCATCTCTTTATAAAAATATCGCTTCTCAGACACAAAGTTTGGAGCGGGACGTTTCCCAAGAGTGACATCCACGGCGCCAATTTATAATTGTAACGAATAGTATTTGAATAAAAACATTTAATTGGGTAAAACCCGGGCGTTGCCCGGGTCATTCTGCTAGTAGATTATAAACACAAAGTAATAAGACCAAATCCAAATAAATAAATAGTGTGTCATCAAAACGTCTTCTAGCGAAAGTGTCCTCTCATGAAGGTTCTACTGTACTGTGTACAAGTTCTGTTTCAAATTCTATTTTCCTTTGCTACTACTCCCTCCCTCTTTTCTTTTAGCTCAGAAGCACCCCAATAGGGTCCACTGCTCATTAACTAACCATGTATGCTGTTGAGGTAAGAAGACATTGGGAATAATTAAAGTGAGGGTTTTATTTGGCTTGGGGTTCATTAGGTCCTCGCTTACAGGAGAACCTCCATGAAAGGACTCTATCTATCTACAAAGAACAGTTTTCAATACCAAAATGACCATTTTTTACCTATTAGCTGCTCTTCTGGTATTAGGACACCTCTCTCTAAAGGACACTTCCACTCTGCAACTAATGTTGTCCTTTAGAAAGAGGGTTCTATTGTATTATAAATATTGCTGTGTTTAATTAATTTTTTTTAATTGCTTATTCCTAGTACACGTTGTAAAGGCTATGATAATCATGGTGGGTAGAAGAAGGCGACTGCTTTTACTATAAATGCACCACATGTCTACACATGTGAAAAGCAGTTCGACTTTGCACTTACAAATGTGCCAGAACCACGGGTGGTTACTTGCACTCACTGGTGGGGTTTGAACTTTTGCAAGAATCGGGAGCCATTGGAGCATTTTTTTTTTAAATCGGAAAAAAGTGCCCAAAGCGGAACTCAAACCCAGGTCGTAGTGGTCGAAAACCAATGGTTTAGACCAGTTTAATTAATTTAAGCGACAGATCTCTAAAAATATATTAAATATGCCCCCTGAGGAAGTCCGGATTCCAATAAGAATAGAAAGTGAGAAGTAGTCAATGGAAAGTCTGCGGAACAATCCATTATTACCCCAGGCCTTGAAATGTTGGTTAATCAATAAATGGATTGGTGGTGGTTACGTGGAAAATGTGTTTGTTACCGGAACTCTTTCTGTTTTTCCATCCCAATCCACTTTACCCTCACCTTACTGACCTTGTTACTTCTTTTTTTTTTATTTATATAATAGGAAGGCCAATATTAATACAGTAGAAATTTTCTAGACAATTCAATATACAGTTAAACTTGTCTATAGTGCCCCCTCTTGGGACTCACCAAAATAGGGTGCTATAGAGGGGGGTGCTATAGACAGGTCACATTTAATGAAAAATGTTTACATTTTAATGTTTAAAATCGGGCGCTATAGAATGGAAGGCGTTATTTAGAGATGGCGGTATAGACAGGTTTAACTGTATTTTATTGACACTCTTGTGCCAGAGCCCTGTTTGGTTACTTGTACTCGCTGGTGGGGTTGTACTTTTGCAAGAATTGGGGGCCATTAGAGCATTTTTTTTTAATCAGAAAAAAGTGCCCAATGCAGGAATCGAACCCGGGTCATAGCGGTCATAAACCAACGGTTTAGACCATCCTTCCACCGACTCCCACTCTGTGTAATATTCCAACAGTTATAACCACAGTTAAAACAATTGGGACCCAATATCCCAAGTTTTAGGTACCAATTATTTAAACTGTGGTTATAACGACATAAATACCTGGTCTTGATTGATATAGCTATAGCAAGGTTAGATTTATGAGGATATAACCAAGCTGCTGTAATAACAGCATTGTGTAAAATGTGCTTGATGACTTGTTATCAACCCATCTAATGGATGTCTTCCTCTCATTTTGTTAGAATAAATTATGATAAGGCACAATTTGGATTATAGATTATAAACACAAGGTAATAAGACCAAACAAATAAATAGTGTGTGATGTTTCAGTACTTTTGTCTGAAGATGGTAACAACGCTGTTACTGAAACGTCACACACTATTTATTTGGATTTGGTCTTATTACCTAGTGTAGATAGATTAATTCTTCAACACTGTTACTGAAATGTTACACTATTAATTTATTTGGATAGTGGTCTTATTTTCTTGTAGCTTATAATAGTTTAACATGAGAGACACAGCCTAAAAACATATCTGAACCCAATCTTTCCTGAAGAGCATAGCGAGAAGACACTTTCTAGTTAATCCTTGAAATATGTGTGGCCTGCTAAACAAATAAAACACTATTTTTCTAAGGATTATACTTCTTTTTAAAGGTTATGATAAGGCACAATTTGGATTATAGATTATAAACACAAGGTAATAAACCAAATCCAAATAAATAAATAGTGTGTGATGTTTCGGTAACAGCCTTGTTACCATCTTCAGACAATTTTGTCTGAACTGAGATGAATAAGAAATTTTACCACAGCATTGTTTTAAATAGTTACTGTTATCAAGTGTAATTTTACAAATGTGTAATGTTTACACACTTGATAACAGTAACTATTTAAAACAGGCTGTGGTAAAATTTCTCATTCAGTACTTTTGTCTGAAGATGGTAACAACGCTGTTACCGAAACAACACACACTATTTATTTGGATTTGGTCTTATTACCTTGTATTGATGAAACTCTATTGATAAATGTAGCTGTAATATTGTTGTCTCAAGTTGATGTGGGTGGTGGCAGGTAAAGTTGGAAAGGGTCCTGGGATTCACTGTTGCCAGTAATGCTGCCCTCGACTGTGATGAAACATCAGGCAACATTGCCTATCCTGCAGGGTAAGTGTTCTTTTTCACTGTCTGCTACACTACATGCCACATTTTATAAAAAAATAATCTTGCTGCAAAATAGTTTCACAAATCCAAAAAGTAATACGACCAAATCCAAATACAGTTAAACCTGTCTATAGCGCCCCCTCTAAATAGCACCTTCCTCTCTATAGCGCCCGATTTTAAATACGTAGTACGATACGATTTACATTAAAAGTGACCTGTATATAGCAGCCCCTCTCTATAGCACCCTATTTTGGTGAGTCACAAGAGGGGGGGGGGGGGGGGGCGCTATAGACAGGTTTAACTGTATATAAATAGTGGGTGAGGTTTCAAATGCTGTTACCAAAACATCACACACTATTTAGTTGGGTTTGGTCTTATTACCTTACTAGCCGAATGACCCGGGCAACGCCCGTGTTTTACCCGATTGAATGTTTTGATTCAAATACTATTTGTTGCAATATAATTTGGCGCCTTAAATAAATGCATATGTTAGTTAATAACTATAGCCTATGTGCTTTATCTGTCTATGTACTGTTGGCTTCCGTAGGCGTCTCTTACTGGGAAAAAGAAAGAGAGGATTCCATTTGGTTATTAACTAATATATGCATTTATTTAAGGAGCGACCTGCTCCAACACAATAGTTACAAAAATGGGGGGGGGGGGGAGCAAAGGTGGCGTGATCGTAGCCGACCAATAGGAGGGCGCCATTCCAAAAAAAAAGCAAACCGTGACAGAGGCGATGACGCTCGTAACTGTATATAGAATAGTTCTAAACTACAGGGTGGCCCATTATTCCTGAACCCACTTATTATTTTATTAAAAATTAAAAGGCAAACTAGAATAAAATAGTTATACAGGAGAACCTCCATGAGAAGACACTCGCGCTAGAGGACACCTCTCTTTACAAAGGACAGTTTTCATTTGTAAAATTATCATTTTTATACTGTTTAGAAACTCTCAGGTAAGAAGACACCTCTCTCTAAAAGACACTTTGGTTCTGCAATTTGGTGTTGTCCTTTATAAGGAGGTTCTACTGTAGTTTTTTATTTTTCAGTTTGCCTTTTACTTCTTAATAAAAGAATTAAAAAATTTCAGGAATTATAGTCCACCCTGTATAATCCAAATTGTAACTAATCATTTCACAGACCCATTAAGTTTTTTAATATATCTATTTTATAATATTGATGAGACTGAGGTGGGGATGTAATACCCAGTTTATTTAAAGACTGCAGTGCATTGTCCTGGTGGGTTATGGTCACATGGCTATGGTTCCAGTGCTAGGTTCGTGGTCTGGTCTCGGAGGGTCGTTGTTGTCCGGTTCTCGTCGGTGTGGCCATAGGAGGGGTTTTCGCTGTAACATGACATCTTTCGTTTGCCGGTCAAGGAAAAATAATAAAATAAAAATATAACGAAGGGTAGGGTTAAACAACAAGGGTAGGGTTAAACAATGATGGCACTGCGGAACAGTGGTCAAATAGAATTTATACCTCTCATCTCTGTGGTGCCATTTCTATGATTAAATAATTAATTAAAAATAAACAAAAATTAAATAATTTTTACTGCTTCCGTGTACCATCGGTTGGCTACTTGTTGACACACAACAATATGTCTATTCCCCTAAAAAGAAAGAATACCTCTTCAGCAAAATAGAAGCTAAAAACTGGGTTTCATCTATTCCTTTTTTTGTCAGATCAATTTTCTCCTGCTGAAATTCCCAGCTCTAGTTGTATAGGTGTTCTGATACCATTACAAATTGTATATTGGAAGATGTTTGTCTTAATTAAGAGTTTTCCTACAAGAAAATAAGACCTAATCCAAATAATTTAATAGTTTTTGACGTTTTGGCAACAGCATTGTTACCATCATCAGTTAAAAGAATAAAAAATAATTATTATTTTGTCTGATGATAGTAACAATGTGCTGTTGCCGAAACATCACACACTATTAAATTATTTGGATTTACTTATTTTCTTGTATCTATAATACAAATTGTGCTTTATCATAAGGGTTTTCCTGTATATAAATTTCATATTACCTTTAGGTGATTAGGTAAAAAATATATATATAATAATTTGCTTTATTTATTTATGCTTATGAGGTGATACAGCAGCGTATTTACAATTAGAGAGGAGACAAAATGAATTAAATCTAGAAAAAAGAAGTGAGGACATATCGGTCATTAAAGTCTGAGAGGCATTACTGGTATTATTACTGTTACTCTCTCCTGCATGTACCCTACATTTCTACTCTGAGAATCTGTATAAGACTGAAAGGTCTTAATAAAGCTTTTTGTTGTTGTATATAGGAAGATGTTGTTTAAGGAACTGCTGAGTGAAAAGTATGTTCACCCTCAATTTTAAACCAAATATTCATGGGTTGAGTCTTCCACCAACATTGGCTCTCCAGCTATCTCTCTTTTTTTTTTATTTCTACCTTTTGTGCGCAAAGTTCTGTGTATGAACTAAGGTTAGCAGCTGTTTCGATGAATTATAATTTAGCTGGATCTAGGTTTTTCAGGTTACCTCATCTATCTTTGGTACCATAGGAAGCTGAATAAATCTATTTATGTCTCTTACTCTTGAGAATTACGGTTGTTGTTTATTCTATTGTGGGATTCCATCATTATTTCCATTTATATTAAACTAGCTGAATGACCCGGGCAACGCCCGTGTTTTACCTGATTGAATGTTTTGATTCAAATACTATTTGTTACAACTATAATTTGGCGCCTTAAATAAATGCATATGTTAGTTAATAACTATAGCCTATGTGCTTTATCTGTCTATGTACTGTTGGCTTCCGTAGGCGTCTCTTACTGGGAAAAAGAAAGAGAGGATTCCATTTGGTTATTAACTAATATATGCATTTATTTAGGGAGCGACCCGCTCCAACACAATAGTTACATAAACGAAAAGGCGAGTGGGGGGGGGGGGCAAAGGTGGCGTGAGCGTAGCCAACCAATAGGAGGGCGCCATTCCAAAAAAAAAGTGTTGGATCCTATAGTTAATAATTTCCTTAAATTCAATTTTATATATGAAAATTAAGCCAAAATATTCTAAATTCAATTGTACAATATAAATCTTTAATATGTAAATTTTAAAGCAATCAACATGTATGCAAATTAATAGTTTTTTTTTTGTTTTCTCTCTCTCTCTACCACTAGTATCATAATCTAAGTCAAATTCATGTAATCTAAAATCATGTGGTAGCTACTCATAACTCTAAAACCCAAAGAAAATAAAATAATTCAAGACAAGTGGCAAAGTGCTTCTTAGTATCTTTTACTGAACATTCAAGCCACGAACATTATGGTCCCTCATCGAGCCGGATACTTTAAAAAATTAAGGTAAGCCATTTGAAAACTTAAAATTCTTAAAATAAAGTCATGCCCAAATCTGAAGTTAAAATTCGGCACAAATTCAACTTTATTATTCAGGAAATAAAGGATCTGGAATCAGAGAATAAAGCTATTGTAGAATCCAAAAACATACATGGATTAAAGCTATTCCAACAAGAAGTTAATGAAAGGAAAATTAGCCTAAATCAAGTTATCAACACATTATTAGAATCAGAGTTAGATGATACACAATATGACGATTATTCAAAGGCCAAAAAGGATATTTTTAATATGTTGGTGTCTATTGAAGAAGCTTTATCTTTGATTGAAACCAAAGAAAATACTCATAGTGATAAACAACTGCCCGAATCCAATGTTAATTTACCTAAGATAAATTTACCCATTTTCAATGGTGATTCAGCCAATTGGCTTAGTTTTAGAGAAATATTTAACTCCACCATTAATTCAAATCAAACACTAACTGAAATACAAAAATTTCAATATCTAAATGCATCTGTTAAGGGTCCTGCGGAAAAGTTGATTCGGGGTTTTCCCATTTCTGACAAAAACTACCAGCAAGCATGGGATACCTTATGCAATAGATTTAATAACAGAAGAGAATTGGCTTTTTCACAAATCAACAAAATATTCTCCATAAGGCCATTAAAATCTATTTCGGCTGGTTCTCTCTATGAAATCCTTGATGTTTGCAATGAAGGCATTAGAAATCTCTCAGTGCTAGGACTTGAGAAAAACACATTAACAGATCTAATCCTGATCAATTTTTTTGAAAAAAGAATTGGTGAAGCCCTCAGGAAAGAATGGGAATTAACCCTTCAAAATGAAGAATATCCAACATTTGAAAACTTTGTGATTTTTTTAGAAAAACATGCTAGAAGCCTGCAAGGTATGAGAATTCCTTTGTTCCAGGAACAAAAAACCTCTAGCAAAAATATGATGGCTCATGGCCTTTATGTCAACAAAGGTCAAAATTGTATTTTATGTCATCAAATTCATAAACTAAATGACTGCCAGAGATTCATAAATCTTCCCTTGCCTAAAAAATGGGAATTAGTTAAAAAACATAGACTTTGTCAAAATTGCCTTAGAGCAAATCATGAGATATCCAAATGTCTCATCACATCAAGATGTAAAAACTGCAAGCAGAACCATCATACTCTTCTGCATGAATACAACTCTGAACCATCCATTCCACAACCAACAACCTCTCAAGAGATGTTGATTTCAACAAATACCATCTGTAATGCGATGCCTTTGGAAACGGAAACAAATATTCTACTGTCAACAGCCCTTATTAAAGTCAAGGCGAAGGATGGCTCATTTGTGCTATGTAGAGCATTAGTGGACAATGGGTCCCAAATAAGCCTAATTTCAGAACAATGTTGCCACAAGTTGGGACTTGAAAAAAGGAAAAATTCTTATACACTAAAAGGTGTAGGTGACATTGTTGTCAACAGGACAACATCGCAGGTTGAAATAGAGTTCACCCCACATCATAATGATCAATTATTTTCTGCCAGAGCATTTGTGGTTGGGAGGGTAACTGCAGACCTTCCAAACTTCCAAATTCAGTCAGCAGACTTTCCTCATTTAGAAAATTTGCTCTTGGCAGACCCAGAATTCTATGTCACCAAGCCCATAGACCTAATTTTGGGTGCAGATACCTTTGTAGAAATAATTCTAGGTCATAAAACAGATTTAAAGCACCATCCTATAGCACTTAATACCAAGTTAGGTTGGCTTGTTTCTGGGAGAATCCATTCAACTATTAAGTCGAATACTTCGGTAATCAATCACTGTACCACTGAACTTGATTCCAGCATAAGAAAATTCTGGGAACTTGAAGATGTCCCAATTTCTAAGGCCCAGTTGGGTACAAAGAATGCCTGTGAGATATTATTCAAGTCAAACCTCAAAAGAGACATTGAGGGCAGATATTCAGTCAATCTCCCTTTTAAATCAACACCCAATTTAGGTGATTCAAGATCTCAAGCATTGGAAAAAGGGCTACAGGAAAATCCAAGTAAATCTGAAGATAATTCAAGTAAATCTGAAGAAAATCTAAGTAGATCCGAAGATAATCCAAGTAAATCTGAAGAAATTCCAAGTAAATCAAAAAGGTCACGTATCTCTAAGTTAACTCCACAAATTACTTCTAAACAAAACCAATTACTTCCTTCTGAATCAAGTCAACCATCCACTCCAGAACAACCTCTCGCTTCTCAGTCAAGTGAACCACTCTCATCTAAGAAAGAAACTTCGATTATTCCTAAGCTAAAGCCACCACCCTATTATAGGCGAAAACGTCAACTTCCTACTGAGAAAACTTCATGGGATGAACCAATTGAATCAGATATAAAGTCAAATTGGAATAAATTCCAAACTCAACTATCGTGCCTAAAGGAAATCAAAATACCAAGATACCTGAACAGTTCATCTTCTGAAATAGAAGAATTACAACTACATGGATTTTGTGATGCATCCCTTAATGCTTATTCAGCAGTTTTTTACTTGAAAACTAGATTCAAAATTCAAAAGATCAAAATCAATCTGATAACCTCAAAAACTAAGGTTGCACCATTAAAGACCATTACAATTCCAAGACTTGAACTAAGTGCAGCATTGCTTTTGGCTCAACTGAATCAAGTCATTCTTGAATCATTTCCTTTTCAACCTGACAAAACCTTTTTGTGGACTGATTCACAAATCTGCATAGATTGGATAAGATCAGATGCCAGCAGATGAAAGGCCTTTGTTTCGAACAGAGTGTCGTCAATTCAAAATTTGACTCAAATCACTGATTGGTTCCATGTATCCAGTCAAGATAATCCAGCTGATTGCGCATCAAGAGGAATCATGCCTCAAGACTTGGTCAATCATAGAATTTGGTGGCGGGGTCCTATTTGGCTTCAAGAAAATAATGTTCGATATATTCCTTCTTCACCAACCCAAGTAAATCTCAATATCATTCAAGAAGAAGTCGGTGAGGGTCAAGTGTTGGATCAAACAACCTTAATTCAAAATTCAGAAACTATGTTAAATCTAGAATTCATTGTAAGGTATTCCACAATGACCAAATTGATCCGAATCACAGCTTGGTGTTGGAGATTCTACTACAATTGCCTCCTCTTTGATCCAATTCGTCAGAAAGGACCTTTGACAACAAGAGAATTAACAAAGGCAATTCAAGTCTTAGTCAAATCAATTCAGCAAGTTGAATTCTGCACGGAAATAAAATTACTGAAGTCAAACAAGCAACTACCTCTGTCCAACAAGCTAACTTCTCTAAATCCCTTCTTAGACACTCAAGGACTTCTAAGAGTTGGAGGTAGACTCAAGTATTCCTATTTAAATGAAAATCAAAAATTCCCTCTCTTACAACCAAAATCCCCACGCCAGGAATCACTTATCAAAAATCTCTTAACTGAGAATGCCGACATTCCTGAGGCTATTGATGAGAATCAAGAAGATTCTTCAATTTTAGAAACCACTTTTGTCATTGAAGACGAAGAGTCTAACAAAGATATCGGGACTCCAAAGATTGAAATCTCCGAAGTTTCGGTTATTGATAAATCGGAAGGCAAATATTCGAAAGAACCAGTGGTCAGTGTAGAAGCTCTGGATAAGAAAGAACTGTGCCATGATGACTCAGCTCACCTCAATGTAGTTGAAGCTGATCTTAATCGACCTAAAGAGGCTACCAGTGGCATAATCAATGTTTATACAGAAGCTAATGAATCGGCAAGCAAAGAGAAAGTTGTACCTGTTGAAATTGTGGATACATCAACAAAGGATTATCTACAGAGCGGTGAAAAGGCAAAATTATCCCGCTGGAAGCCCATCGATTCTCTATGCTTAGAAGACGTCAAGGAATCTGAAGACGACGATGAAAATTACAGTTCATCGGCATATATAGAATGGCCAGAAATCTTGAAGAAAGAAGTCTTAAGACCCGAAGCTTTAGAAAAGGCAGTCAATCTGGAAGATTTTGAGAAGGCGGCAGAAAGTCGACAACTCTCCAAAGAACATTTAGAGGAATCGACCGAACAAGGCTCATGCATAAAGGCTGAATCAAAACCTTGGGAAGATCCTATTGAATCCGACTTAGCAGCCGCAGAGTCTGATAATCCAGCAGTTCCCGAAAGAGAACTGGCCAACGAATCTGAAAATCTCATCCAAGATTCACCTCAATCGGATACTCAAAGATGGAAGCTGATTCCATTACCTTTCAAACAATGAGAATTGTAATCTTAGCTACATAGCGGAATCAATTAGTCCAGCATCTATACTATTGGAACTCTTTTTTATTTTTATTTATTTTTTTTAATTTTTTTATTTCCTGGTCATCTCTTCCCAGCCGGGGGAGTATGTTGGATCCTATAGTTAATAATTTCCTTAAATTCAATTTTATATATGAAAATTAAGCCAAAATATTCTAAATTCAATTGTACAATATAAATCTTTAATATGTAAATTTTAAAGCAATCAACATGTATGCAAATTAATAGTTTTTTTTTTGTTTTCTCTCTCTCTCTACCACTAGTATCATAATCTAAGTCAAATTCATGTAATCTAAAATCATGTGGTAGCTACTCATAACTCTGAACATTCAAGCCACGAACAAAAAGCAAACGGTGACAGAGACGAAAACTGACTGATTAAGAGATGAAGAATGACGCTCGTAACTGTATATAGAATGGTTTATTTGATTCTTCTGCTGCACAGCTACTTCTCTCTTTCTTGAATTTCATTTCATCAGATATTTCTCCAACTCCTTCTTCTTCATCCGACCAACTGAAATCCATTTATATAATATGGACGCTATTTTGATTCATATGTTCCAATATAATGAAATTAGAGGATGAAAATCATGGTGCCATGATCAATGAAAGCTGCACCCCTACACCCCATTCCATTGGAATTCGGGTAATCTTTACACAAGGGGATAAGAAACAACAACAATAACAACCTCATCTATTCGGTCATGTAAGTTCTCGTATATGGAATATTTTGTCCATGTTCATTTTTTCTATATGACTAAATCACCATATTTAATTTTTTTTTTCTTTAATGTTATTTGTTATTGGTTTTGTCATTCTGAGTTTTATCTCTGATTTTTTTCCCAACATAACAAAGGATAAAGCTGATTGTATATCTGGATTATGCCTGCTATGAGATTATGATGGTTCTACTTGGGGTTCTGTTATTCAGAGTTTATATTTCTGAATTCAGACACTCTGTGGTAAAAATATTAATAATAACAACATTGCGCTTATTACTGGTATTATTACTGTTATTCCTGTATGTACCCTACATTTCTTTGTGTTTGGAGAATCTGTATAAGAATAAAATGTCTTAATAAAGCTTTTTGTTGTTTATATATCTTTGAATTGATTTTTTTTCTCCAACATATAGCAAAGGATAAAACTGTATCTCAGAATTATACATGCTATGAGGATGATAAAGCACAATTTGGATTATAGATTATAATACAAGGTAATAAGACTTAATCCAAATAATTTATTAGTGTATGACGTTTCGGCAACAGATGATGGTGACAATGCTGTTGCCGAAACGTCACACACTATTAAATTATTTGGATTAGGTCTTATTTTCTTGTATGCTAGGAGGATGTTGAGAGTAAATATGTACTCAAGAGATAAGAGAGAACAATAGCACATCAAGATATGTACTGGATTCTGTGTAGATGTGTGGTGGTACTCCACAACCTGAAGAAAAACAAACAGCTCCATCTCCAGAGCTGCCACAAGAAGACCATCACTTCACTGGCATACTCCTCCGATGGCAGGTTCCTAGCTACTGGGGAGGTAAGTCACCAATTTGGTCACTAAACAGTCACTTCCCTTCTTATCAAATGTCTAAATGGCACTGAATTCTTAACTGCTAGTTCTGTACCGGAAAATTGTGTTAACATGTGACTGAAAACAGAGCCATTTATCACAATGATGAAAAGTACAGTAGAACCTACTTTTATCGGACATCTTTCCACAAAGGATAGTTTTCATTCGCAAAATTACCATTCCTATAATATAGCAACTCTCCGGTAAGAGGACACCTCTCCCTAACGGCCACTTTAGCTCTGCAATTAGGTGTTTTCTTTTACAGGGAGGTTCTACTGTATTAAATTCTATAATAGCTAATACACACTCTGACTAGTTATCTACTTACCTGTTTTAAGATCCCTCCTTGATGGACCTCAGCAATGGTCCCACTCCAGGGATACGGAGGAGCTGCGTCTGTGCTCATGTTAGAGTCAGCAGCAAAGGCTTCCATGTTAGGAACGGCCTCAAATTACAGGCAAAGTCAGACTTTCACCAAAGTGTGCTTGTATCATGGTGCCATTATCAATGAAAGCTGCACCCCTACACCCCATTCCATGAGATCATCATGGAATTTGTGTAATCTTTACACAAGGGGATAAGAAACAATAGGATCCCTCCTCTCATTATCATTAGAGTTCAATAAACTATGCCCATGTATCAATACTAAGATGACAATATCAGGCTTCCAGGAATAAGTCTATTTTGTCCATCAGTGTACTTTGTTGCCAAAACATTGCACCTAATTTATATACAGTAGAATTTCCATGAGAGGACACTAGGCTAGAGGACACCTCTCTATATAGAAGATTGATGAGGCACAATTTGGATTGTAGATTATAAACACAAGGTAATAAGACCAAATCCAAATAAATAAATAGTGTGTGACGTTTCGGCAACAGCGTTGTCACCGTCTTCAGACAAAAGTACTGAATGAGAGAATTTCTCTCATTCAGTACTTTTGTCTGAAGATGGTGACAACGCTGTTGCCGAAACGTCACACACTATTTATTTATTTGGATTTGGTCTTATTACCTTGTGTCTATATAGAAGAGTTTTCATTTGCTAAATAAGCATTTTTACAATTTAACAACTCTCCGGTAAGAGAACACCTCTCCCTAAAGGACACTTTGGCTCTGCAATTAGGTGTTTTCCTTTACAGGGAGGTTCTACTGTATTAAGATGTGGTCTTATGATCTAAATTGTACCACATGTTAAAGATAGGAAGAGGTGAGAATAGTATTGCTCTCAACACAGAGTGAAACATTGTTCAATGATGGCCGTTCCCTCTATTAGAGATGGCTGTACTACAGGACAATGTGGTAATCCACTTGGTTCTGGGATATCTTCTGCCCTTTTCTGCTACTCACCATTCTGGGGCGGAAACAAGATTTTTTTTATAACAATGTTATTTACAGATTTTTTTATACTTCTCCTTTGCAAAATACAGTTAAACCTGTCTATAGCGCCCCCTCTAAATAGTGCCTCCCTCTTTATAGCGCCCGATTTTAAATGCACAGTACAATGTGATTTACATTAAAAGTGACCTGTGTATAGCACCCCCTCTCTATAGCACCCTTTTTTGGTGAGTCCCAAAAGGGAACTCTATAGAGACAGGTTTAACTAACTGTATATATATATTTTTCCTTTTTATGCCTGCCATTTAATAAGCCCTGCCAGAATGAAATTTCACAGAATGTGAGATCTATTTTAGTTCTCAAAAATGTTTAAAAAAAAAAAAGTTTGTTCTGTGCTAAATACAGTAGAACCTGAATGAGTGGACATTCCTGCTAATAAACACCTCAATATACAAAGGACAGTTTTCATTGACGAAATGATTATTTTTACCAATTAGCAACTCTACAGTAAGATGACACCTCTCTCTTTCTCTAAAGGACATTTCAGCTCAGCAGCTAGGTATTGTCCTTTAAAGAGAGTGTTGTGGATCCTATTTAATTTATAAATTTCTGAAATCAATCTTTATTTATGCAAAATAATCCAAAATATCTCCAAATTTGATTAATGTATTATAAAAATCTTTTAATATGTAAATTCACAAGCAGTCAGTTAGAATGTTAATTCAATGTTTAAAACTCTCTCTATGGTAGCTCTCTAAATCTAAACTTAATTCTAAAACTTAATAAACCAGTTAATTTATATAAAGTGGCAAAAAATCTTTTTTTATATTGTTTATTGAACATTCAAGCTATTACAGAGAGGTTCTACTGTATATAGGTTTTCTTGGAAATTTTTTTTCTATATATATTTTTGCTTATCCCTAGTACACGTGGTATAGGCCATGATAATCATGGTGGTAGAAGAAGGCGACTGCTTTTACTGTAAGTGCATCACATGTCTTCATATGTGGAAAGCATTTTGACTTTACACTTACAAATGTGCCAGAGCTCCGTTGATTATTTGCACTCGCTGGTGGGGTTTGACTTTTGCAAGAATCGGGGGCCATTGGAGCATTTTTTAAAAAATTAGACAAAAGTGTCCAATATGGGAATCGAACCCGGGTCGTAGTGGTCGAAAACCAACGATTTAGACCATCCTTCCACCGACCCCCTTTTTTCACATCACTGTTGTAAGGACAGTTGTTTAATTTGGAATAAATTGGAGGTAAATAGTGTGTTTACTTCATGTACAAATGCCTTATAAATATTCCAAGCACACTTTGTGATGTGTGGATGTGACGGGATGTTCTAGTGCGGCCACCAACCCATGCTGAGGGTCTGGGACCTCCAGGACAATGTCCAAGTGGCAGAGTTCCCCGGCCACAAGTACGGAATCAGCTGTGTGGTGAGTACCACCTTCTTCCATATACACAAGCTTGTATCATTGTCTGTAAACCATTATCCTTTTAATGATAAGGCACAATTTGGATTATATTTATAAACACAAGGTAATAAGACCTAATCTAAATAGTGTGTGACATTTCGGTAACAGTGTTGTTACCATCTTCATACAAAAGTACTGAATATTGCATTCAGCATTATGCATTCAGCTCTTTTGTCTGAAGATGGGTAACAACACTGCTACTGAAGTTCAGGTTATCTTTTGTTTGATATCGCTATTGAAAAAGGCATTCAATGAATAAAAATCAAGACTGAAAACATTTTCGAATACTTCTAATTCTTCGAAAAATTCAACAAGAACTTCTGAAAGTGCATGAAACTACTGCAAATCGGAAAATTTCAAATATTACTATGCTACTTACACCACAAATAATTTCCTATTCACTGCTACTGAAATGTCACACACTATTTATTTATTTATTTGGTCTTATTACCTTTTGTGTCTTATCATCCATTGTAACACAAGATATAGCAGGTTGTTTTTTTGACAATTTGTATGATGTCTGTAGACAAAAGAAAACTTGTGTGATGCCAGGCTTTCTCCCCCAACCTGAAGTACGTGGTGTCAGTGGGGTCCCAACATGACATGATAGTCAATGTCTGGGACTGGAAGAACAGTGTCAAAGTGGCTTCCAACAAGATCTCTTCCAAGGTATTGTTTAACTAACATACATTGTTATATATTTCCTCTTTTAATAACACCCATTTCAATATACATTGTATGTATCACCGAAAATTCACTATTCCAATATTGCCAACAAACACCAAAGACTAATCATTGAATCCATCCTATCAAGCAAATTCCAGAGCCTCAATAGAAAAATTGATTTACCTGAAATTTACAATGTAATATTCCCTGCAGCCACAAAACCCCCCTCAGTATCATGAACTCTGCGATTCAATAAATAATCTTTTATTTCAGATATTTCAAAAGGCTAAACGGCCATCTTTTTCAAAGATCTCATCCCCTCCCGCGGCAAGCCTCGCATTACACTGGAAACACGGGCGTCTCACAAATGTATATATAGATTAGATCCGAAAACTTTAGTAGCTAATATAATTTTCCTGTCGAAGGGCGGTTGTGCCCGAAAGCTTGAAATAAATGTATTTGAAAGAGACTTATCCCTCAAGCTTAATGATTTGAACATACATTGTATGTGCCTAATTGTTCTATATACATACAGTTCATGTTGACATGTTCTTGTTTACTTGATTTATTACCTCTCTCCTTCTTTAGTTGTTTAAACTCTTGTTATTTTGAACTCTTGATAAATTGAAAATTTTCTCTCTGGTCCCTTGAGTTTCAAATTATCAAGAATCAAGAGCACTATGTCCCCCTAGGTAGACTTCCACTTTAAAGGTAAACTTAACAGAGAAAAGAAAAGTAAGATATTTGAAATGTGTACAAGAATTAGTATGCAAATTAGATGAAAAGAGAAAAAAATATCAACACAGTTGAAATATGTACAAAGGATTGATATGCTAATTTAGTTGATTGAATTCAATTGTAGTGTATTCAAGGAAAACAATTTACTAATTAAACAAAGTTTTAAGAAATATATTTTATAATGAAAATATGAAAGATATTAGAGATTTATAAATGACTGCGGCGTATAATTATAAAGCTATACAACCAGTTTTACTGCATAAGTTTCTTTTATTTATGAAAAATCATTTTTAATTTCAAAGAGAAATAATTCAATATTTCTAACTTTTGGATGACGTATGAAAAGGTTGAATATATGAAGAGTGATGGTCTATATATGAATGGATGACGTATGGAGGGTGAAAAATATGAAGAGTAATGGCGAACGGAAAAATAAAAGTGTCCAGGAGTGGGAATCGAACCCACAACCTTCTGCTTACCGGGCAGGTGCCATGTCCACTAGGCTATCCTGGACGATATTTCTCCGTTCGTAACTAATATTTAAACTGACTAATAATACTTATAAATGACTGCGGCGTATAATTATAAAGCTATACAACCAGTTTTACCGCATAAGTTTCTTTTATTTATAAGTATTATTAGTCAGTTTAAATATTAGTTACGAACGGAGAAATACGTCCAGGATAGCCTAGTGGACATGGCACCTGCCCGGTAAGCAGAAGGTTGTGGGTTCGATTCCCGCTCCTGGACACTTTAGAGATTTATTCAATTAAAACTATGCTAAACAGAGTTAATTTCTAAATAGAAGCGTTTCAATGGAATTTAATAGTTTTTTTTTAAATAAAATCCAAAATAATTCTGTAAAATGAGTTAAATTTTATATAATTGTTTTTTGTTGAAATTAGTTCAAATCTATTTGGATTTGGTCTTATTACCTTGTGTTTCTACACACATATAGAAAACTTTAATTAAAAAGGCATATATTGGATCAAAATATAATTTATTTTACCAATATTTCAGTTGGCTGAACGCCAACCTTTATCAAGGTGTTATAACATATTTGATAACGGTTGGTGTTCAACCAACTAAAATATTGGTAAAATAAATTATATTTTGATCCAATATATGCATTTTTAATTAAAGTTTTATTTATGGATTGCTCTATTTTCAAAATATGGAAAACTGCTTGACTCCTTCTGTGCCATCTTTGGTTCTGGCAACAAACATAGCTGCTACGTGTAGATGGCAAAAACAGGATGTGGGCTGGACACTGTCCATCTCTTCCACTGGTGACAATACTTCATTTAGATTCTCAGCTCTTCCGTTTGTTGTCCTTCAACCTGTGTCTACCTCTATCTTCATAACATCTACTCAAACTGGGTTGAAAGTATCTATTAAAGAAAAGTAGAGAAGAAGGAGGGTCGGTGGAAGGATGGTCTAAACCATTGGTTTTTGACCGCTACGACCCGGGTTCGATTCCCACATTGGGCACTTTTTTTTATGTTTAAAAAAAAAAAAAAAAAAATGCTTCAATGGCCCCCGATTCTTTCAAAAGTCCAACTCCACCAGCGAGTGCATGTAACCAAATGGGGCTCTGGCACATTTGTAAGTGCAAAGTCGAACTGCTTTTCACATGTGTAGACAGGTGGTGCACTTACAGTTAAAAGCAGTCGCCTACTTCTACCCACCATGATTATCATGGCCTGTACCACGTGTACTAGGGATAAGCAAAAAAAAAAAAAGAGAGAGAAGAAGGATAGAATGTTGATGAAAATAACAGAAGACCATAACTACTGGTTCTTCAAATGAACATTGTTGATGGCATACTGCCATCTTTTGGGGTAAAATTAACTGAACATTTTTCTTGTTTTTATAGAAATTTTGGGCTAATATTGCTTTAAAAAAAAATAAGGATATGTGGTTAGCACTTTTTTCTTGTTAATTCAAGAGAGTTGTCGTTGTTGTTAGTGTTCTTCAAGTCGAGTTTGACTTTTAGTAACTATATGGATGAAAATTCTACAATTTGATCTTTTAGTGACCATTTAATGACTTTCTGATAGCTTCCTTAACCCTTTCTCATAGTCATCTCATTGCGGGTCTCTTCAATTCATTTTTTATAACATCAACATCTTTTCTGAATTGTCTTAAAAGTCAACTTTTGGAAATAATAAATCAATTACTACTTTTTTCTGGTAGTTGGCAGAAAGTGTTCAGCAATGTTTGATTGGATATTTCTGGAGATTATTTTCATTATTCCAAAATATAAATACACTCAAGTTCTTATTGTGTCTAGCTCTTTCTAAGAAAAAATTATATACAGTTAAACCTGTCTATAGCGCCCCCCTCTAAATAGCGCTTTCCTCTCTATAGCGCCTGATTTTAAACATTAAAATGTAAACATTTTACATAAAATGTGACCTGTCTTTAACACCCCCTCTCTATAGTACCCTATTTTGGTGAGTCCCAAGAGGGGGCGCTATAGACAGGTTTAACTGTATTCATGGTGTCATAAGTTTTTTGTGTGCCTTGACAATAATGTTACAATTTTTTTTTTGTTTCTGTATTTTATCTGTTTGTTTCCTTAAAACTTTGCAGTACTTATAATCATTTAGTACTTTTGTTTGAAAATGGTAATAACACTTTTTATTGAAATGTGTTACCCACAATTAATAATTTGGTCATTTTGTACACCTCTATATATAATAATCAAATTGTATCTCAACACTTGATATGAAAGTTTTAACTGTAAACATGACCTTATGTTCTCAACATGCGACTTCCTTCTAAGTTTTGTTTGTGTCCAGGTCAAAGCAGTCGCCTTCAACTCAACAGGCAGCCATTTTGTGACAGTAGGGAACAGACACGTCAAGTTTTGGTATCTGGAGTACAATAGGGTTTCTAAGGTAAGCTCTCTTGTTGTTCTTCTTCTTTCTTATCTCCACTCAATCATATTAGGGTATCAAGTTGTGACCCTTGATGGTGTCTGTTTGACAATCAACATGACTGGGTGAAGTAGAAGGCGTCTGCCTTTGTCATTAAGACTGGGAGCACTACTCAGTGGCAGGCCGACTTAGCTTCAAAAGAAATGGCCGCCTCTGACATGAGGACGCCATGTGCAGCCGCTCCTAACATGGAGTACAGACAGTGCTCATCCTCTATCCCTGGATTAGGAGCCCTTACAGGGTACTCTCAGCCGGGCCAGCTGAACCCAGGTTTTTTAGTGAGCTTGTTACTGCTCCTCCTCCTCCTTTTTCATCCGGGCTTGGGACCAGCAAAGGCGGAGTTAGCTCTCTTGTGGCACAGCTCTTTCTTAAAAATGGTGTGAAATTCTATCACTATATCTTTTAATATATACAGTACGATCTTTGAGTTAAAAAATGTCTCCATATTTTTTTTATTGTAAAAGTACCAATCCCCCTTCCTTTGGTTGTCACAAAAGAGACTTACTTTGTATATGTGATACAGGAAATGTTTAGTTTTCTTAGAGCAGGTCGGAATATACCTTCTCTGTATCTGCAATGTGAAAAATTAATCTTCATTCAATCATGGTACAATTTATAGAACTTCCACATGAATAGACACTCTCCCGCTAGCAACTATAAAAGACAATTTTATTTTTTTGCAGCTCCAGAACACATTTTGGCTTGCATTAGATGCACTAAACAGGACCTTTGGGAAAGGCCGCTGTTTATCATAAAACAGCTCGAGGAGCATGAACTCATGGAATTCGTGTAATCTTTACACAAGGGGATAAGAAACAAAAACAACAATTTTAATTGCCAAAATGATCAGTTTTACTAATTAGCTGCCCCTTTCTGGTAGAAGACATCTTTCCATAAAGAAAACTTTGACCTTGTAACTAGGGGTCTTTTACAGAGAGGTTCTACGTGTCCTTCAACAGGAGTACTTAGAAGTATAACTTCCAGTTAACTATACCTCAGCAATTATCTTGGGGGGGTTGAACACCTAACAAGCCTCAAGGTCTTCTTCTTTCTTATCTCCACTCAATCATATTAGGGTGTCAAGCTTGTAAAGCTTGAGAATTTTGATGGTGTCTGCTGGGGATTAGTAGAGCTCATCAATGGATGAGTCAATACAGTCAATAATATGTCTTGGGGTTGCAAGCTGAGAATTGCACTTGGTACATAGTGGGAAAACCTTGCAACCATGGATGAGTCAATACAGTCATTAATGTGTTTTGGGGTTGCAGGTAGCCTCAAGGTATTAAGACCAAATAAATAAATAGGATTGGATTTGTTTTATTACCTTGTGTTTATAATCTATTATCTAAATTGTGCCATATCAACTAACAAGCTTGTGAGTAACTGAAAGTTTGTGTGTAGTTCAAGTTGGAGCCTGTACCGCTCATGGGACGTTCAGCCATCCTGGGAGACCAGCGCAACAACTACTTCCGCGATGTAGCCTGTGGACGAGGGCCGTGCGATGAACTCACCTACTCCATCACTAAGTCAGGTCTGCTCTGTCAGTTCAACTCCCGGAGGCTGCTGGAGAAATGGGTGGAGCTCCAGGTACCACACATTCTTCTTCTTTCTTCTTATTATTCATACATTGCAGGAAAGCTAGCCCTCCCTTTATTGAATACCCTTTGCTAATACAGTAGAACCTCCCTTTAGCGGACACCTCTCTAAAGAAGGACAGTTTTCATTTGCAAAAATATCATTTTTACTCTATAGAAACTCTCTGGTAAGAGGACACCTCTCCCTAAAGTACACCTTGACTCTGCAATTACGTGTTGTCCTTTACATGGAGGTTCTACTGTATTTTTCTTATCTTTATTTGATTATTGAATAATATGAATGATAGGCAAAATTTGGGTTATAAATTATTCACACAAGATAATAAGACCAAATAAATAAATAGTGTGTGATGTTTCTGTAACAGCCCTGTTACCATCTTCAGATAAAAGTGCTGAAATCAATTTTGTCTAAAGATGGTAACAATGCTGTTACTGAAACGTCTCACACTATTTATTTATTTATTTGGATTTGGTCTTATTACCTTTTGTGAATAATCTAGAATACAAATTGTGCCTTATCATTCTTATTATTCAATAATCAAATAAAGATAAGAAATACACTATAAACTCCATGTAAAGGACAACACGTAATTGCAGAGTCAAGGTGTACTTTAGGGAGAGTTGTCTTCTTACTGGAGAGTTGCTACATAGTAAAATTGGTAATTTTGCAAATGAAAACTGTTCTTTGTAGAGAGGTCTCCCCTAAAGGGAGGTTCTACTGTATTAGGAAAGGTATTTAATAAAGGGAGGGCAATCTTTCACGCACTATAGACTTAATTTTTGACGACAGTATAAAAATACATACATAATATGTGTACATTTCTAACACTATTATTTATTTATCTTCATTTGTATATAGGAAGAAAACTAAGTAAACACACACAAACTTGTATGAAAATTTATTCAGTGTTTGAAGAGTTGCTATCCCACATATTGAGGCTAAATTATAGACGATGTTTCCAGACCAATTCCTCCAACTGCCTGGCAGTAGGAGATCATCACATCTTCATCGGCTGCGCTGAGGGATTGGTGAGGTGTTTTGATCCAGAATCCCTGCAATATCTGTGTACACTGCCACGGCCTCATCACCTGGGGATTGATCTTTCCCTGGCTCCCCTCGGCAGGTACTACTTTCTCTGTACTTTCTTCTGTAGTAGCATGCACTCTTCTATCCTGTTGTCTCGTTGTTTCTTATCCCCTTGTGCAAAGATTACACAAATTCCAGGTGTCCATTGTCCTCCAGTTGTTTTATAATAAGACATGGTTTCTTCCAAAGGTCCTGTTCAGTGTATCTAATGCAAGCCAAAATTTCTTCTGGAGCTGCAGATGCCAAGCTACATTTTGGGCAAGTGGGCTAGATAAAAAAAAAAAAAATTCTATTACCAATGGCTTGAGATGGCCTGTTATAAATCTTGTTAGTAATGTTTGGTATGCTGTCTATTTCTGAGGTTCAGAGCTAGGTCCACTCCACTGTACCAGCTGTGCTTAGGTGGGATCCTCCAGTTCCTGTTTACTCTTCTCTGCTAAATCAATATTATTGATCCTTCACTTGGGAGTTGATCTGTTAATTTATTGAGTTCAGCTTGTTGATTACTCTAAGGGCATTAACCATCTACACCTTGACAGAGAATATGAAATCCCTAAATTCTCTATAATAATGTACATTTTAATATGAGTCTATCATGGCTTTTCCCTTGGAGGTTAATGTCATTTTAAGTTGCAACCAGCCAGGACCTGACCTCTGCTCCTCAAATGGTCACAGACCACTCTTTCCTTTACTTCCCTGTAACATATAAACCCAAACTTGATTTATCACTATTCTCTGCACCTACCTCTTTAATGCCAATCTTGACTGTATCATAATATATACAGTAGAACCTCCCTGTAAAGGACAACTTGTTGTAGAGCCAAAGTGTTCTTTAGAGAGAGGTGTCCTCTACTCGGAGAGTTGTTAAATAGCAAAAGTGGTAATGTTAGTGATGAAATCTGTCTATTATTGAGAGCTGTCCTCTAGCAAAGGGTGTCTTCTCGTGGAAGTTCTACTGTATTGGATAAATGCTCAAGATTGGTGTCCTATTATCTTTCACAATAAAGTAGAACCTCTGTGAGAATAAACTTGCTCTAGAGCCTATCTCTCTACAAAAGACAGTTTTAATTAGCAAAATTAACATTTTTTACTATTTAGCAACTCTCCAGTAAGAGGACACCACTCCCTAAAGAACACTCGGCTCTGTAATTAGGTGTTGTCCTTTACAGGGAGGTTCTACTGTATATTTGGCGTTATTCCAATGTTCTCCACCTCCTTTTCTTTTGGAAATATATCAGAATACAGTAAACCTTTTTAATTTTCAACCTACTTTAAATCAACTGAAAATTCTGGTCCCTTGGTGTTTAGAATTAAATAAGTTTGACTAGTTTGTCAAAATTTTGTAGATTATGTAAAAAAAAATATATATATGTCATAATTTGTACATAGCTAGATGCAAACCCGATCCAATGTGTATAATGTATGCTTTGAATTTAAATAAAGAACAAGGCTTAACAAATCTGGAGAGAAAGAAGGCCTAGAGAGAGAACGATCAATTAACAGGGTTTTATTATCCCGGAACTCGTAAAATTCGAGTTCAAGAACCTGGCACTTCCTGGTCAAGTCAGGACAAGTCCAAAAACAAAGAGTTAGAAAGGGCCAATCACAGAGCAGCTATTTTAGCTTTGAGCCTATAGCAAACTTCCACGTAACGCAGGTCAACCAATGAGAAGGAAGAAGAGCTTTCTTCTTAAATCGAGAACTTAAAATTGTCAGTTATCTCTTGGACACCACCGAGTTAGCACCTACAGTAGTTAGCTGGACACCTCCGAGGTAGCCCCTAGAGTTAGGAGCTGGACACCAGCGAGTTAGCATCCGGAACTTTAGTCATTCTCATCGCCTCAACCTATCAGATAAGTCAAATATTCCATCATGTAATTGAATAGTCAATAATTAATCCGCTCAACCTCTCAAGTCCTTCTCTCCCCCGATTCAGTTGCCTTCATTTCAACCACCAATTGCGTACTCTTGCTTATTTTCCCCTGATGTGAACACCTGTCCACTCAGCACCACGACTGCGCCAACACCTCAACAATTATTAATCAATTTCCAAGAGTAATATTCACCGTATATTTACATATCGAGTTGTGTCCATCAATTTATAACTAAATCTCTGGTGTGTTTGCAGCAAGCCATTGATCCAACAGAATGCCAAGTTCCCCCATGTCTCTGCCATTTGCTACAATCAAGCCCATTCCAAGGTATGTTCACTACGTCATAAATATGAAAAATTTGAACTATTTTTGACGTGTATGATTCTTTTAACAAAATAAATCAATTTACTACTGCCCTTACTGCAATAATAAAATAATGGGAGGGCCTGACTCATCAGTGGTGAACCCTCCCAATGGTTTCGCCAATTCAATCTACCAGACCACTTTCTTAGAGCTCTAATACTCTATTGGATAATTCTGCTTATATATTCTGCAATGATGGATGGAATCTTAGAAATGGTATTTAAGCAAACTATGGACATAAGCTTTTAGGAAAGTGGAACTACATTCAAATATTTATATTAAGCAATGCTCTTCCGCAAACAATAAGGACAAGGCCAGTTAAGCATAAATTAACACAAAGATAAATTGCATAAATTAATACAAATGTGCCATTTATATATAACAAATGAAAACATTACGATGCAAATGTTTCTTTCACAAATAAATCAAACTTCTACTGTCCTTAGTTATTAATCAACTCTAAATTTATTATTATTATTTTTTTCCTAATGAATTTTCATTTACTAAGAGTTTTGACTGTATCTAGTATTCTCTGTTTTAATGTAACAATGTTGTTGTGGTGTAACAATATGTTGTGGTGTAATGATGTTGTGGTGTAACAATGTGTTGTGGTATAACAATGTGTAGTGGTTTAACAATGTTGTGGTGTAAAAATGTGTTGTGGTGTAATGATGTTGTGGTGTAACAATATGTTGTGATGTAACGATGTTGTGGTGTAACAATGTGTTGTGGTGTAACGATGTTGTGGTGTAACAATGTGTTGTGGTGTAACAATGTTGTGGTGTAACAATATGTTGTGGTGTAACAATGTGTTGTGGTGTAACAATGTGTTGTAGTGTAACAATGTGTTGTAGTGTAACAATGTTGTTGTGTAACAATGTGTTGTAGTGTAACAATATGTTGTGGTGTAACAATGTTGTTTTGTAACAAGGTGTTGTGATGCAGGTGATCTGTGTATACAACGACCACAGTATGTATGTGTGGGATGTGAGGGACCTCAACCGTATTGGCAAGTCTCTTTCCTTCCTCTACCACAGCGCCTGTATCTGGGGGGTGGAGGTGAGTCCCACTAACTTCCACAGATTTACAACTGTCCCATAGGTTATCACACACTTAATACCACAAGTTATATGGCTAAGGCTGCCTTTAGAATTTAGTAAATGTTACCCATTCGAAATACCTCAGATTGAAGTATAGCATTAAGTGGAGTTGAAACATGGATGCTGTTAACCAATGACATCAGATTGCTGGAGAACAGATGCCACATTCAACTGCTAAGGTAATAGAAGCTTGAATAGATTGTGAACTAATAGGTAATGTTGTTGTTAGCATTGATCAAGTTGAGTTTGTATTTTAATGTTTATATGGACAAAAATATTCTCCAGTTTGATCTGATTTTATCCATATATGCTGTTGGTCAAATGAATTTAGCTATCTTTCACTTTTTGGAACGATTTCTTATCCCAAGATAAAGAGAGTGTCCTTTTTTTTTTTTGCTTATCCCTAGTACACGTGGTACAGGCCATGATAATGGTGGGTAGAAGGCGATTGCTTTTACTGTAAGTGCACCACATGTCTACACAGGTGAAAAGCAGTTCGACTTTGCACTTACAAATGTGCCAGAGCCCCGTTTGGTTACTTGCACTCGCTGGTGGGGTTGGACTTTTGCAAGAATCAGGGGCCATTGGAGCATTTTATTTTTTAAATCAGAAAAAAGTGCCCAATGCGGGAATCGAACCTGGGTCGTAGCTGTCGTAAAACAATGGTTTATACCAGCCTTCCACCGACCCCCTCACATTTGTGAAGTGATTAATGAGAGAGAAACCAAGACAACCAAGTCTTATCATCAGTTGCAAACTGTAGCTATGGGTTGGTCATATTGAAAGAAACTGATGAGGAGGCTGTAAACCAGTCTTAGGAGACCGATTCACCTTCTTCTTCTTTCTTATCTCTACACTGGGTGAAGTAGAATGTGTCTGCCTTTGTCATTAAGACTGGGAGCACTACTCAGCGGCAGGCTGACTTAGCTCCAAAATAAATGGCTGCCTCTGACATGAGGAACAGACGCCATGTGCAGCCGCTCCTAACATGGAGTACAAACACTGCTCATCCTGTATCCCTGGATTAGGAGCCCTTACAGGGTACTATCAGCCGGGCCAGCTGAGCCCAGGTTTTTTTGTGAGCTTGTTACTGCTCCCCCTCCTCTTTTTTCATTATAGATTGGAAACACAAGGTAAAAAAAAAAAAACCAAATAAATAAATAATGTATGACGTTTTGGTAACAGCTTTGTTACCAAAACGTCACAAACTATTTATTTATTTGGATTTTTCTTACTATCTTGTGTTACAATAAAGCACAATTTGGATTATAGATTATAAACACAAGGTAATAAGATCAAATCCAAATAATTAAATAGTGTGTGACGTTTTGGTAACAGCGTTGTTACCATCTTCAGACAAAATTTCTCATTCAATACTTTTGTCTGAAGATGGTAACAACGCTGTTACCGAAACGTCACATACTATTTATTTATCTGGATTTGGTCTTATTACCATGTACGTGGTCTTGTTACCTTGTGTTACTTTCTTCTCAATTTACAATCTCTCTATGATGTTTCTTGTTTGTTTGTATCATGTGCCAAGAGTAAGCTGTGATACCAGGTAATGCCGGAGGTAGAAGAGGACCAACAAAATCAGATTCTTCCTCCCGGCACCTTCTTCACCTGCTCCAGTGATGACACCATCCGTGCGTGGAACCTCTCAGCCCCCCAGAACATCTACAGCGCAGTGAGTACACCAGTCATGCACACACTCCTCTTCATTTATAAGGAACACCTTTTTTTATGTGCTTATCCCTAGTACACGGGGTACAAGCCATGATAATCATGCTTGGTAGAAGAAGGTGACTGCTTTTACTCTAAGTGCACCACATGTCTACACATGTGAAAAGTAACTTTGCACTTACAAATGTGCCAGAACCATCCGTCTGGTAACTTGAACTCAGTGGTGGGGTTGGACTTTTGCAAGAATCTGGGGCTTCTATGAATTCAAAAAGATTAAAGTAGAACCTCCCATTAGAGAGAAGGCTTTACAAGGCTTCTCCTGGTCTCTCCTTGGAATGGTAGTCTTTTATTGGAGGTCTAGTTATTTCAGTCTAAGCTATTTTTCTGTTTTTATATTCACATAGGGCGCTCATACGAGATTTTATTACATGGTGCCAATAGATAGCAGTAGTTGGTTAAGAAACTTTAGAGCTTCCTGGTTAAAAAAAAAAAAACCTTTTTGTTTCCCTTTTAACACTTTGTAGTCTTAAACGATTAGAAACTCTTAATAATTGGTTTATACGAATAAAAATAAAACGATAAGAGAAGCTTCTTTTATAAATTTTAATGTGCAAGCTTTCGGACCTAACGTCCTTCTACAGGCATGGATAGTGGTAATACCACTTAGTTAGTATTACCACTATCCATGCCTGTAGAAGGACGCTAGGTTCGAAAGCTTGTGCATTAAAATTTATAAAAGAAGCTTCTCTTATCGTTTTATTTTTATTCGTATAAACTTTGTATTCTTCTTTTCATATATTATACCAATTCTTTAATATATGCACTCATGGACAAAACTTAAAGAAGATTTACCTTTTAACATGTATATATCGGGATTCAGACAATAACTCTGAAAGATATTACAGTGACCTTTATTGAAGACACGAGATAACTAAGTGTGAACAAAATTGCCTCTGTCTCCTTAAAAAAAAAATAGACAACTTGCTAAATCAAAAACTTTCAACTTCTTCAAGTTTTGTCCATGAGTATATATATATATCCTCAAATACACTTTAACTCTCTTCAAATTAAAGATATTTCGGCCAGTAAATATTTTTTATTTTCTTTATTATTCTGGCTGAAGTATCTTTAATTTGAATAACTATGAATTCTGGTGGAGGTCGGTGGAAGGATGGTCTAAACCATTGGTTTACGACCGCTACGACCCGGGTTCGATTCCCACATTGGGCACTTTTTTTCTGATTTAAAAAAAAAAATGCTCCAATGGCCCCCGATTCTTGCAATAGTCCAACCCCACCAGCGAGTGCAAGTAACCAAACGGGGCTCTGGCACATTTGTAAGTGCAAAGTCGAACTGCTTTTCACATGTGTAGACATGTGGTGCACTTACAGTAAAAAACAGTTGCCTACTTCTACCCACCATGATTATCATGGCCTGTATCACGTGTACTAGGGATAAGGAAAAAAAAAAAAAGAATTCTGGCTAGGCAGCCTCTATCTTCACTTTAACTCTCTGTTGAAAATATTTCTAATCCTGCAATTGCTTTGCATAGCATATTTTTTCTTCAATACTGCGTGACTCTCATGACCTCTAACCAACTGTGGTTGTCCAGGAGCTGATGAAGATCTTGTATATGGACCCAGAGCTTTCATTTGTCTGTGATTCTGGCTTTGCCTCTCGTAAGTTTCCTGCCATTTTAATTTTACAAGTTTCTTTTTCAAATAGCTAACAACACACGCACATTCGCACATACCATATCCCAATATACAGCTGTTTCTCCATTCAATACCCATTAACTTGAAGGACCAAATCATCTCTTTAAGAACAAGAGGTTTTTTAAATCACAAATACAATTTTAGTGCCATAACTACAGTGGTACCTTGTCATAACAGCCTCTTTTCATAACAAAAACTTGGTTAAAAAACATCATTTTGTGTCAGTTAATTGGTTTGTGACCCTGGTTATATATAGCAATATAATATTTTGGTACCATATAAAAAAAACCTAAATACATTAAAACCTTGTAATAAACTGAATCCTAACAGGACCAAAATTCTGGTTTGACTATAGCCATGGCTCACTATATGATATAAATGGGAAATTATTATAGGGGTTCTAAACACAAGGTAATAAGACCAAATATAAATAAATAGTGTGTGACGTTTCGGTAACAGCGTTGTTACCATCTTCAGACAAAAGTACTGAAATTTTACCACAGCATGCTTTAAATAGTGTTTATGTGTAAAACGTGTTTATAATCTATAATCCAAATTGTGCCTTATCATTATTATAGGAGTTCATTATCAGCTAAGGTTTGCTATATTCCCAATTTGACTTTAGCGTGGTTTTACTCTTAATTTGTTTGCTTGCATATTTCAGTAATAAAATACAACAGTTCTTCAAAATGTTTAGTCAAAATTTAAAGGAAAATAATCATTATGTAGATTTTTGTTTATGGTCCCCTGATAATTTTTATAGTTTATAATCTGTATATACAATCATGGACACAATGGAAAGTCTTTAATGTCGTTGATCATCTTTTTAATTTTTTTTTTTTATGGAGACAGAGGCAATTTGGTTCACACTTGGTTATCTCCTGTGTCTATAATAAATGTCACTGTAATATCTTTCACAGAGTTATTGTCTGTATTCCGATATACATGTTATAAGGTACAATTTCCTTAAGTTTTTGTCCATGAGTGTATATCTTGTATAAAGAGGTTTTACTGTATCTTGATGGATGAAAGAAGAGGTAGACCATAATGAAGGATTGGTTTAATGGTCTTGTACAATAATCTATATTAATAAAATGCAAATTTCATAAGTGTTGTTCGCTAAAAACTTTCGTTACAATGCATCAATTTCGACCAAATTTTCAACATTTATGTAAAACGAGATGGAGCAGGTTTTGCTTAACATCAAAATATTTTTCCTAACTTTAACATGCGTAACTTCACTGTTATCGATTAAATACAAAAAAAAAATCAACAGAGTTAATTTTATTTATATATAAATACCAAAAAAAATTCAGCAATTCATTCAACTCAATCTAAAAAAATATTCAAAACAAGCAATTTTAAGATAACACCATATGTAAAACAGTCGGCCAAGAAAACAACAACGATATTACATCTTTCTCACATATTCACACACAACCTTGATTAATAATTAAAACTAATCTTTAACATTGTTTATTATACTTCATAATATATAATATTCGTTAGGCAAACTTTCACTCGGGTAAAACCCGGGCGGAGCCGGGTACACCCGCTAGTATTGGTTAAAATTTTACACAAATAAATTTACTGGCAATGCGTTTCTTTTAAATATCATCAAATATTATCTCTACAGGTCTTACTGCAATGATATGAGTTATTGAATGAGAGGGCTTGGCTCATCAGTAGTGATGAGCCAAGCCCTCTCATTCAATAACTCATATCATAGAGATTAATTTGGCGAAACCGCTGAAAGGGTTCACTACTGATGAGCCAAGCCCTCTCATTCAATAACTCATATCATTGCAGTAAGGCCTGTAGAGATAATATTTGATGATATTTAAAAGAAACGCATTGCCAGTAAATTTATTTGTGTAACATTTTAACGATAGATGGCAATTAAATTAAATTTACTAATAATATTGGTTGTAAAGAGAATTGCTCAGAATAGGGTGAAATGGCATTCCATGAGATGGCTAACCCGTTGTTGTTGTTGTTTCTTATCAATCCCTTGTGCAAAGATAATAAAATTCCATTAGTCCATGCTCCTCAAGCTATTTTATGATAAGCAGTGGCCTCTCCCAAAGGTCCTGTTTAGTGCATCTAATGCCAGCCATTTACTTAATGCAGTAGAACCTCCCTTTAGTTGACAACCCACTAGTGGACACCTCTCCACAAAGGACAGATTTCATTTGCAAAATTACCATTTTTCAATTTAGCAAACTCTCTGGTAAGAGGTTGCCTCTCCTTAAAGGATACTTTGGCTCTGCAATTAGGTTTCCTTTACAGGGAGGTTCTACTGTATATATATATATTTATTTTAAAATAACAGTTCAGGGTATATACTTTTGCATGTATTGACAAGATGCCAATAATATTATGTTAATTGTCATTGTCTTAAGCAAGCCAAAATGTGTTCTCCAATAGATAGCTAACCTAGGTATAGAAGATGACACTATTTGATGATGGATCCATGTGTAATACTTAGCACACACAAGTTATGTATGGTGTACAGTGGACAAGTCAGATGTGACGTACGACGGTCAGAACGGAGTGCGATGTCTTCGAGTCAGTCCAGATGGCAATCATCTTGCATCAGGAGACAGGTCGGGGAATGTCAGGTAAGTTCCTTGTCCACAGTGGAAATCTTAAGTCACACAACCCTTATTTACATGAATAAACAGTGTGCTTTGTTAGCATACCTAACTACCTCAACAACTCCACCTTTGCTGGTCCCGAGCCCAGATGAAAAAGGAGGAAGGGAAGCAGTAACAAGCTCTCTAAAAAAACCTGGGCTCAGCTGGCCCGGCTGATAGTATCCTGTAAGGGCTCCTAATCCAGGGATACAGGATGGGCAGCGTTTTTACTCCATGTTAGGAGTGGCTGCACATGGCATCTGTTCCTCATGTCAGAGGCAGCTATTTATTTTAGGGCTAAGTCGGCCTGCCACTGAGTAGTGCTCCCAGTCTTAATGACAAAGGCAGACGTATTCTACTTCACCCAATCATGATGGTTGTCAACAGACACCATCAAAAGTCTCAAGCTTTACACCCTAATATGATTGAGTGGAGATAAGAAAGAAAACTACCTCAACAAACATCAATTTAGTATGAAGACGATAGTATTAGATTGAGTTAGAAGGCAATAATCTCCAAATTCTATATTTATACAAAGACAACAATGTTGTATATATCGTATTTACACCACCCTAATCTACCTCTGTAACTCCTCTCTCCTATCCTCCTTCCTTCTTATCTCCACTCAATCATATTAGGGTATCAAGCTTGTAAAGCTTGAGGTCATGACTGGGTGAAGTAGAATGCGTCTGCCTTTGTCATTAAGACTGGGAGCACTACTCAGTGGCAGGCCTACATAGCTCCAAAAGAAATGGCCACCTCTGACATGAGGAACAGACGCCATGTGCAGCCACTCCTAACATGGAGTACAAACGCTTCTCATCCTGTATCCCTGGATTAGGAGCCCTTACAGGGTACTATCAGCTGAACCCAGGTTTTTTAGTGAGCTGGTTACTGCTCCCCCTCCTCCTTTTTCATCCGGGCTTGGGACCGGCAAAGGCGGAGTTTAACTCCGTGAGGTTGATGAAGAAGGACTTCATCCTAGCAACAGACCTACTCTCTGCAGTCTCTGCAGAACGCTGTAGCGTCTCGCCCAGGGCGAAGACAGTTCCCATGCTGACTAAAAATAGAAAGTTTCCAGATTCTTGACCAATAGGACCTGTTCTAGCCGATGCAGCCATGTTGTAGGGCGTTTCCCTGAATCACCTATATTATCCTAAAAAGCCACTAGCCAGGATTTGACCTCTGCTCTTCTAATGTCCAGACCAGTCTCCATCAATTCCCATAATATAATTTGAATTTATAAGGGATACACACTGCAAATACTCTGAAACTATAAGTGTTGTTCTTTAGAAGGAGCTTCTACTGTATGTAAATTTGAACCTTCTCTTCTAAACAATTGTGCACGATGTGTCCAGGATATTTGACCTGAGGACCATGACTGAGGCTTACAAGGTGGAAGCCCACGACGGTGAAGTCCTCTGTCTCGAATACTCCAAGTCTTTCAACGGTCAGTTGTGACACATCTCTTTGTTTGTTCTTATATTCAACAAATTGTGTAACCTATTATACTGTGATAAAACTAATAACATTGATTTGTGTGAAAAATAGTACAAAGGTGAATTTGTACTTCGATCAGGTGGATAAATTGAGAAAAAAGGCATTTCCTGATTGTGGAACTAAAAGTTGCTGATGGCTTGCGCCATCTATGGAATAAATATCAGCTAATCGTTGATTTTTAATTATTCCAGAATTGGCCAAATACCGTTTCTTGATTTTTCAAGAAAAGCTAACCACGTACATGTTTCGGGCTGTTGGCCCTCGTCAGCGTGGTGCAAGCTGTACCTCAATGACCAAAAAAGGTGGTCTTTGAGGCATCTTGAAAAACCATGAAACAGGTATTTAGGCCGGAAGGGCATGTGGACGCCAATCAATGTGAAAAATAGTACAAAAGTGAATTTTTACTTGGATCAGGTGGATATATTGAGAAAAAAGGCATCTTCTGATCGTGCAACTAAAAGTTGCTGATGGCTTGCGCCATCTATCGGAATAAATATCAACTAATCGTTGATTTTTTTTGTATGATTATGATAGTGATTTGGTATGCGAGTTAATACTAGAATAACATTTCTATATGACAAGTGGCCAAGCTGAATTTCAGAGAACCAATGTCTTAGGGAAGCATTATTAAAATGTGATATGTATTTGGTCTTTTTTCCTTTGATTTCATAAGTATACTTGCTGACAAATACTCTATTCACTACTTATTTTATATATATTGGTTATATTAGAGTTATATGAGAACCCAGTTTCACCAGGGTTTTTCAAGAGATACTGTTTTCCTAGCCACTATTGTTTAAATGATGAGTTATATTAAATTGTTGTTGTTGTTGAACATAACGTTCAATGAAGAGCCTCAGATCTCTCCATGCACCTCTAACTTTGGCTCTGCAATTAGGTGTCCTTTACAGAGAAGAGAGTTTACTGTATATATATATATAATTTCTTTCCCTCTAGTTTCTTGTATTGCAGTCGGTTGAAGGATGTTATTGTCTGAAAGCTCACCAAGCTTATACCTTTTCAATAAAGAAAATTTTTGCTGCCAGCTTTAATCTCTTCTTTAAAAAAAACCCTCCTACAGGTTTTAACTCAAAAGCTTGCAAATACTAATAAATTGGTGAAGAAACCTTTTTCAGAGTAGTTGATTAAGTTGATTTCTGAAATTTTCAAATGCAATGGAACTTTCTGTTTATCAATCAGGTGTTGATGGTTCAGGTAGGAGCTATCTAGCGTCAGCCAGCAGAGACCGGCTTATCCACCTGTTTGACATTGACAACGAGTACACACTGCGCCAGACACTGGACGACCATTCCTCCTCCATCACTGCTGTCTGCTTCATCCCAGACCTCCAGATGGTTTCCTGCGGGGCTGATAAGTCCATCATCTTCCGCAGGCTGCACCCTCAGGTACATCCCGGACTCTTTCATCCACTGCCATATTGAACAGCAATAGTATCAAATCCTGCATTGGGCACTCTTTTTTTTCTGAAGAAAAAAATTGCTTGAATGACTCCGATTCTAGCATAAGTCCAACTCCACTAATATGAGCAAGTAACTAAATGGTACAGGGCAATGGGCCTTAATAAAAGCCTTTTTGTTTGTTGTTGTTGTATATTGTCAATTTATACAACATTTTTTTTTCAATTCGAAAGAATTTTCTCTATAATAAAATAGTGTATATAAAGTAACTAAATGGGGTTAAGGTACACCTGTAAGTGCAAAAGTCGAAATGCTTTCTAAATGTATTGTGCAAAGATTACATAAATTCCATGAATCCATGCTCCTTGAGATGTTGCTTTCTAAATATGAAGACATTTAGTGCACTTACAGGAAAATAGTTATTAACTACCCACCATGATTATCATGACCTGTTTCACATTTACTTGTTGGGATAACTACTTATACGAAAGCTGCACCCCTATACCCCATTCCATGAGATCATGAACTCATGGAATTCATGTAATCTTTACACAAAGGGATAAGAAACAACAAACAACAACTTATACACTTTTTTGTGTACAAAAAAATTTATTAGAAATTTTTTTGAGAACAAATCTTTTTTTTTTTTTTTTTTTTGCAGTACATAGCCTCTCTCTCTCTTTTTTTTTTATGACTGATCTCTTGTGACTTTTTGTGGTTGCACGAAGAAAAATAAAATTATTATTATCATTATCAGATTTTATTTTTAGAAAAGATGCACCCAATGCAAGATACTGGGTGATTTTTGTCATTGCGGGACATTTTACTCTTTTGATAAAGTACTATAGATTTGAAACACAAGGTTTAATAAGACCAAATCCAAATAAATAAATAGTGTGTGATGTTTCGGTAATAGCGTTGTTACCTTCAACCGACAAAAGTACTGAATTAAAGTCAAAATCAGTACTTTTGTCTGATGATGTTAACAACGTTGTTACCGAAACATCACACACTATATATTTATTTGGATTTGGTCTTATTAAACCTTGTGTTTATTTTACTCATTTGTTATTGTCAAAACCCGCAAAATCTGTTGTTGTTTCATTATCCCCTTGTGTAAAGATTACACGAATTCCATGATATCATCCCTCTTGCAATCCCTCTTGTTCTTGAATGTTCCACACCTCCCTATCTATATACTTGTGTGTACCTCTACTGTATGATCTACTGTGTTTTGTCAGAGTGGACAGTTCCTCCGGGAACATCACGTGGGGGGCAAGACCACTCTCTATGACATGACGCCAGATGCCCACAACTCCCACCTCTTGACAGCCTGTCAGGACCGCCAAGTCCGGGTCTATACCATCGGGGGCAAGTTGGCTCGCACCTTCCGCGGATCTCTGGGGGATGACGGGACCCTCATCAAGGTTTGTTGTTTCACACTCGGCAGTCACCTTGTGTCATCTCCCTCATTGATGGCTTTCTCTTTTTAAATAACTCGAATCCATTAGATTCAAAGTACAATTAAACACAAGGTAAAAACGACCAAATCCAAATAAATAAATAGTGCTTGATGTATCGGTAACAACGTTGTTAACGAATAGTCACACACTATTTATTCATTTGGATTTGGTCTTATTACCTTGTGTTTATTATCTAGAATCCAAATTGTGCCTTATCAAAGTTCAAATTAAAAAAAAAAAAAAGGCACATATATTAATAAAAACACTGCGTTTTTTTTATAAAATGAATCCTACCCTACCAGCAAGTGCAAGTAACCAAACTCTGGCTCTCTGGCACATTTAGAAGTGCAAAAGTATAACGGCTTTTCAAATGTGTAGACATGTGGTGTCAGTGTCAACATATAGTGTACTTGCAGTTGCCAACTTCTACCTAGGGATAATAAATGACTAAAAAAGAGAGCAAGCCAGTTGAAGTATAGGAAAGGTTAATAATTGTGGGAAGAACCAAAATTGGCACCTCTTTCTTCAAATATGTATTAGAATGATGTGTTTTATCTTCATCACCTCAGTTAAAAAAAAACAACTAAATACATTTTAATGTCATAAAGCAAAGAAAGAGGGAAGATGCTAACTTTTAAGCAGGTTCTCTCTTCTACAGCCTTCTATCAAAGACATATCGATTATTTCTTAAGACCTAAATACCCATTTCATGATTTTTCAGGATGCCTTAAATAACAGTTTTTTTTAGTAGATAAGGCACAATTTGGATTATAGATTATAAACACAAGGTAATAAGACCAAATCCAAATAAATAAAGGGTGTGTGACGTTTCGGTAACAGCGTTGTTACCATCTTCATTCAGTACATTTTGTCTGAAGATGATTAGTAGTTGAGGTACAGCTTGCACCATGCTTATGAGGACCAACAGCTCAAAACTGAAAGTTGCTGATGGCTTGCGCCAGGATATAGAAATACATATTAACCAGGATATTAACACCAGTATATACAAACACATATTAACTATTCATTGATTTTTCATTATTCCAGATTTGGCCAAATACCCATTCTTGATTAATAAATTATTAATTGATAATTAATTATAATTTCTTGATTATAATCAAGAATGGGTATTTATCTAATTCTGGAATAATTAAAAATCAACGATTATTTGGTATTTATTCGGACAGATGAGACAAACCATCAGCAACTTTTAGGTGCACGATTGGCAGATGTCTTTTTCTTAATTTATCCATCTGATCCCAGTACCAATTCACTTTTGTACTTTTTTTTCACATGTTTAAATGTCTTCAGATGTACATGTGTAGCCTAGCTATGACATTGTGCTCTACTAGGATTGTGTCATGGTCCAGGTGGTGATGGACCCCACAGGCACCCTGGTTGCTACCAGCTGTACAGACAAGAACATCTATGTCTTTGACTACCACACCGAGGAATGTCTGGCCGTCATGTCTGGACACTCTGAGCTGGTCACCGGCCTTATTTTCACTGGCAGCCATCTTATCTCTGTGTCTGGAGATGGGTAAGTCTTCTTCCCTGTGTCTTATCTTCTCCTCTCTACTTGTTCCTTCCTCTGAGTTCATCTGTAAATGACAGTACAACTCTCTCTCCGTAATTGGGAGGATGATTTGAGGTAAATCCATCCTAAGACTGGGGTGTGCAGTCATGCTCCTCCAAGATGATCGGTTCATAGTCATAGCAATAGTCATTCATAGCAAGATGTAGTCTTGGTCTATTGGTTGTGGAATTTCATGGTAAAATTTATGTGAAGGTGTCCCTTAGACTTCTTTTCATATATACCATTGACATTATAGTAAGTACAACCACCTACAGAATATTTTTTCAACTTCAAGGGCTAGTGAGTGTCCAACTTCGTATTAAGATGGAGTTGGAGACTTATCCCGATCTCTGCTCTATCCCCGTTCTAGCTTGTCCACTCTAAGACAGCACCAAACAACACTAACAAGATTTAGAACAGTCCATCTCAAGCCATTGAGGATAGAAAATAACAACAAAATCTACCCTACTTGCCCAAAATGTAGCTTGGCACCTGCATCTCCAGAACACCTTCTGGGTTTCAATTAGATGCACTAAACAGGACCTTTTGGAGAGGCAGCTGCTTATAATCAAACAGCTGGAGGAGCATGGACTCATTGTGTAATCTTTGTACAAAGGGGATAAGAAACAACAACTCGAGGATTTTATCCAACCATGTTGAAATGTTAAGATTAGGGACTTTCTAGGATCCTATGTGAAACTGATTTTCAGCTAGTGAACCATGTTTAAGAGGTTCCCTCCCAAGCAGGTCATGTTTGTGTTCCACCTAGGAAATGACTTCATCACATTTGCCTCAATACCCAACGCTGGGGTCACAATGTAGCAATTATCACACCTTATCTTATTAACTCCCCCCCACATTGGGGTCACAGATAGCAATGGCTTCCTTATCTTTGAACTTCCACCTTACCCCGCCTTCTCCCATTACTGATAGCATTTCTTTCTTTTTTTTTTAGTGCTGCAGCTGTAGTTGTTGGGAGATAAAAATGTGATCTCTCTCTCTCTCTACCTGGATGTGCTACTGTTGAATTCTACAACTACTGTTGTTCTGTGCCAGGTGCATCTTTGTCTGGAAACTGTCCTTGGATATCACCAGGTTACAGAATCTCAACATTCCCAGGTGAGTGCTGGTGACCCTTCACTATATATTAACACCTCTTATACACGGTAAACAGATTGCGGATTTCGACAATTTAGAAAGAGGGAATCATATATCGCCGCAACTCTTCAAAAGCCATATAAAACAATAGCCATTCCATTTTTGTCTCCACTAAATCCTTTGAACTGTTTATAGTTGATTCTTTATATTTATTCAATTATGTAAATTTCTTTTTTTAAGATATTTTTTGTACTATATTCACATAGATTCTTCCTTAAAAACGATATATAATCTCTCTCTCGCTTGCCTTGTTTGTACACTATAGTTAGCTGAAGAAGGGCTTGCCCGAAAGCTTCCTTAATCGCGTTAATAAAAAAAGAGTTGCGGCGATATATGATTCCCTCTTTCTAAACCTCTTATACAGTTTAACCTCTTTAATTCAACACTTTCAAGGTTGAACAGAATTTTGGGTTGAAGTAAAGTCATCATTGAAATATTATTGGTTAAATTGAGGTAAATAAGCTGATTGGTTAGTGAAAAATTGGTTAAAATAAAGTAGGTATTGAATTATATACTTATAGACAAAACTTAAGGAAGTTGTACCTTTTAACATGTATATCGGGATTCAGACAATAACTCTGAAAGATATTACAGTGACCTTTATTGAAGACACACAAGATAACCAATATACACTCATGGACAAAACTTAAGGAAGTTGTACCTTTTAGCATGTATAACGGGATTCAGACAATAACTCTGAAAGATATTACAGTGACCTTTATTGTGAAGACACACCAGGTAACCAGGTGTGTGAACAGCCTCTGTCTACTTAAAAAAAAAAAAAATAATAAATAAATAAATAAAATAGCCGACATCAAAATAGGAAACTTCCTCAAATTTTGTCTATGAGTGTAGTTGATTGAATTTAAGAAGAGGTCATACTATTTAGGTAAACTTTGCAAAATGTTGCTGCCATATTTTTTCATCTCTTCAGTTGATACATTTATAATTTAATAGAAGAATGATATTCAAGTGAAAAAACTTTGGCATCAAAGACAATGCCTTTTTGTTCTCATTCTCTCCATAAAGCTTAAAACAAATTTATAGAACACAATGATAAAGCCAAAACATCAGAGAATTATGACAAATAAGTCAACCTGTATATCATTGGTTTCTTAAAGCTGGAGTTGTGATTTAAATTTGTATAAAATAAGAATATAATATTTATATATCCTCATTCTCCCAACTTATAGCTGTGGAAAGATTATAAAGATCTGAAAGTTTGCACTTTGCACGAATAAATGCATTGCTATTGTTTATATTATTATTTTTATATATATATATATACTTTATAGCAATTTTATCTTCTAATTTATTCTGAATGACCCCCCTTCTCTCTCTCCTATATAATCTTATTAGATAATAAATGGCATATATTGGATTTAATAAAATATTTATTTTGCCAATATTTCGGCTGGCTGAACGTCAACCTTTATCGAGGCATTACAAGTTATACAAAGATGTAATGCCTCGATAAAGGTTGGCGTTCAGCCAGCCGAAATATTGGCAAAATAAATATTTTATTAAATCCAATATATGCCATTTATTATCTAATGAATTAAATATGGATTGCTCTATTTTCAAAATATAATCTTATATATTCATATTTATATATTTATTCTGTATTTAACCTTATATAATCTTATATGGAACATTGTAATAAATCAATCTCAATCTCTTTCTCTCTCTCTTTTTTTCATATGTGTGCAACATTACACACTTACATTTTCCCAAAATTTAAAAAAAAAACTATATTCAAATTTTGTATTTGGGACAATGTACCCATTGACAAAGCTAGTTCCTTAAATATCAGATGTATTAATTAATAAAAAATTTAATTTCCCAAACACATCAATTAAATATCAATTAAGTATCAATTTAATAGGATTAATAAGTTCTTTATAGAACCCTTAATATATTTTCTATTAGTTTATTTTAATATTTTGAGACTCCTCATATTATGTGAAATAAGATTCTAATAAAACCTGGCTAAATCAAACTAAGGCTATAGCAAACCTTCCCTTATAACAAAAATCTAAAAACTCCCAGTTTTATAAGGATATAATTGTGATCCTCTTGGCTTAGAGTGGACCAATCACATTAGGGTTTGCTCAAGCGAGGATTTACTGAAACAAGTTGACCCGATATTGATAAAGGTACAATTTGATATTATAGAGATTAGAAACATAAGGTGTAACAAGATCAAATACAAATTGAATGAAATGTTTTGGACATTCAGTACTTTTGTTGCTGTTGCTGAAAGTTGCTGATAGCTTGCGCCATCTATCGGAATAAATATCAACTAATCGTTGATTTTTAATTATTCCAGAATTGGCCAAATACCGTTTCTTGATTAATCAAGAAAATCTAACCACGTATGCGTTTTGGGCTGTTGGCCCTCGTTAGCGTGGTGCAAGCTGTACCTCAACGAGCAAAAAAGGCTGGTCTTTGGGGCATCCTGAAAAACCATGAAACAGATATTTAGGCCGGAAGGGCATGAGAATGCCAATCAATGTAAAAAATAGTACAAATGTGAATTTGTACTTGGATCAGGTAGATAAATTAAGAAAAAATACATTTCCTGATTGTGCAACTGAACAATCAGCAACTTTCAGTTGTACAATCAGGAAATGCCTTTTTTTCTTAATTTATCCACCTAATCCAAGTACAAATTCATTTTTGTACTATTTTTCTCACGATGGTAATAACGTTTTGTTGCCGAAAGTTTTCAAACATTTCATTAATTTGGTCTTGTTACGTTATGTTTAACCCTATACTTTTTTTTCTTTTTTTTGCAGTTTCATCTATTGTTATTATTCATTAGGCGAATGACCAGGCACAAATTGTCTAGATTTTCTTCCAGATTGAATGCTTGTCAAATTTACTATGGTTTTATAACACAAATGTTTCTTTTTATTATTAGTAGTAGTGGTAGTAAGATGATGATATGATCAATATTCATCATTTTTTTAACACTGAGAATGCAAATTTTATTTGAAATATAACACTTAGTCATTATTAAGCTTCTAAGAACGAAGTTGAAAATGAAAATTGAGAGAAAAAGTTTGTTTTTGTTTTAATCACTTTTTTTTTTCCAAAATATAAATAACAAGATTGTAGTAATGTTTTTTGTTTTTAAATCTGGATAGATTTTAGAAGGAAAATATACACTGAATGAACAATTTATCAAACAAATATATTGTTTTTTATTTATATAGCATATTGATAAACTTGATGGTTTCTATATGTTTTATCCATCTCTGTTGTGGTTTGAATTTTTAATGAATCTTCTCCAGAAAAAACACAAGGTAATAAGACCAAATACAAGTAAATAGTGTGTGATATTTCTGTAAAAGCGTTGTTACCATCATCAGACAAGAGTACTGAATGATAAAATATATCACTGTGATAGTATCCTAATAATATATATTCTAATTCAGTTTTTTAGGCTGGATGATGGTAACAACGCTGTTACCAAAACATCACACACACAATTTTGACAGTTTTGACAATAATAAATGAGTAAAAGAAACACAAGGTAATAAGACCAAATCCAAATAAATAGTGTATAAGTTTCGATAACACTTTGGTTTCATCATCAGACAAAAGTACTGATTTTGACTTTAATTCAGTACTTTTGTCTGATGAAGGTATGGTGGATGAAAAAAGAGGAGGGGGAGCAGTAACAAGCTCACTAAAAAAACCTGGGCTCAGCTGGCCCGGCTGATAGTACCCTGTAAAGGTTCCTAATCCAGGGATACAGGATGACCAGTGTCTGTACTCCATGTTAGGAGCAGCTGCACATGGTGTCTGTTCCTCATGTCAGAGGCGGCCATTTCTTTTGGAGCTAAGTCAGCCTGCCACTCAGTAGAGCTCCCAGTCTTAATGACAAAGGCAGATGCATTCTACTTCACCCAGTCATGATGGTTGTCAAACAGGCACCATCAAGGGTCACAACTTGATACCCTAATAAGATTGAGTGGAGATAAGAAAGAAAAAGATCATCAGACAAAAGTACTAATTTTAACTTTAATTCAGTACTTTTGTCTGATGAAGGTAACAACACTGTTACCAAAATATCAAACACTATTTATTTATTTAGATTTGGTCTTATTCCTTTGTGTTTCTAATCTATAATCCAAATTGTGCCTTATCATTCCTCCAGAAAAAATAACACTAGGAAGTGTACAATGATTAGGCAGCCCCAGTTTCGGTGACACAGTAATGAGCCAATCAAAACTCTTGAACTGTTTTCTCATTGGTTCCTATAACTGACCAGTCATGATGATTGACCTACTTAATACCTGAGACCTGGTCAGTTTGTGGTCAGACAGGAAACATGGTGTATCTCTCCAAACAATACAGGGTCTCTTTGGAAAACAGGTAAACATGCTTTTTTGATTGTGTTGCTGTTGTTGTTTCTTATCCCCTTGTGTAAAGATTACACAAATTCCTTGAGTTCATGATCTCATGGAATGGGGTATAGGGGTGCAGCTTTCGTTGATCATGGCACCATGATCCAGGCACACTTTGGTGAAAGTCTGACTTTGCCTGTAATTTGAGGCTGTTCCTAACATGGAAGCCTTTGCTGCTGACTCTAACATGAGTACAGACACAGCTCCTCCGTATCCCTGGAATGGGACCATTGCTGAGGTCTATCAACTGGGTCAGTTGAACTCAGGATTTTTAAAGAGGGAGTGTCCCTCCTGGTAACAGCATAAAGTCTAGCAGAAAAAGACTTGATACGATTGTGTAGAGGGTTTACTATAAGTTTTACTTATATAGGTTTGCTTGTTTTTTGCTTTCATAAAAACACATATTATATACAACAACATTCAAGACTCTTTTTAGAAAGTTGGACCTCAATGAAAGATTCTAATTATTTTAATGGTTTGTACCAGTGATGATTTGGATAAGCTGTCGGTTTTGAATACTTACAAGAATACTTAAAAATTACAATATCAAAACCCACTGCAAAACATAATAGCAATCATGAATTCAAATCAAACATAGTATATCGCATTCCATGCAAATCATGCCCTGAAACCTACATAGGAAAAACTGGTAAAACTCTTAAAGAAAGAGTAAACCAACACAAAACAGCTTTTAAAAACCCATAGCCCATTATCACTTTTAGTAGATCACGCACTCAAACGAGACCATATACCAATTTTTGGAAAAACAGAAATTATTTATAACAATATTCAAGATAAACACTCAAGACTCTTTTTAGAAAGTTAGACCTCAATGAAAGATACCAACAGTATCAATAGAAAAATTGATCAATAGAAAAAAACCCTGTTAGATTTATAAATAAGTTAAACAAAGCATCTAGGGCTGCGTATCTTTTATTATTAGATACGCAGCCCTAGATGCTTTGTTTAACTTATTTGAAAAATTGATCTCTCTCCGTTATATTTACAGTTCAAATCGATTTAAAATTCTTTTATTATACATATTAGGAATCATATATTATTATTTAATTTTATAAATGTACATATATAGTCTATTCTTATTTATATTTGTGTGTATATATTTCAAATTTTAGCCCCAGAGTTGTAAATATTTTATTATCGTTGCGTGAAGGCATTGCGTGATCAACCAAAACAGTTTAAAAACAAGAAAAGCACTGACGAAGATAGGCGTATTGCCTATTGAAATATTGGCATTTTGTATTTAATAAAATGGTTTGTTTTATTTTAGATCAAAAATATGCCTTTTAATTAATTAATATTTATATATTTATTTTGAAAATAGAGTAATCCATAAAGTGATCTTTAATTTAAAAAAAAAGACATATAATTGATTTAAAAAATAATTTATTTACCAATATATTTCAGTTTTTCATGGTACAACAATGTTTTTATATCAACAACAAACTCAACACCACATGAAGAAATATGAAATATTTCAATTTTATACTTATTAACTAGATTTTTTATCGTAAAGATAGAGGCTACCTGGCCGGCATTCATATTTCTATGAAAAATAGACACTTCGGCCAGTTAGAGTTTTTTATTTTCTCAACATTTCGACAAATATCTTTTGTCTTCGTCAGGAGAAGTAAATAAAATAAGGCATTTAGCAAGGCGTTAAAATATATTTTTTTTTTCTCAAAGAGGCTAACAACAAGATAAAATTCAAATAAATAAATTATAATGTTTCTGTGTAACCATGTTGTTATTACTATCTTGATAAAAAAAAAATTACAGAATGATGATTCAATGATATCATATTGAGGAATTTTGTCTAAAATTACATTTGGCTTATATTCCAACAGAACCTTTAAGAGATGATATTATTAATAGAGTTCACCTCTCTACATAGGACATCTTTCATCATCAAAATTACCACTTTTACTATTTATCAAAACTCTGGTAAAACTCTCTAAAACAACTTTGGTTCTGCAACTAGGTGCTGTCCTTCAGAGAGAGGTGCTACTGTACATGCTATTAGAGCTCTTACAAGTTTTTTTTTAGCTTATCCCTAGTACACCTTGTACAGGCCATGATAATCATGGTGGGTAGAAGTAGGCGACTGCTTTTACTGTAAGTGCACCACATGTCTACACGTGTGAAAAGCAATTCAACTTTGCACTTACAAATGTGCCAGAGTCCCATTCGAATATTTGCGCTCGCTGGTAGGGTTGGACTTTTGCAAGAAACTGGGGCCATTTGAACTTTTTTTTTTTTAATCAGAAAAAGTGCTAAATGCAGGAATTGAACCAGGGTCATAGCGGTCGAAAACCAACGGTTTAGACCATCTTTCCACCGACCCCTGCTTTTAAAAGTGATCCATTGATAAGCAATCACTTTAGAAAAATCAAAAATGGCCTCGATGATATAATTAGGAGAGATGAAGGATGTTTCTGAGCGGTCTCTCACTGGAGGTTCTACTGTTTACTTTTGTGTAATAAATGAGCATATTAAAATTCAATATATGCTTATTTTCACACAATACCATTTCTATGGATTGATCAAAGTGATGAGGTCTAATTTGTTTAATAGATAAGAAGCATAAGATGGAAGCACCAAATCCAAAAAAGTAAATAATTGCCTTCTTCAGAAATAAGTACTGAGCAACACCTGCAAGGGTCAATCCCAACAACTATGTGTGTATTCAATACTTTTGTTTTACAATTGTAACATGGACTTGTCTATCTTGTTTCCCTACTGTTTCTTATCTGTATTTCAAACTACATCAGAAAGGAGAGAATTATGGTGATCAAATCCCGCATTGGACCCTTTTTTTTTTCCAACTAAAAAAAAAATTCTCCAATGCCCCCCCTATTTTCTTAAAAAATCTAACCCCGCCAGTGAGTGCCAAGTAATCAAACGGTGTTCTGGTCTGTCTACATGTAAGTGCAAAAGTTGAACATCTTTCTACATGTGGTGCACTGATGCACTCATGATCCACCATGATTTTCATGGCCTATACCACACATATACTAGGGATAATTTTAAAAATAAAGGAATATAATTTCAACAAGTGTAAGAAGGTATGCTATAAAAGCAAAAGCTTAATTTCCTCCCCCCCCCCCCCCCAATACGTCCCTATTTTTCCTCCCCATAGTACATAATTTGGCGCTATGCACTTGTCTTGAGTTAATCAAGGTAATCAAGATCCATCATTGGTTTTGACCGCTATGACCCGGGTTTGATTCCCGCATTGGGAACTTTTTACTGATTAAAAAAAATGCTCCAATGTCCCCCTATTCTTGCATATAAGTCCAACCCCACCAGAGAGTGCAAGTAACCAAACGGGGCTCTGGCACATTTATTTGTAAGTGCAAAAGTCGAACTGCTTTTCATGTGTGTAGACATGTGGTGTACTTACAGTAAAAGCAGTCACCTTCTTCTACCCACCATGTTTATCATGGCCTGTACCACGTGTACTAGGGATAAACAAAAAAAAAAGATCCATCAAGACATGAATTAACTGGCTGGATGTTGCAGGAAGAGCCTCAATCCCAAGAAGCCGCCAGTGACATCCAGCCCAATAGAAGACAACAACAACGTGGTAATTGAGCCCTCACTACCAGATGGCGTAACTACAACAACAGCCCCAGTTGAGCCAAACAGCTACACTTTCAATATGAAGACCTTGCCCCACTGGGCCAAGAAGCAGGTATGTCTCAACACACATACTTTTTGTGAGCTTATTCCAAAATTGTCTACCTCTCCTTAATAATAAGACCAAATCCAAATAAAAAAAAATAGTGTGTGACGTTTCAGTAACAGCATTGTTACCATCTTCAGACAAAAGTACTGAATGATTCAGTACTTTTGTCTGAAGATGGTAACAACGCTGTTACCGAAACGTCACACACTATTTTTTTTATTTGGATTTGGTCTAATTACCTTGTGTTTATAATCTATAATCCAAATTGTGCCTTATCAAGTCTACCTCTCCTGTATAAATATACATTTAAAATAATGCATTTTTGTCTTATCTTTTTGAAGGTATTGCAATATTCATAGAAATGTACTTTCAATTCAATATACTTTCAATGTTACTTTGGGAGAGGCCGCTGCTTATCATCAAACAGCTCGAGGAGCATGAACTCATGGAATTTGTGTAATCTTTACACAAGGGGATAAGAAACAACAACAACTACTTTCAATGCAAGAGGTTTCTATCTATTGGTTTTATACAAAATACTTTTTATTGATATATCAATGAACAATACAGATGTCGTTATCAAAATATTATTAAAAAACTGATTGCATTTTAGTTTTACATCAATACCTCTTGTGGAGATATTAATAAAGTATTTTATATCAAATTACAATATAAGACTTTTTATATTGAAATTATTCATGCTTGTGCAAAATGCTCAAATTTAGAAGAAAGTAAATGAATAACACCAACTTTGACAAATTCATACTCGAATACCAAGTATACACACATGGGATTTACTAATTAATTAATTGGGACTATAACTCTACCTCATCAGTGATTGTAATCCAACTGGTAAATCCTGGTCTATGCGCACCTTGATCATTTACCAGGAATTATAGTTCACCATTACACCTATGTCAGGAGTTCAGCCACAACTCAGGATTAAATCCCATATTAAGCCCTTTTCACAAAAAAAAAAAAGAAAATAATATATGTCGAATCTTGCAGACTCTCTGTTTACTCTGTGGTAGTTGTGACAGCGAAGGTGCTGTCAACTGGAAGTTGGGATTGGATTGGTGAATTTTGCAGTCGTGGTGACAGGAGTGAGGACACAGGATTGGTTGGTCAAGGGAACCGATGCTGACGGACAGAGAGCATGGAGGAGAGTGAGCTTACGCCCCGCGATTTACGCTGGATCAGGAGGCACGTCTAGTACGGATGAGACTTGGAGACGCTACAGAGGCTTCCCCCGTCGGGTGGTGTCACGTGACCTCTATTGAGATTTTGATTGGTCATTCATTACATCATGGAAGATGAAGAATCGCCTTGATTGGTCCAAACGACTGGGAAGCCATCTTTGATAGTTATAGCAGAAAATGTGAGGAGGGAGCATTGACCCAATTAAAGTTGTTTTCAGCGAATTTAACTCCGGGGTCCTTTGTCTTGGAGTTCTCTGGAATAAAAGTGCCGTTGACCTAGCGCTAATGGTGTGAGATGGGAATCTTAACTCTAGGCCTAACTGCAATCGTTTATTAATATCTATAATCGTATTATCTCCTTGAATTTCTCTGTCTGTCTGACATACAGTCCGTGCTTTATTTGGCTCTTAACAGTACATCATGTTATACAGTAAGTTGGTACAGGGTACAAGGTGGTGGGACATATGCAGGGACATGGTAGAATGACTGAGGTTTTAAATGATCAGATATATATATATACAGTAAAACCCCGCTAAGACGAACCATGGATATCACGAACCTTCCCTTATAACGAACCCATCGAAAATCCCAATTCCATTCCATTAAAATTACCATCGCTATAACGAACTTTTCACTTTTCAAGCTAGCGAACTATCGCTATAACGAACCCAATTTTGGTCCCAAAATATTAAATTCTATCAAAAATACCATGCTTATAACGAACTTTTAATTTTAATTCTAAAATTCCAAAATTATAATTTTCAAAACTAATTAAAATTTTGTGTGAGCTCTAGCTCACAGATCGCAATTCAAAACAAAGAATTTAGCGACATTGTGTATTTTTATTCACGTTCTATTTTTATACTGCGCACTTTTATAAATTTTTCATGCCTTATTGAAAACTAAATTTCTTAACTCTACATTAGGAAAATTCCTTAAAACATGATTAAATTATTAAAACCAGTTTTAAAAGATAATGGAAGTGCCAAAGAAAAAGTCGCTCGTACCAAGATATCACTTGAAAAGAAATTAACCATCATAAAAGCTATTGAGAGTGGTACATAGCAAGCGGAACTTCGGAAGAAAATGAAAATGAGCAAAAGTAGCATTTCTACGATATGGCAAAAAAGAAGACTATAAAAAAAAAAATGCTATGAAGATTTCTTTGCTAGATATGAAACCAAATTTTTGAGGAATATGTTAAAGCAGAAAAAAATAACAGACTTCTTCAAGTAAGCCTTTGTATCCTATATTGTAATATAATAATATTTATTTAAAATATATTTTTATACCTTTTAAAATATTATTAATAAAGTTTTATTTAATTTTTATAAATAAGGTATACTTTTCTTGGATTTTTTTTACATATGGGGGGCAGGTTGCATTTATACTAATTAAATTATCAGAGGAACTGATCAAAAAGGCAATATTTTCACATGATTTTGTTTTTATTTTAATATACAGCTTTAATATATAGAAATAGGTTAATTTTTAGGGTGAAAAAAGCCAATATTAAGAGGTAGCCTTTTTTTTTTTTTTTTTTTTGCGCATGCCCTTTAATTATATCCTTAAAAAAAATTTAAATACCCAAACCGTGGCTATAGTGAACCAAAAGTCCCATCCCAATGGGGTTCACTATAGAGGGGTTTTACTGTGCATTGCCTCAATTGGCCCAGAATCTTGCCAAAGTCTAACCCCATCAGTAAGTGCAATTAACCAAATGAGTCTTTGGTACACTTGTAAGTGTGAATGTGTATCTTACTATATATATGTATAGACATGCGGAGTAAGTTCAATAAAAAGCTGTAGCTAACTTCCCACCATGATTATCATGGCTACTTGAGATATGTAAGAAGGCACCTACCCCTCTGTGTGCCCCAGATGGCTGAGGAACTGAGTGCCTCAGTGATGAACAGTTCCCCAGAAGCAGCAGCTCCGGGGCCCAGGGGTCGCTGGGCCCAGAGAATTGACGGCAAGCAGAGCCTGGTGGTGAGATCCTACCTGGAGAATGACGCAGTGATCCCCTTCCCCAACCCCCCTCCCTCCAGTGACCAGGACTCCTCCCCCAGGAGACCCTCCCTTCCCTCAGATAGCCTGCAGGATGCCCCTGAGGTTGGTCAAGTTCTGCATGGAAGCCACTTCTCTGCATCCAACCTTCCACGTTGCATGTTGATATCCTCACCTCTATCTCTGCTCCTCACCTCTTCCTCTGCTTTCCTCTTTTCCTTGACTTGTCTATCGACATGTATATACTCACCTCTTTCTCTGCTATTGTGTTCTTTGACTTATCTCACCACATGTATCTCTGGCATGTTTACAATACTTCACCTCTCTTCATTATTCCTCATGTCCTACCTATCTCCCACTTCCATTCCCTACAAGTTTCCTATAACTTGTCTCAATCCCCTCAGTTCTTCAATGCCTCATTCCTAATCTTCCTCCAATCTTCCTCTCCAGTCTTCCTCCTCTCCACCAACTTTTAACCTTAAATCTTCACCCCCTATCTGCCCATTCTCATTTCCTACCTTGACTTTCTCTTTAATCAGCAGTAAAACAATGCATTTTATAGGAATATTCTTTGCATGTGTACCCAGCCTTAACCCCCCCCCCCCCCTCTCTCTCCATCTGTTGCCGCAATGACATGTCAATCACCTGTGTGCCTGCAACAAAAATATTCCCATCCAATTTCCCTGTATGTGATCTCATATATCCTCAACCCTAACATATAGTTCTTTGTCTCAAGCCTGTTATTCCATTCATATACCTACATCAACCTTTCCTTATTTCTTCTCTTCTTCTTTCTTATCTACATACTGGGTGAAGTAGAATGCGTCTACCTTTGTCATTAGGCCATCATAAATGGCCGCCTCTAACATGAGGAACAGACGCCATGTGCAGCCGCTCCTAACATAGAGTACAAACGCTGCTCATCCTGTATCCCTGGAAAATCCTGTTATTCCATACATGTACCCACATCAACCTTTCCTTATATATATTTCTCTCAACCATTAATCAAATCTTCCACCCTTGATCCCACACCACTTTCACACTTCACTATCTCTTCTCATTGTGTTATATAACTGGAAAAAGAAATGATAGAAAACATAACATTTTGTTGTTGTTGTGAGCTGTTGGTGCAGCGTTGTACTAACCTATCTTCCAAGGCATACAGCAGAACCTCCCTAGAACAACTTAACTTGGGACCAGGAATTTCTGTTGACAAATCTGTAACTACAGAGATATATATATGGATACCTGACATATTAGAATTATTATAAAGCAATAAGACACCATCTATATATTGCAAATGAAAACATTTAGACACGAAAGTTTCTTTTACACTTCAATCAAGCTTCTAATGTCTTTACTGCGATGAAAAAATATTAGGAGAGCTTGACTAAATCAGTGGTGAACCCTCCTAGCAGTTTCACCAATTCTCTAGGAATGATCAAGGGGATTATCCTCTAATTCATACTGTTGTGATTTATACCAGTTCTACACTGGGGGGGTCAATGGAAGGATGGTCTAAATTGTTTGTTTCTGACTGTTACGACCCGGGTTCAATTCTCTCATTGGGCACTTTTTTTCTGATTAAAAAAAAAAATGCTTCAATGGCCCCCAATTCTTGCAAAAGTCCAACCCCACCAGCGAGTGCAAGTAACCAAACGGGGCTCTGGCACATTTGTAAGTGCAAAGTCAAACTGCTTTTCACATGTGTAGACATGTGGTGCACTTACAGTTAAAGCAGTCACCTTCTTCTACCCACCATGATTATCATGGCCTGTACCACGTGTACTAGGGATAAGCAAAAAAAAAAAAAACAGTTCTATAACTTAATTGTTGCTGTGAGGCAATATGTTTTGTAAATATATATTCTCTCACGAGTGTCTGTGCCATAGGATCAACAACAAGAGCATAATCACAAGAATGGAGATTTTGAACCTTCAGAACAAAGCCTCCATCATATTCTTCAGAATGATGACTTCCCTACAGTAGGTTCTCTTCCTTGTTATCTGTGAGTGTAGTGAGACAGGGAAGTGTGTGCAGCATCTCTCCAGGGGCAACGTCACGTTGACTAGGGGAGGGGACAAACCTGGAGAACAGGATTTCAACCGACCCTCGAGTAGTATTGATCTAGAGGAGGGAGCTGGGTCAGAGACGGACTGCAGCGATGACATCTTCTACCTTCCTCTGAATGGTGGAGGGGACTACAGTAATGGGTAGGTTTTGTACTCCCAGCTTTATATAATAGAACCTTTTAAAATTACAAAATATTTTCTCACAATAAGTTTCTTTTTATTTCAAAACTCTAGCTTTCAAGTGATAATCACTCTTCAACAGGCTTAATAAAACATTGACTATATCCTACAAGAAATATTTACAAAAACATACGCGCGCAGCGTGGATAGTCACAACTGAAAATTTTAAATTGATATGTAATTTTAAACAATTTTATGGAATATATCTATTTACATTTTTAGGCCATCCAGAACTTTATCATGAATAATAGAACCTCTCTGGAACCTAGCTGCACAGCGATCCTTTAGTGTCCTCTTAATGGAGAGCACATAATTGTTAAAAAATGGTAACTTTTGATGATGGAATCTGCCTTTTGTATAAAAGTCTCGCTCTCAGAGATATTCTACTCTATCATTAGAGAGTGTCAGTTTAGAAATTACTCTGTGGCGACCACACTTTACCTCAGCGTGCACGAACTGGGACAAAGCTTCACTATACTTACGGGCATTAATGTGGCGGCCTCACTACGCCTCGGCAAGTGCGAGCTGGGAGAACACCTCACTACACATGCGCAGGCGGCATCCAGGACTCTTGCCACGCGCGTCGTTAGAACAACAAGGCTTGCTTCCAGCGGCCGTTACTTCTTTCCTCTCTATATATTTCGGGGCTTTAAATAAATGAATTTATTTTAAAAATAATTATAATTTTATCAGCAGCCTTTTCACAAGCCACACCAACACGCATGCAACCATCCCACAGCTCTTTAAAATTTTATAAATTCTTAATAAACCTTATAATTGAAACTCATTTTTGCTTCCTCTCCCCAGATAGAAAAGCTCTAAATGTTGATAAATGGCTAGTAATGCTGTGTCTCTGTACACCCCACGATATAAGCCCAACATGGGTGTGCAGGGTGGACTTCCAGGTGAGAGAGGCCCCAGAAGGTCAACAAAGAAACGGCTCCATCTCTGAGCCTAGCTCCATACAAGGTAAGTACTGTTGGGATTGAGGTCTACATCCCACTTAATTCTAACATCTTACTCTTAAATAACACAATCCTGAACTAACATGTCTGAAATTTATTTGGCAAACATCATTCAGAGATAAGTTTCTTTTAACATAGTTTTCTTTTAAAAATAAGGCTTATTTTGGATTTTAATAAGATTTTTTATTAATCCAATATTTCGATGGAACAATTGTCCATCTTTTACTAGGTTTTTTGTTATGAAGCACACAGCAAGTCGCGCGCTTCAGGTGAGCCACTGACAAGATTATTGGCCGATAAACTAACTATGATAAACATTTTAATGAATGTTTAAAATGTACCAAAATATTGGATTAAAATCGTATTAAAATCCAAAATAAAGCCCTATTTTTAAAATATATATTATGGATGGCTCTATATTCAGAATAGTTTTCTTTATATATAGCTTTCAGGCTTTAATGCCCTTCTAATGGAGTATTCTTAACTATAACGTTGCCTTTAAAAAGAGAAAAATGTTGTATATATATATTAATTAATTGTTACCACAGAGTGTGTATAAGCTCACAGGTAAATAGGCGCTAACCGAAACAGAAAAAAAGTTCCTTTGTTTAATATTAGTTTCCCTTTTATATTTTGTTCTCTCTCTTGTAAATCAATAAATATAATGTTTAATTAATAATTATTGGAATCAGTTTCATTAAAAATATTCTAAGCAAAGTCAACAAAAAATCTTATTTATACTTTATGCATTTCTCTCTCTAAGAGACTGCATTTAGTTAAAAATACTCCTGTAGATGGGTGTTAAAGCTAGAGATATTAAAAAGTGTATTTATAAGAAACATATCTCTGAATGAATTTTCATCCTATAGCACAAGGGATTATAATTTTTTAAATATAAAAGTTCACAATTCGATCAAATAATCCCTTGAATTAATATTAAAATTCCCTGAGCCCAGCCCATAACCCCCAAGTGAAGCACGCGCAACAGAAGCCCGCGTTGATCGTGCTTTTAAAGCAAATGTAAACAGAAAATGGACTTTATTTAATTTTAAATCATATTTCATTGGCGTATTAATCATATGAAGCATTTTCTCCTGTAGAAGGGCTTACTTGCCCGAAAGCTCGAGATTTTTTAAATAAAAAATATTTTTAAAAGAAACTTTTCCCTGGAGGCTTATGTTTTTATTTTAATAATTAAATATAAAAGTGTTGTTGTTTTTCAGCAGAGATTTAATATAAATGGAACATTAGAGCCTCATCTGTATGTCTGAATGGAAATTAATCAATGATATTTTTCTTTAGTTAAAACAACTCCCTAATGTTCTCAACTTTGATATAAAATTTAGGCTGTTCTGGCTGTAGTGAACCTTTCTCAGAGATTCCACCACATTTTAATCTTTATTTTTTCAAAATACCAATAAATTGTGCTCAATAAAAAATGCAGGGCATATACTAATTCAGCTTAATACAATATTGAAGCTGTTTGGAGATTAAAAATGGCCAAACCACTGGGAAGGTTCACCACTGAGGGTTCTCTCTTTCAATTTTTAATCATTGCAGTTTAAGGGCTGTAGAAATGTTATTTTAAGTAGTTTCAACAAACACTTAGTTGATGATTACAGTTTAATCTATACCAGACCACTCTAATATTCTTTTATTGGAGTATTATTCTAGTACTCTAGTGATAATCTAGTATCTAATGCTCATAGTAGAATGATCTGGTAGATTGAAATTGGGAAATCTCTGAAAGTTCACCTTTGTTGAACCAAGGAATTGAAGTATTTTAAAGATAGATAAAATACTTAACAAAACCAAATGAGTCATCAAAGAATGTGAATATTTATTCTATGTAAATCTCTTTATTTGTACCTTTGAATATGTTGCCTAGTATCTTCTGTCATCACAAGGTAATAAGACCAAATCCAAATAAATAAATAGTGTGTGACGTTTCGGTAACAACATTGTTACCATCTTCAGACAAAATTTCTCATTCAGTACTTTTGTCTGAAGATGGTAACAACACTGTTACCGAAACTTCACACACTATTAAATTATTTGGATTTGGTCTTATTACATTGTGTTTATAATCTATAATCCAAATTGTGCCTTATCATTATCTTCTGTCATGTTTTTCATTGCTCTATGATGGAAAGGGATCTGTCCCCTAATTCTGTACACAAATCTGACCTCATTCTGAAAGGTGTAAGTTGTTGGCATTGTCACAGAGTTGTTCTAGGATCAAAATTAATAAAACTTTGTGTATAAATGCTACACTTAAGTATTCTTACGATGTAACAATTTTGTTTTCCAGAACTTTATGGATTTGTTTTCAAATTCTCAAGTTGACCTGAACAGTTATTAGTATAAAAATAACAATTAGTTGCAATGTTGAGAAAGCCAGACCCCCCGGTGTCTTCCATACTTAGGAAACTAGCTGCCTTTAGATCTTTATAGTTTCATCATTCTACAAGGCTATTGAATGTTCAGAGCTTCCTGTTACTGAATAGTCCCACTCAACTTTGTTCCTTGTGTTTCTCATTGCTTTGTTGAATGTCATGTGAATTCTCTCCCTATTTCTTCCCTTGTCAACCACCAAACATCGTATGTTGTGTTGCGGTGAAGTTATGGTGCAGACTGTGTGGTTATTTTCCAGGGTGGGTGACTTCTCTACCGCAATTTTATCGAGGTGGGTAGTGGTTGTTGGTGGGTTTCACAACTTGGTGGTGGTGGTGGTTTACTGGATCTTATCTCATCCCTCTTACCTCTCTTTCTCTCTTTAATCTTTACTTGAAATGATTGTGGTTTGCTTGCTCTTCCTTATTGTGACCTTTGCCTTTTACACACACACATACACACAAAAGCCTTTATTAAGACACACAGGTCTTACAGAGGATTCTCCTTGGGGTTACAAGATCTTTGCCTTTTAATGCAGCACTGTAGAACCTCCCTCCCTGTAAAAGACAACATCTAGTTGCAGAGCTAAAGTGTCCTTTAGGGAGAGAGGTTTTCTCTTACTCGAGAAGAGCTAATTGTTAAAAAAGATTGCCCTTGTGAAAATTGCTCTTTGTATAAAGAAGTCCTCTTGGAGAGATTCTGCTATATCACTAGTCTCCCAGAGAGATGTCCTTAAGGTGAAATTGTCCTCTCATGGAGGTTCTTCAGTATAACCTCTTTAATTAAGCTGACTATAACCAGTTTTCATATTAATTAAAAATATTAATATTTGAATATCCTGGAGAATACCAGTTCTGTCAAGTTCTCAATGTCAGCCAATATCATATTGACATACAGTTACTACATACCTATTGCCAGGGTTTTGGTGTAACTGAAGTTTTCTTTGCTTCTCTTCACAATTGGTGTATACCTTTCTAAAGAATGATTTTTTTTTTTTCCTCAAGAAAATAGAGTTCTTTTTTTTTTATATAAACTTAATTTCAATATAAAATAATACAAATATAACCAACACAAGGTAATAAGACCAAATCCAAATAAATAAATAGTGTGTGACGTTTCGGTAACAGCATTGTTACCATCTTCAGACAAAAGTACTGAATGTATTATGTATATATAAATGTACAATCATTCAGTACTTTTGTCTGAAGATGGTAACAATGCTGTTACCGAAACGTCACACACTATTTATTTATTTGGATTTGGTCTTATTACCTTGTGTTTATAATCTACTAGCGGACGTACCCGGCTTCGCCCGAGGTTTCACCCGAGTAAAGGTTTGTCTAACGAACTTATAAAATCTTATAAAACTTATTAAAAAAAAGATATATTTTGATAATTTGAAACTCGTAAATTTGAATATCTCGATAAAGTGAACATTTTTTCCCGGTCCCTGTGTGCCGTGTCATCCTGAATTTTGTTTTCATAATTTTCTACATTACAAAATCATCGTTTTATCTAGTGAACATATTTTCCCGGTCCCTTGAAAAATACTCGATAAGTTGAATAAAATCATGGTCGTGAATCTCTCGATAAAGTGATTATTTTTTCCCGGTCCCTGTGTGCCGTGTCTTCCTGAATTTTGTCTTTCCTAATTTTCTACATTACAAAATCATCGTTTTATCTACATATTTTCCCGGTCCCTTGAAAAATACTCGATAAGTTGAATAGAATCATGGTCGTTTACGGAAGATGGACGTTGTTCCCGGAGGTCACCTGCCCCCCGCGCGCCAGGACCTATTGATCCCTCTGATTGGCCGGCGGCCGGACGGGGGTGGGGGGGCTCTTGATCCCTCTGATTGGTCGGTGGGAACTTGGACTGTCCAATGGCCGGCGGCCGGACGGGGGGGCAGACCTAAGCCTATCTCCGTTCGTAAAACTTTCCGGAGATACACCTAATAATATCCCAATATTTCGCGGCGCATCCTAAAATTTAATATTTAAACGATACTCAGTATTTCTTTTGATTTTTATATATCATATATATCGTCTTGCACAATTATTTAAACTTTTAAAATAAAGTACAATACTTAAAATAAATTATGTTTCCTATAAATCTAAAATTAGAAAATAAACTTTTAAATCGGTAACCTCGAGGAGATAGCACTAAAGCACTAATATTTGAATTAGTTTTACTTAATATATTAGCCCTGAAAGACCCAAGGTCATCAGGCGTGGACCAAAACCTAAGCCTATCTCGGTCTCAATGGTGGCGTTGCTTGCGAGAAAGCACTAATATTTGAATTAGTTTTGTTGTTGTTGTTTCTTATCCCCTTGTGTAAAGATTACACAAATTCCATGAGTTCATGCTCCTCGAGCTGTTTTATGATGAGCAGCGGCCTCTCCCAAAGGTCCTGTTTAGTGCATCTAATGCAAGCCAAAATGTGTTCTGGAGCTGCAGGTACCAAACTACATTTTGGTTTTACTTGGTTTTAGTTTTACTTGATATATTAGCCCTGAAAGACCCAAGGTCATCAGGCGTGGACCAAAACCTAAGCCTATCTCGGTCTCAATGGTGGCGTTGCTTGCGAGTTAAAACTACAAATCTGCAAATAACTCTAAGGATATTAAAGATATTCAAGAAATTATTTTTCGTAAACCTACCCGGGGATATGCCTAATAATATCCCAAAATTTCACGGCGATTGGATGTATGGTTTTCGAATCCATAGAGGACACACAGACACACACACACACACACAGACACACAGACATTCAATTTTATATATATAGATAATCCAAATTGTGCCTTATCAAAAATATAATCAGTTTTTAAATCTTGTCAAAACCATTGGTTTTGGGTTTGAACTGACTATAATTCAGCAGGAGTTTGTTTACTAAGAATGTTGAATTAGAGGTTTGACTGTATATGGATGGCACTGAGGAGTTATCTATCATAAATAGTAACTGGCTGGGAATGTAATAATGTAACTCCCATTTATCAATAGCTCCTAATAGTGAATAAGTATTTTAAACACAAGGTAATAAGACCAAATTCAAATAAATAAATAGTGTGTGAGGTTTCGGTAACAACGTTGTTACCATCTTCAGACAAAAGTATTGAATGAGAAATTTTACCACAGCATGGTTTAAATAGTTACTGTGAAAAAATAGTACAAATGTAATATTGTACTGGGATAAGGTGCATAAATTAAGAAAAAGGCATCTACTTATCGTGCAACTGAAAGTTGCTGATGGCTTGTGCCATCTATCGGAAGGATGGATACATAATCAAGAATGGGTATTTGGGCAATTCTGGAATAAATAAAAATCAACAAGAATATTTGATATTTATTCCGATAGATGGCGCAAGCCAGCAGCAACTTTCAGTTGCACGATAAGTAGATGCCTTTTTCTTAAATTAAATAGTTACTGTTATCAAATGTGTAAACAATCTTATTATTATTATCTTCGTCTTATCTGCTATCTTGTTTACACACTTGATAACAGTAACTATTTAAATTACCTACCTTACTTATTACCTTGTGTTTATAATCTATAATCCAAATTGTGCCTTATCATGAATATGTATTTAAATTGTAATGTAAATAAATTAGTCATTGATTTGCAACAAAATTATTAAACTTCATTTATTAGAATTTAAGATTCATTGATATATACTTGGGAAGGTATTTTTGCTCTCCCATTAAATCGCACATGTTAACTTGACTTGTACAGTAGAGCCTCTCTGTAAAAGGACACCTAGTTGCAAGGAAAAAGTGTCCTTTAGGGAGAGGTGCCCTCTAACCGGAGAGTTGATAAATAGTAAAAATGGGAATTTTGGTGATGTAAATTGTCCTTTGTAGAGAGGTGTCGTCTAGCAAGAGTGTCCTCTCATGGAGGTTCTACTGTATATAAATTTTTCTTATCAAAACCAAAATGATATAATGTGCTCCTAAAAAAAAAGGTAAACTAGTACAGTCGAACTTGGATAATTCGAACCCCAAGGGACCATAAAAAAATTTGAATTAAAGATGTTTTGAATTAAAGAGGTTTTCAAATTAAAGAAGTTCGAATTATCCAAGTTCTACTGTTTTTTGTTTAGATTGTATACCTGGCTGATGCTCAGACTTTTTTTTTTTTTTGCTTATCCCTAGTACACCTGGTACAGGCCATGATAATCATGGTGGGTAGAAGTAGGCGACTGCTTTTACTGTAAGTGCACCACATATCTACACATGTGAAAAGCAGTTCGACTTTGCACTTACAAATATGTCAGAGCCCCGTTTGGTTACTTGCACTCGCTGGTAGGTTTGGACTTTTGCAAGAAACGGAGGACATTGGAGCATTTTTTTTCTTAAATCAGAAAAAAGTGTCCAATGCGGAAATTGAACCCGGGTCTTAGTGAACAAAGACCAACGGTTTATACTATCCTTCTACCGAACCCCCTGATGCTCAGACTAAATTGATAATGATGTAAATAGGCTTATGTCCCATGTGGCCAGTACTCAATACTTTGTTCATGAAATATTATGTGTTGAATCCCAGTCAAGGAGGACACAGTAGTTTGGAGTAAGGACTTGAAGGAGTAGATAGAGAAGATGTGAAGCCAAGAAAAGGAGGTTGTGATGGCTTGGAGAGATATGGCTACTAATGATTGAATTCAATGATTGAATGGTTTGATTGAATGATTGAACTTTTTTTTTCTCCTTGACCAATTTTCTTTGGACAATTATGTAAAATAATTGAATTGTATATAAGCTTGTATATAGCCAATTTGTTATGATGTAAAGAGATGTACTGACACAAATATTCCTGAGTTTGGGATATCGCGTTATAGGATGTTAATTAATTAATGATTGAATTCAAGCGTCTTTTTTTTTTTTGCTTATTATCCCCAGTACACTTGGTACAGACCATGATAATCATGGTGGGTAGAAGTAGGCGACTGCTTTTACTGTACGTACACCACATGTCTACACATGTGAAAATCAGTTTGACTTTTGTACTTACAAATGTGCCAGAGCCCCGTTTGGTTACTTGTACTCACTGGTGGGGTTGGACTTTTGCAAGAATCGGGGGCCATTGGAGTACTTTTTCAAGGGTCTTCTCAGAGGAATGACCAGAGAATTGAGGGGACAATGACCTTTCTGCAAGAAGGCGAGAGATATATCTATAGACATTATGATCTCTTGAGGCTTAGCATTCTTATTTAGGAATTTCTCTTTTTTTTTTTTCATACATCCTCGCAGGTTATATTTTTATTTAAGACTTCAGTACAAGGTACCTTGATTCTTAATATATATCACATGCATATACTGTATTCACTCATGTACAAAACTTAAGGAAGTTGTACCTTTTAGAATGTATATTGAGATTAAGACAATAACTCTGAAAGATATTACAGTGACACCTTTATTGAAGACACACAAGATAACCAAGTGTGAACAAAATTAACTCTGTCTCCTTAAAAAAAAAAGACGACCAGAAACATCAAAGACTTTTCCACTTCCTTAAGTTTTGTCCATGAGTGTATATATCTTATATTCATAATTCCTACAATATAACTGGTGACATTGAAGAATTTACACTTCCTAAAGTTTTGTCTATGAGTGTATATGTGACAATATCGTTGCGGAATTTCTTGTTGTTGGATGCGAATGGTGAGATTTGATTGAAGCGCAGTCGTTTGAGTGGAAGTTGCAGCATACAGTTAGGAATAATCAGGACACGTGATGGGGTTTGAAAATGAAAGGCAACTGGATTGGAGGAAAGAAAGCTTGAGAAGAGCGGAGCGATTTGGATTGTTAATTATCTGATCACATGGCGGTGATTGAACTTAGCTGTGGGATGAGCAGAGGGAGAGAGGCCTCGAGAGTAGATGTCACCTTGTTGGAAGCGGAATCACAACTGTAGGTGTTGTTCCTATGAGAGCTAAAACACTACTAGGTCCGAACTCGGCGAGAGCGAGTGAACAACTGACCATTCTTGCTTTTCGATTTAACACCAAGACTCAGTTTCTTTTTGATTGGTCGAAAGATGTCACATGATCTTTTCCTATTGGTTGACCTACTTAGTGGGTACTTTCTAATTGGACCGGCGGCTGCTTTGATGGAAGATACCGCCGATCTTGTCATGGAGTGTCGGGTGTTATTTCGACCCTATTTACTTCCGCGTTATCAAATACGTCCGGCCTTCTGTCAGGAAGTATGGGGTGTCTCTCTACTTTTATAACTTCTGGTCACCAGATACGTCCTGCTTTGCCGGAAATATTGGGCGTTAGCTTAACATTTATAACTTCTGCGGTCACTAGATACGTCCGGTCTCTGCCCCTGCAATATTGACGGGGGTGCCAAGAATAGTCGTGCCAGCTTTAGGCCTACTTCCTATGTCTTATTGCTACTTGCTTTCCTCCAGTTACCTTATTCTTTATTAAATCTTTGAAAATCATACATGGTACATACATAGTGGGTCGGGGGTGCATTTAATTATATACAAATTATGACAGATGCGCCCCCTACAAGTGAAGAATTCAAGAAGGGGTTAGCCTGAGAGAATTCTGTAAAGTGAAAAATAATTTTGTGGGAAAATTAGTTGTGGGTATTGAGAGGTTATATACAAGTATTGGTGGTGATATAAGAGGTAATAGAGTGGTGTTGATGATATAGGTTGAGTATAATTAATAGAAATCAAAAATTTTTAATTGTAAGAAATCAATGAATGCTATGGTACATAGTGGGCTAAAAAGAAAGGAAAATGCGCCTAAACGAATTCTACTCGAGATAGGAAATGAAATCGAGGGAGTTCTATTAAGGCTTTTGAAATCAAAATAAAAATAATATAAAAATAGTTGAATGAAATCAAAATTGAATGTGTTTGGTTGAAAAAGAAAAATTGTTTTGTTGCATGGTGATAAGGGAAAATGCCTAGTTACTTTTTTGCTCGAATTTTGGAAAAGAATTCGAGGAAATTTCATAAGGTCTTTTGAAATCAAAATAAAATAAAATAAAAGGTTTTTGAGTGAAATCAAAGTTGAGTGCTTGGTTGAATGAAAAAAAAGGAAAAGGAAAAATGAAAAATAAAAGGTTTCCAAAAATAGGATGATTTAATGTTTTTAGTGTAACCGAAAACCAATGAGTTTTCGTTGATAATGAAGTTATACTAATATAAGTTAAGTGATAAATAGAATGATAATTGATAGTTAAATATGATAATAATTTGAATAAATTGTTAATTTGGTTAAATATTTTGAATTTAATTGAAAAATAGTAAAATTGGTTAATGTATAAATAAAAAAAAATGTATTGAATTGAGTTCTTTTGTATCTACATGCCCTATAAATTTTTTAATTGCTCAATTATGCCCTATAAATTTTTTGTCTCATCTGTAGTGACACTTAGGTGAAAACGTGATTCTACCCCTCAAGTGCGTTTATGCTATGTGTACAGGAGACATGGAAATCTATATAACCTTTATGTGTAATTTTTTGTCTTTGTGTGTGTTGTGAAAAAATGTTAGAAGTCTGTTGTGTAAGAAATGTGTGAGCGAGTTCTATGTGTTGTCTTGTGGATGTGGAATTGGATGGTAAAAATCGATATGTAGACTCGAACTGGAATCCAAAATCGGTGGCATAGCGAGGTTCCCAGTTGACCTCAATAGGGGACCTTCTCATTGTAATTAGAGATACGGAAGTGGGGTGTGTCGGGTAAAAGAGAGGGAATGAAATTGGAGATCGGACGAGGCGCTCCGCTTTGTTTGCATAGGCCGAATTTATCGCCGCGGACTACACTTCCTGTCGCGGTGTCTCAAAATTCTCACTTCCTGCCGCTTATTTATTTTGGGGTGCGGCTCGGGTCTTGTTTTTGGAGTATGACTTCTCCGACATTGGTTGGTCATCCTTCAATTACTTCTATCTCTTCGGAGTCTATTTAGATTTTCTGCAAAGATGTTTCCTAATGTTTGTCCAAAATTAAAAACTGCCTCTTGTAGTTCGAAGATTTTATGAGCGGGCATGGTATAGATAAACAAGTAATTAATGAATAAAATTGGGATACATTTGTATGGTAGAACTAACATACAAAGGATGAAAATCAGATGAAAGATAGGGTATTGCCCCATGTTCGTCCATATTTTTGTAACTGGGGACTCTGAAATATTTGCTTGAACCTTATTAATTGTAGAATTTGAATGATTGGTAGATTCGCAGTTCTCCTGTTTGATATCTTTAGGGAGTGGTGTGATATGATTGAGCTGGTTGTCAGGTTTGCAGTTTTTAACATCGGGGAAGAGTGATGCAAATCGTCTTGTTGCAAAAATGGCAGGGTCTAAATGCCTGAAAGGTTCGCTGCTGGTGGGTTTGAACCTTAATGACTCTGTTGGGAATAATTCGGGTGTTAAATGTTTGAAAGGGAACGTGTAATTGGGGTTGTGCTTTATATGATATGTGCTAACGGCGGGTGGTGATATATAACGGATTTTTTCTGTATACAGTTTAAGTTTGTTGACGTGGATTGTGTCAGTGTCTCTTTGAAGTGGTTGATTTGGTCGATCTATGCGGACCACATTTGGTGAAATAATTTCTAATATTGTGTGAGGTCCTGTGAAATATGGCGCAAGTTTCCCTGTATTTGGGTGGTGATATAATTTTACTAACACTAGATCACCTACTTCGAAATGTGGTTGCTTGTGTCGTTGGTCATAAATGTTTTTGTCTTGTAAATGTTTGTTTTGTGTGCGTGTGTGTGCAATTTTTCTAGCTTTGTCGATATCTGGGTACGGTGTGTTATGATTAGAGATTTCTGGGGGTAGGATACCAAACATTAAGTATATGGGTGGAAAACCTGTGGTAGAGTGGGGTGTCTTGTTATATATAAGTGTAACCTTCTTGACCAACTTGGTCCATGCGACCTTAGGATTTTCTAGGTGTAATAACCTAAGTTTTCCCGTGAGGGTGGCGTTCAGGCGTTCACATAGGCCGTTGGCTTGTGGGTTGTTGCTGGTTGTGATTAACGGGTGAATATTTCTATTAAGGAGAAAACTACGAAATTTGGGTGAAGTGAAGGCAGGGGCTCTATCCGTAAGAAGGCGTTTTGGAGAGCCATCCTGTAATACTCGCTTAAGTACCTGTTGGTAGGTGATGATGCTGGTGGATTTAGATGGAAAAGTCCACGCGTAGCGCGACAAATGATCGACTACCACATGGAGGTATATTTTGGTGTTGCCATATTTGGCAAATCCTGCTATGGTGTCAAGTGATAAAAGGTCGAAGGGTTCTTTAGATTCCGGAGGTTGACTTAATTCTCCGTAAGTGGGTCCTACTGGACGTTTTGTTAATTGGCAGGTGGGACAGGTCTTAACCTTTTGTTTAATATCTTTGGACATACCTTGCCAGTAATATTGCGTGGATATGAGTCGTGACATTTGTGAAATACCGGGGTGATTGTATTGTGTGTGTACTGTTTGTAAGAGTTGTTGTATGAGTGGTTTTGGAAGTATAATCTTGGTTACACCTTTTCGGGAAACTGAATGTAATCCATTATGATCAATGGTCAAACTAGACTCTTTCGATGGAGGAGGTTGGTGGGTCTTGATAAGGGTGGCGTCCAAGAATCCACAAAACGGGTTACGGGACAAGAGATCTGCTTCATATTGTAGTTTTCCCTTTATGTAGCGGACCTCATATTCGTAACTCGATAGTCGTAAGCTCCATCGAAACAGTCTGCCGGACGGGTTTTTGATGGTTTTCAGCCACTGCAATGCGTGATGGTCAGAAAATATAGTAAATTTTCTGCCCATAAGATATATGCGAAACTTCTCCATACTCTCAACGATTGCTAAGCACTCAAGTTCAGAGATGGAGTAGTTTTTCTCGGGTGGGCGCAATGTTCGGCTGAAATATTGAACTGGATATACGTTCCCGTCAGGGTGAACTTGTTTGAGAATGCCTGCTATACCGAGGGTGGATGCATCGCAATACACTTGGCATGGCAGACCTTCTTTGTAAAGGTGTAAAATGGGGTGTTGTGTGAGGTTTCCTTTCAGGTCAATGAACGCCTCTTGACAAGCTTCATTCCAGTTCCACACAACGTCCTTTTTGAGGAGATTGTTGAGTGGTGCTCGCAAGCGAGCGTATTCCGGAATGAATTTGTTATAGACGTTCACAGCGCCTAAGAAGGATTGTAGTGTTTTTCGGTTGTGTGGTTGTTTGATGGCGTGGATGATGTCGGTATTGCGTGTAAGTGGTGTAATTGTACCAGCTGTGATGGTGTAACCTAGAAAATTTATGGATTGCTTAAAAAATTCGCATTTTGCGAAGTTAAGTTGTAACTTCTCCGCTTCGCAAAAGGCGAAAAATTGTCGCAGGTGGTTTTGATGTTCCTCCAATGTGTTGGAGTAAATGATGAAATCATCAAAGTAATGTGCCACACAGTCAAGTCCGTGTCTCTGTAGGACCTGACTTATGGCTCGTTCGTAAATCTGAGGACTGGTTTTTAACCCGAAAGGTAATCGAGTGGGTTGGTATAATCCTTCAAAGGTGGCAAATGCTAACAGTGGTCGAGAATCGGGGTGTATTGGGACTTGCCAATACGCAGAGGATATGTCGGCCGTGGAGAAATATTTGGCTTGTGCGAGGTGGTCTAGGATATCCTCGATTCTCGGGAGGGGATGGACATCAGAGCTGATTAGCTCGTTCACCTTCCTATAATCGATACAAAACCGTTTGGTCTTGTCGCGCTTAGTGACGAGGGTGACAGGGCTCGAGAAAGGTGAAAAAGATTGTTCTATGATGCCGTTCTCCAGCATTTGTTGTATTTGGTTACGGATTTCTTGTTGGTCACATATCGGAACACGATATGGACGTATGGTGATTATTTTTTCGGAATTCGTGGGTATTTTTACTGGTGGAATCCGTAAGCATGGTACGTTGAATTTGTCCTGTGAAAAAATGTGAGTGTACCTTTGTAGAAGTGTTGTGAACTGTGGTGTATAATGAGTGTTAGGTGTTGTGTTGTAGTATGCATGTGGTAAAGGGTTTTGTTGTGTATTAGTGTGAGTGTCGAGTTCGTTGTGTGGGTTGGTCATGTGAGAGTTGTGCAACGGTGTGTGATCACCTATGTTTTTGGTATGCGAGTTATCCCGCTGTGTGGGTGCGTTTTGGACAGGTTCATAAGTTGAAGTTGTTGTGGTTTGATTATTTGAGGGCATGTAAAAAAGGCAATTGGCTTTAGTGAAAAAGGGGCATGTAGATAAGTGGGTTTTTCTCAATGAATGCACGCAATGGTTGTCATAGGCGGAAAGTTGGGATGCGGGGAAAATTTTTTGTGACATCGCCTGACACTGCCAGTACGTGCATACATTGGACACATGATTAAAATGGTAGGAAAGGGTAGACAATGGGGCGCCCAGCTGGAATATAGTGCATTTATTAAAATCTATGGTTAATCTGAATTTATGGAGGCTATTGATACTAAGAATTCCAAATGGCAATGGTGCATTCACTACATGGAAATTCTCCTTTCGTGATATTTGTCCTATTGTCAGTGGGATAGATAGTTTACCCATGGTTTTTGCAAATCCGTTTAGGGTTTGGAGGTGTAGTGAATGTCCCTCAAGGGTTAAATTAGGCAGGTGGGTTTTTAGCATATGATAAATATTATATGGCACTATACTCAGGCTGGCGCCTGTATCAATTAAAAAGGGGCATGATACATTAGGGGCTAGAAAAAGTTTGACAGTCAGTTGGTTTAGGGAGCCTACCTCAGTCTCGAAAGGGCTGCTCGGCTGGGGTGTCTCTGGCTTGACTTGGTTGTTGTGGAATCGGAACTGGTGATTTTGGGACCGTTTGCACTGTCCGGACTTTTTCGTGGGTCGTCGGGACTGGTCGACGTCGGCATTCGCTGTGCCAGTGTCTCGCGCCGCAGAACTTGCAGTTGGACGGCGGAAGAGGTGCATTCCATGCACCTGGGCGTCGGGGTGTGCTGTGGTACGGACCCGACATTGTGGGTGGTTGATCTTCTCTGGGTCGCGTTGTCTGTACACTGGGCCCGTGGATCCGCTGTACAAGTCGGAACCACTCTCCTAGGTTCTCGGGAGGCACTACGCGGACTAGGCGCTGGTCGTTGAATGGCAGTCCTTCTGTCAGTGTCTCGAGGATCACCTCTTGTGGAAGTCCTAGTTGCAATCCCATGGCGGTTTTTTCCCGGTAGTAGGTCTCTAGGTTGGCTTGTCCAGTAAGTTTCATGGCGAAATATCTCGCAAAGGACGCTTCGCTTGACTCAGGGTAGAGATCTAGGAGGATTTGTCTCACCTGGAAATAACTCCGGTCGGCCAGCCGAAGTTTCCTGAAGAGCTCCAGGGGTTGTCGCACCAGGTAGTTTGGCAGGCGCAGTAATTTTTCTTGTTCTCCCATGGAGGCGTCTTCCATTTTTCGGTCGAACGTCTGGAAAAACTGTGTCGCGCTGTATGTGCCGTCGAAAGGCGAGATTGTCGCCTCAGATCCATAAGAAATTTTTACTCGGGTCAGGAGCGTTGACAGCTGGGTGACGACGTCCGCTAGGGGCGCAGTTGTCTCGCCCGTCTCTCTTACTTCCTGCCTCCCTTCCGTTGTTGTTTCCGTCGGGCCGTCCGACTTTATGCCTATGGGATCCTGATTAAGCTCCATAATATCTTTATCCTGTCGACTTATCCGTTCTGTGACAATATCGTTGCGGAATTTCTTGTTGTTGGATGCGAATGGTGAGATTTGATTGAAGCGCAGTCGTTTGAGTGGAAGTTGCAGCATACAGTTAGGAATAATCAGGACACGTGATGGGGTTTGAAAATGAAAGGCAACTGGATTGGAGGAAAGAAAGCTTGAGAAGAGCGGAGCGATTTGGATTGTTAATTATCTGATCACATGGCGGTGATTGAACTTAGCTGTGGGATGAGCAGAGGGAGAGAGGCCTCGAGAGTAGATGTCACCTTGTTAGAAGCGGAATCACAACTGTAGGTGTTGTTCCTATGAGAGCTAAAACACTACTAGGTCCGAACTCGGCGAGAGCGAGTGAACAACTGACCATTCTTGCTTTTCGATTTAACACCAAGACTCAGTTTCTTTTTGATTGGTCGAGAGATGTCACATGATCTTTTCCTATTGGTTGACCTACTTAGTGGGTACTTTCTAATTGGACCGGCGGCTGCTTTGATGGAAGATACCGCCGATCTTGTCATGGAGTGTCGGGTGTTATTTCGACCCTATTTACTTCCGAGTTATCAAATACGTCCGGCCTTCTGTCAGGAAGTATGGGGTGTCTCTCTACTTTTATAACTTCTGGTCACCAGATACGTCCTGCTTTGCCGGAAATATTGGGCGTTAGCTTAACATTTATAACTTCTGCGGTCACTAGATACGTCCGGTCTCTGCCCCTGCAATATTGACGGGGGTGCCAAGAATAGTCGTGCCAGCTTTAGGCCTACTTCCTATGTCTTATTGCTACTTGCTTTCCTCCAGTTACCTTATTCTTTATTAAATCTTTGAAAATCATACATGGTACATACATAGTGGGTCGGGGGTGCATTTAATTATATACAAATTATGACATATATCTTCATTAGCCAGTTTTAAAAATGCTGTTCAGACAATTTATTAATGGGCCTATATGAGATTTTTCCAACTAACCATCCTAACAATGTGCTGTGATGATATTCGGAGCTGTGGTTCAGGTCACCAGACAGAAGGCAGTGATGAGGAGCTCCAGGATGGAGACGGAGGACTCTACGTTAGCCAGGACAACCTGGATCACCGGGAGAAGTTTATCCGCAACACCTATGAGAGCCTCATGACCACCACCCCCAACAATGGCCATTCCTCAGATAACCGCCACAGTATCTCCACCAGGTTCCTCTCCCAGTCTCCGGACCCCCGCTCCTTCAAGTGAGTCCATCCTTCATCATACAGACAGATGGGAGAGTCCATTCTCTTCAACTTGCTAGGAAAGGAACAAAACTCAGTAAAGATAGGATAGATTGTATGATAGAATTACAGTGGAACACCTCATTTTAATAGCCTCTCTAGTAGAACCTCCATGACAGGATACCTCTCTACAAGGGACACTTCTCATTGCCAAAAATCACTATTCTTTCTATTTAGCAACTTTCCAATGAGAAGACACCTTTCTCCCTAAAGGACACTTTAGCTTTACAACTAGATGTTGTCCTTTACAGCGAGGTTACACAGTAACAGCAACTTGGTTTTTACATCATAATTGAAAATCCCAAGTTTTCAAGTCTCACTTGTTTTAACTGTGGCTCTAAAATAATCTAAAACCCAACAGTTGGTGTATTATTTTTGCATATAGCTTGTCATAACAGACCTTTTTTTATCCATTTCCTTGTAAAAAATTCCCATCAATAACCCTTTAACAACATTGTTAGCAAGATGTCACACGCAATTTATTAATTCAGATTTGTGTTGTTACCTTATGTTTCCCATCATTTCAACATTTAGTCTTGTCTGTCTACATGGTAAAAGAGATTTGAGACTTTATATTTTGACCTAGTGTACTTGAGACATCAAGTGCCTGCCTAACCATCAAAGAATGGCTAGATCTACACTAGGAACTAAATGTTAAAGCTTAGAATAAGATGGCAAGAGAAGAGGTAAGTAGTACTAAAAACTTGCTCATTTTTAGGTCAATATTACTCTAGTATTTGGCATTTTCTATGGTGTAGGTTATTTACATATATCCTCACCTCACAGCTGCTTTAGTCAACTTCTTATCATTGTTTTACTTTAGAACAATCTCCCATGAGAAGACACTCCCAGTAGAAGACATCTCTCTACAAAGGACACACAATGTAATAAGACCAAATACAAATAAATAGTGTGGATTGACAGAATGGAAGAAAGTGGAAATATCAATGACATTTTCAGAGATATGATTTTAATTACAGTAGAACCTCCCTTTAGTAGACACCTCTCTACAAAGGACAGTTTTCATTTGCAAAATTACAATTTTTACAATTTGGCAACTCTCTGGTAAGAGGGACATCTCTCCCTAAAGGACACTTTGGCTCAGCAATTAGATGTTGTCCTTTACAGAGAGGTTCTAATGTATATCTAAAAAAAAGGTTTTTTTTTTTCCACTTCTAAATCAAAGAATAGTAACTTTTAGGGTTCTTAGAAAACCATTTCATTCTTAGCTGCTATCTTGTTTACACACTTGATAACAGTACTAACTATTTGGGAACATGCTGTGGTATTTTCTCAGTCTTAGGATTGTAACAACGATGTTACCGAAATGTCACACACTATTTATTTGGATTTGGTCTTGATAAGGCACAATTTGGATTATAGATTATAAACACAAGGTAATAAGACCAAATCCAAATAAATAGTGTGTGACGTTTCGGTAACAGTGTTGTTACCATCTTCAGACAAAAGAAGTTTGTACAATACTGTATACTTTCATAGACAAAACTCTTAAGGAATATTTTTGTTTGAAGATGGTAACAACGCTGTTACCGAAACGTCACATACTATTTATTTATTTGGATTTGGTCTTATTACCTTGGATTTGGTCTTATTACATTGTGTTTCTAATCTATTGCCTCAAGACTGGAAAACTGCAACAATAATTCCTATTAAAAAACTTGACAAATCTGCTGATGACCCAAAAACTACCGACCTATCTCCCTCACAAGTATTTGCTGCAAATTAATGGAAAAAATTATACTCAGACGACTCACCTACCACCTCGACACAAGAAATCTCTTACCAAAAGAACAATATGGATTTAGGAAAGGACATGGGACAATAGACCAACTCTTATTTTTCACACAAAAGGTAAAAGATGCACAAAACAGAAAACCAACTAACCACACAATAGCTGCTTTTTTAGACCTTACACAAGCTTTTGATAAGGTATGGAAAAACAAGTTAATTACAAAATTATACAAACATTTCAAAATTGATGGAAAAGCTATCACTTGGATAAATGATTTCCTTAAAAATAGATACATCAGGGTCAAATATAATGGCACTCTATCTAAAACCTTCAAATTGTACCAAGGATTACCACAAGGATCAGTCCTTAGCCCAACTCTCTTCACCCTATTTATTGCAGGCATAGAAGAAAAAATTTCACATAAAACCAATATTGGACTTTTCGCTGATGACATTATTCTATGGAGCAGCAATACTAACTGGAAAAAAGCTGAAAGAGATTTGAACAAGACTCTTTTCCACCTAGAAAAATTTGCTAATAAACATAAATTAGAATTTAACCCTCAAAAATCTGAAACCTGTCTTTTTACTACCGATAAGAAACTATACAAAATAAGACCAAAAATTATTCTGAAAGAACAACAATTGCAATATAATAAACATCCTAAATATCTTGGCTACACCCTGGATCCAGAAATTAACTCCAGTAAACATATTGAAGAAGTTATTAGAAAAGGAAGGGACCGACTAAAAATCCTGAAATATATTTCAGGAAGAGAGTGGGGAGCCGATGCAACCACACTAAAATTAACTTACACATCTCTAATTAGACCTATCCTGGAATATGGATATCAAATCTATGGTACAGCATCTGAAACAAATCTAAAATCACTGGAAAGGATACAACTAAGTTCAGCTAGAATTATTACAGGTCTTCGAAATACCTGCCCTAATGATATTGTACTTTACGAGGCAGACATTATGCCCTTAAAGGATAGAAGAAGCTACAATCTGCCAAAATATATAAACAAAATCAAGAGTTATGGAAACAAACACAGAACTTCCAAGTACATACTTAATTGGGAATCCAATTTAAGACTCAAAAAAGAAGGCCCTCTACACCTGGCCAAAAGAAATGAATTTTTAAAATATAAAGTGGAAAAAAATTATTTAGCAGAAAAAAATTCTCCATGCAAACCACTACAAAATGTTATTTTTAATGCCACTTTAAATGAACCCACCAACAAACAATACCAAAATCCAGAATACTTAAAACAATTATCATTAGAAATAATTAATAACATTCCTAAAAATGTAATAACTATCTATACCGATGGTAGCAGAGACGAGCTAGGACACACTGGCAGTGGCTGTCTCATCAAAACCACAAATGGCATTGAGAAAATGAACAGAAGAAACCCAGATTTTTGCTCAGTCTTCAGATCAGAACTTATAGCCATCTATGTAGCCTTAAAATCCATCAGAAATACTAATTATCAAAATATCTGGATTCTTACTGATAGTAGAAATGCCATACAACACTTGAGTCACACAGGGGAACTCAGAGACAAAGTAAGCAGGACCATAATTGGTTATCTCCAAAAACTCTCAAAAACTTCAAAAATTCACCTTCAATGGATACCCTCACACGTTGGCATTGAAGGCAATGAAGCTGCTGATGTGCTAGCGAAAAAAGGCACAAAAGAACCCTTGCCACAGAAAAATAAACTTACTTTTAAAGAAATAGAAACAATAGCCAAAACAAAAATAAACAAGAACTGGAGGATCCCACCTAAGCACAGTTGGTACAGGGGAGTGAACCCAGGAGAAGCTCTGAACATCAGAAATAGACAGCATCAAACAACACTAACAATATTTAGAACAGGCCATCTCAAGCCATTGAAGATGGAAAATAATAACAAAATTTATCCCACTTGCCCAAAATGTAGTTTGGTACCTGCAGCTCCAGAACACATTTTGGCTTGCATTAGATGCACTAAACAGGACCTTTGGGAGAGGCCGCTGCTCATCATAAAACAGCTCGAGGATCATGAACTCATGGAATTCGTGTAATCTTTACACAAGGGGATAAGAAACAACAACAACAACAAATTGAACAAAGGACAGTTTTCATCACCAAAATGACCATTTTTACTATGTAGCAACTCTCCAGTAGCTGCTTTCCCTATAGGACACTTCAACACGACTCTACCCCAGACAATTGACCTGGCTCATCTCATTAGCAGCGAAATCTTAACGAAAGTCTTTAACAGGATGATCGTTGAGACCACGATAATGGCGCAGTAGACCCTTTCTATAGAATAAGGGAGAGGTTACTGGAGAGTTGTTAATCAGTAAAAATGGTTATATTTAAGGATCAAAACTATTCTTCGTACAGAGATGTCCTCTAGTGGGAGTGCCCTCTCATGCAAGTTGTTCTACTGTGGCACTTTCTGGGAAAACAAAAATTAAGACCAATTATCAGAAGTAAAGGATTTGTGTATTTAATACAGTCCTATGTGTGCCAAAAATGAAATAAATGATTTAAAATTTAGATATCTAACCTTTCCCAATAAGATTCCTTATCAACATTACAGTGAGCTATTGAAATTCATCAGGCCAAACACATAGAAGAGTAGAAGTTTGAAAACTGGCCACCACATTATATTACTATACAGTTAGTTACCTGCTTTTCACATGTGTAGGCATATGGTGCACTTACAGTAAAAGCAGTCGCCTACTTCTACCCACCATGATTATCATGGCCTGTACCACGTGTACTATGGATATGAAAAAATAAAATACAGTTACAGTGGCGCTGTGCCGTCGCATGTCCAGCATGGCCACCAATGTGAATCTCTGTTCAACCTTTTGTTTAATTTCCCCTACTCCAATACAGCTTTGTGCAGAGGCGATATCGTAGCCAATGAGGATCTTCCGAGACGCGTTTATTGCTAGTTGAAAACTACCCAATACTCCAATACAGAGGATAAAGCAAGCGAACACACACACACAAGCATATAGAATCATCCCAACCTGCTGTAAACAAGGAAGAATCCTTTCTGATGCCATCCAGGCTTCTCTGATTGGTCGGTCTTCCTCAATGTGTATTCTTTTGCAAGCTATCTTCAGCAGTCTTTTCAACTGTCTCTTTTGATTTCAGCAGAGAACAATAGAAACTTAATGTGAAAGTGAAAAAAATGATACAAATGTGAAATTGTACTGGGATAAGTTGAATAAATTAAGAAATATTCTGGAATAATTAAATATAAAAGAATATTTGATAATTATTCCGATAGATAGTGCAAGTCATTAGCAACTTTCAGTTGCACGATAAGGAGATGCCTTTTTCTTAATTAATGTGAAAGGTTGGATCTTACCTCCTACCAATCTTACCATCTTATCAATTTGAATAAAAGCACACACACAAAGCCTTTATTAAGACATTAGTCTTATACAGATTCTCCGTACAAGGTGCAATATCAGGAAAAGAGCAGCACAGGAAACCAGTAGTTCCGCAACTATATACAATTATTAGTAAGTAATAAATTCAAGGCATACGAGGATGCGTATCTTATAGATATTACTCATGTAGCCTTAAACTGAATCGTAGCTTAATTGTATAGTTTCTCGTGATTTTCCTATATTCTTCAGAGGATTTCAACCTTCTATACAATTATTAGTAATAAGGAAAAGGAAGATTTAATATGAAAGGTCGATGCCATCGCCCCAAGTCTTCAATTCCATAAGCGCGGAGCAGAAATAGGGACTAAGTTGTTTATTCTACAAGTAAACTCCGTATAAATTAGTATAAAAGTATAACAAAGCTAAAGTTTTGCGGAGGAGCCTCTTTATTATACATTTGCTAGCTTTCGAACCTTTCGGTTCTTCCACAGGCGTGGCTAGTATGACTACACTAACAGGGTATAAGCGCGCTTGAGCCATTATATACAATATATAAATTTACATGCGGAGTGATATTTCAAACGTAATAAAATAGAAATAGGAACTATGACAATAAAAATAAAACTATGTAAATGAACTTATAGATTTTTAAAATTTAGATGAAATTATGGCAAAAACTTTTAAATGCGATAAAAGTTAAGTAAAATAATGATATTCACTGTATGTAAGCCGTGTGACACTTTAAAATTTCGTAACGTTTAAAACCAGTAAAATTCCAAAACATCTCAACACAGAAAACCAAGCTGGGGTCCACTCCTCCCGACCACACACCCGAGTGTATCATGGTGTAACTATTGAGATATTATATGGTATATTTCCGGTAGATCTATTTTCCTATTTATGCTGTTTGTTTGTGTTGATATGATAGATTCCAGTACCAATCTGTGCTGCTTATTGTTTATGTGCTGATATAGGATTTTAGGTTGATCTAAGTTGAAGTTATGGCCTGTGTTTGAAATATGTTGGTATATAAGTGATTTCGGGTCTCTATTGTTTATGTTTCGTTTGTGTTCGGTGATTCTGATATACGCGGTTCTGCCAGTCTCCCCCACATAGGAGGCTGGGCAATCCTGGCAAGAAACCGCGTATACTGCTCCGGTGGAGTGGATGGGATTGTTGGGTGAGTCTGCTTTGGTGATAGGATTCCTGAGGAGGGCAGCAAGATTGGGAGGGCTGTTAAAATAAACCTGAATACCATATGGGCGAAGGATTCTGGAAATGGCAACAGAGAAGGAGGAATATGGAAGATAGCAGACTGCTCTATAAGTCGTGGAGGTCCTCGGAGCAGTGGGATCAAACGTGTGTCTATCTATGAATTTTCTTGGGTATCCTGCAGTGGTTAGAAGGGTGGTAATTCTGTTTTTTTCTATGGCTTTGAATATAGGCAATGAGCAATGCGTATGTATTCTTTTGGTTAAAGTCCTGACTGTGTTTACTTTATAGGCTACCGGGCTATTGGAGGAGAAATGGGTGTATAGGGGTGGGATATTCTTTTTGTAATAAACTGCTGTGTGCAATCTGTGTGGAGTGCGGATAATAAGGATGTCCAGAAATGGCAATACTAGGTTTGTTTCTGTTTCGTATGTGAATTTGATGTCTGCGTGAAAGGAATGTAGAGTGTTAAGAATAGGTTGGAGCTCATTCGGTTTGATTACACAGAAGATGTCGTCCACATACCTCCTCCAATAATGGATGTCGGAAGAATGCATCTGATTGATCCACTGGTCCAAGGACCCCATCACGACTTCGGCAACTATGGATGAAAGAGGACTGCCCATTGGGGTGCCTCTGATCTGCTTATAATGCTGGTGGTTAAACGTGAAGGTGCTAATGGAAAGACATAAGGACGTTAGCTGGGTTATCAGGGTTATGGTTTGATCTTGAATACCTGCTGACCTGAGAAATGACTGTAATTTGTTTAAAATGAGGGAGTGTGGAAGGGAGAGGTATAGCGCTGTAACATCAAATGACACCATAGTGTGATGTGCGGGTAGCTGCATTTGCGTAATCTCTTGAACGAAACTGGGTGTGTGTGTGATGTTGTACTGGTTAGGATTGTTCTTCATGATAGGGGATAATAGTTGGGCCAGATATTTGGCTAAGGTGTGAGCCGGGGAGAGGTGGTATGCGATGATGGGTCGGAGTGGTACCCCAGGCTTGTGTATTTTAGGAGCACCATATATGTACGCATCTCGTGTGAGGGAACTGGTGAACTGAGTTAATTGTGCCTTGGTGATCTGCTTCGCCTTCATCAAGTTCCTAAGTGATGACTTGTAGCCCTTGACCAAGGCGTCTTTCGCAGATGTTGAGCATAGTTACACCATGATACACTCGGGTGTGTGGTCGGGAGGAGTGGACCCCAGCTTGGTTTTCTGTGTTGAGATGTTTTGGAATTTTACTGGTTTTAAACGTTACGAAATTTTAAAGTGTCACACGGCTTACATACAGTGAATATCATTATTTTACTTAACTTTTATCGCATTTAAAAGTTTTTGCCATAATTTCATCTAAATTTTAAAAATCTATAAGTTCATTTACATAGTTTTATTTTTATTGTCATAGTTCCTATTTCTATTTTATTACGTTTGAAATATCACTCCGCATGTAAATTTATATATTGTATATAATGGCTCAAGCGCGCTTATACCCTGTTAGTGTAGTCATACTAGCCACGCCTGTGGAAGAACCGAAAGGTTCGAAAGCTAGCAAATGTATAATAAAGAGGCTCCTCCGCAAAACTTTAGCTTTGTTATACTTTTATACTAAGTTGTTTAGTTCGCCATAAATATAGCATCCAGACACAAAAAAGGAGGTTTACTCCAGCACAGCCATCCATATTAAATTTTAATAAAAGCATACTTCCATTGGGAGTGATATTTTCCTTCTCAGTAGGTCACAGGGATGAATGAATGACTTTACCATGACAATGTGCATACAGTGGGAGTACTGACATTGCTGTATGTGCAGCGGGAATGAAGAGACCCCACCATCCCAGGTTAGCCCCCGCTCCACATCCCCTCCTTCTCTCCACACTCAGGTGTTGTTGAAGCAGACAATGAAGAGAACCACCTTGCAGAAAACAATTTCCGACACCAAGAGGAAACTGGATTCTGTAAGTTGACCTCTTTCAATATGGTTCTTCCCCCTAAGTTTGTTCCTTGGCCCGGTGAACATCTCAAGTCCTTCATTATTTACTCCAAGAGCTATTGGTATACATTTGATATTTGACAGCCATGACGAGGGGGGGAATCGAATCCAGCATTGAACGTTTTTTTCAGAAATAAATTGTTCAATGGCTACTAATTCTTGCAAAAGTGCATACTTGTAAGTTTGAGCAAATAACTAAACAGTGCTCTCTGGCATACTTGTAAGTGCAAAATTCAAATTACACTTTCTATTATGTGTAGACATGTGGTACACTCGCACTAAAAACATTTGTCAGTTACTGTGTTTATATATATATATATATATGTGACAATATCGTTGCGGAATTTCTTGTTGTTGGATGCGAATGGTGAGATTTGATTGAAGCGCAGTCGTTTGAGTGGAAGTTGCAGCATACAGTTAGAAATAATCAGGACACGTGATGGGGTTTGAAAATGAAAGGCAACTGGATTGGAGGAAAGAAAGTTTGAGAAGAGCTGAGCGATTTGACTTATTAATTATCTGATCACATGGCGATGATTGGATTTAGATGAAATGAGCGGAGAGAGAGGTCTCTAGTGAGCAGACATTACCTTGGTGGGGTCGAGTCGATGACTGGGTCTGAACTCGGCGAGAACAAGCGAACCACTCTAGGTGTTGTTCCTATGAGAGCGAAAACGTTACTAACAATTCTTACTTTTCGATTTAACACCAAGACTCAGTTTCTTTTTGATTGGTCGAGAGATGTCACATGAACTTTTCCTATTGGTTGACCTACTTAAGGTGCTGTCTTCTGATTGGCCCGCGGCTCTCTTTGGTGAAAGATATGGCCTGCCTGATATATCCGATTTCGTCAGGAAGTGTTGGGTAGCTTGACGCTTATAACTTCGACGGATATTAGATACGTCCTGTTTTGTCAGGAAGTATTGAGTGCTTCTTGACTAATATAACTTCGGCGGTCACTAGATACGTCCTGTTTTGCCAGGAAGTGTTGGTTTAAACTTAGCTCGCAGGGACCCGGGGTCAGAAGGTTAACTGCGACGTTATTAATAAATATGTTCTCCTCTAGATCTACTTCCTATGTCTTTTGTTACTTTCTTTCCTCCAGTTACCTTATTCTTTTATTAAATCTTTGAAAATCATACATGGTACATACATAGTGGGTCGGGGTTGCATTTAATTATATACAAATTATGACAGATGCGCCCCCTACATGTGAAGAATTCAAGAAGGGGTTAGCCTGAGAGAATTCTGTAAAGTGAAAAATAATTTTGTGGTAAAATTAGTTGTGGGTATTGAGGGGCTATATACAAGCATGGCTGGTGATATAAAAGTAAAATAGAATGGTGTTGATGATATAGGTTGAGTATAATTAATAGAAATCAAAAAATTTTTAATTGTAAGAAATCAATGAATGCTATGGTACATAGTGGGCTAAAAAGAAAGGAAAATGCGCCTAAACGAATTCTACTCGAGATAAGAAATGAAATCGAGGGAGTTCTATTAAGGCTTTTGAAATCAAAATAAAAATAATATAAAAATAGTTGCATGAAATCAAAATTGAATGTGTTTGGTTGAAAAAATAATTGTTTTGTTGCATGGTGATAAGGGAAAATGCCTAGTTACTTTTTTGCTCGAATTTTGGAAAAGAATTCGAGGAAATTTCATAAGGTCTTTTGAGAAATCAAAGTAAAATAAAAAGTTGAAAGAAATCAAAGTGAATGCTTGATGTATGGTGGAAAAAAAAGGAAAAATGCCTAACCATATTCTCGCTCGAAATTGGGAATGGAAATCGAGGGATTTTTATTAGGGCTTTTGAGAAATCAAAAAATAATTAAAAATAAAAAGTTGGAGGAAATCAAAAATAATATAAAAGTTGGGAGAAATCAAAGTAAATGCTTGGTTGCATGGTGGAAAAAAAAAGAATGTTTTTGTAAATCAAAATGAAATATAATATCCAATTTTGAAAGAAAACCAATGAGTTTTTGTTGATTGGAAACTATGATAACATAACTAAGTGGTAAATATATGATAATTAATGATTAAAAGTGATGTTAAGTTGAATAAATTGGTAAATTGATTAAATATTTACATTTTTAATTGAGAGAAAATAATGAAAATGATTGATATGAAAAATAAGGTGTATTGGTTTGAACCCTTTGGTATCTACATGCCCTGATCTAAATGTTTTAATTGCTCAATTATGCCCTATAACTTTTTTTAATTGCTCAATTATGCCCTATCTGTAGCGACACTTAGGTGAAAACGTGATTCTAGCCCTCAAGTGCGTTTATGTTATGTGTACAGGAGACATGGAAATCTATATAACCTTTATGTGTAATTTTTTGTCTTTGTGTGTGTTGTGAAAAAAATGTTAGAAGTCTGTTGTGTAAGAAATGTGTGAGCTAGTTCTATGTGTTGTCTTGTGGATGTGGAATTGGGTGGTAAAAATCGATATGTAGACTCGAACTGGAATCAAAAATCAGTGGCATAGCGAGGTTCCCAGTTGACCTCAATAGGGGACCTTCTCATTGTAATTAGAGATATGGAAGTGGGGTGTGTTGGGCAAAAGAGAGGGAATGAAATTGGAGATCGGACGAGGCGCTCCGCTTTGTTTGCAGAGGCCGAATTTATCGCCGCGGACTACACTTCCTGTCGTGGTGTCTCAAAATTCTCATTTCCTGCCGTCTATTTATTTTGGGGTGTGGCTCGGGGCTTGTTTTTGGAGTACGACTTCTCCGACATTGGTTGGTCATCTTTTCAGTTACTGCTATCTCTTCGGAGTTTATTTAGATTTTCTGCGAAGGTGGTTCCTAAAATTATGAGAAGTTTTATAAATGTTTGTCCACAATGAAGAACTGCTTGTCCAAAATTAAAAACTGCTTGTCCACAATGAAAAACTGCTTGCCCAAAATTAAAAACTGCCTCTTGTAGTTTGAAAATTTTATGAGCGGACATGGTATAGATAAATAAATAGTTAAGGAATAAAATTGGTATACATTTGTATGGTAGAACTAACAAACAAAGGATGAAAATCAGATGAAAAATAGGGTATTGCCCCATGTTCGTCCACATTTTTGTAACTGGGGACTCTGAAATATTTGCTTGAACCTTATTAATTGTAGAATTTGAATGATTGGTAGATTCGCAGTTCTCCTGTTTGATATCTTTAGGGAGTGGTGTGATATGATTGAGCTGGTTGTCAGGTTTGCAGTTTTTAACATCGGGGAAGAGTGATGTAAATCGTCTTGTTGCAAAAATGGCAGGGTCTAAATGCCTGAAAGGTTCGCTGCGGGTGGGTTTGAACCTTAATGACTCTGTTGGGAATAATTCGGGTGTTAAATGTTTGAAAGGGAACGTGTAATTGGGGTTGTGCTTTATATGATATGTGCTAACGGCGGGTGGTGATATATAATGGATTTTTTCTGTATACAGTTTAAGTTTGTTGACGTGGATTGTGTCAGTGTCTCTTTGAAGTGGTTGATTTGGTCGATCTATGCGGACCACATTTGGTGAAATAATTTCTAATATTGTGTGAGGTCCTGTGAAATATGGCGCAAGTTTCCCTGTATTTGGGTGGTGATATAATTTTACTAACACTAGATCACCTACTTCGAAATGTGGTTGCTTGTGTCGTTGGTCATAAGTGTTTTTGTCTTGTAAATGTTTGTTTTGTGTGCGTGTGTGTGCAATTTTTCTAGCTTTGTCGATATCTGGGTACGGTGTGTTATGATTAGAGATTTCTGGGGGTAGGATACCAAACATTAAGTATATGGGTGGAAAACCTGTGGTAGAGTGGGGTGTCTTGTTATATATAAGTGTAACCTTCTTGACCAACTTGGTCCACGCGACCTTAGGATTTTCTAGGTGTAATAACCTAAGTTTTCCCGTGAGGGTGGCGTTCAGGCGTTCACATAGACCGTTGGCCTGTGGATTGTTGCTGGTTGTGAGTAATGGGTGAATATTTCTATTAAGTAGGAAACTACGAAATTTTGGCGAAGTGAAAGCAGGGGCTCTATCCGTAAGAAGGCGTTTTGGAGAGCCATCCTGTAATACTCGTTTAAGTACCTGTTGGTAGGTGATGATGCTGGTGGATTTAGATGGAAAAGTCCACGCGTAGCGCGAAAAATGATCGACTACCACATGGAGGTATATCTTGGTGTTGCCATATTTGGCAAATCCTGCTATGGTGTCCAGAGATAAAAGGTCGAAGGGTTCTTTAGATTCCGGAGGTTGACTTAATTCTCCGTAAGTGGGTCCTACTGGACGTTTTGTTAATTGGCAGGTGGGACAGGTTTTAACTTTTTGTTTAATATCTTTTGACATATCTTGCCAGTAATATTGTGTGGAGATGATTCGTGACATTTGTGAAATACCGGGGTGATTGTATTGTGTGTGTACTGTTTGTAAGAGTTGTTGTATGAGTGGTTTTGGAAGTATAATCTTGGTTACACCTTTTCGGGAAACTGTATGTAATCCATTACGATCAATGGTCAAAGTAGACTCTTTCGATGGAGGAGGTTGGTGTGTCTTGATAAGGGTGGCGTCCAAGAATCCACAAAACGGGTTACGGGACAAGAGATCTGCTTCATATTGTAGTTTTCCTTTTATGTAGCGGACCTCATATTCGTAACTCGATAGTCGTAAACTCCATCGAAACAGTCTGCCGGACGGGTTCTTGATGGTTTTCAACCACTGCAATGCGTGATGGTCAGAAAATATAGTAAATTTTCTGCCCATAAGATAGATGCGAAACTTCTCCACACTCTCAACGATTGCTAAGCACTCAAGTTCAGAGATGGAGTAGTTTTTCTCGTGTGGGCGCAATGTTCGGCTGAAATACTGAGCTGGATATACGTTCCCGTCAGGGTGAACTTGTTTGAGAATGCCTGCTATACCGAGGGTGGATGCATCGCAATACACTTGGCATGGCAGACCTTCTTTGTAAAGGTGTAAAATGGGGTGTTGTGTGAGTTTTCCTTTCAGGTCAATGAACGCCTTTTGACAAACTTCATTCCAGTTCCACACGACATCCTTTTTGAGGAGGTTATTGAGTGGTGCTCGCAAGCGAGCGTATTCCGGAATGAATTTGTTATAGACGTTCACAGCGCCTAAGAAGGATTATAGTGTTTTTCGGTTGTGGGGTTGTTGGATGGCGTGGATAATGTCGGTGTTACGTGTGAGTGGTGTAATTGTACCAGCTGTAATGGTGTAACCTAGAAAATCTATGGATTGTTTAAAAAATTCGCATTTCACGAAGTTAAGTTGTAGTTTCTCCGCTTCGCAAAAGGCGAAAAATTGTCGCAGGTGGTTTTGATGCTCCTCCAACGTGTTGGAGTAAATGATGAAATCATCAAAGTAATGTGCCACACAGTCAAGTCCGTGTCTCTGTAGGACCTGACTTATGGCTCGTTCGTAAATTTGAGGGCTGGTTTTTAATCCGAAAGGTAATCGAGTGGGTTGGTATAACCCTTCGAGGGTGGCAAATGCTAACAGTGGTCGAGAATCGGGGTGTATCGGGACTTGCCAATACGCGGAGGATATATCTGCCGTGGAGAAATATTTGGCCTGTGCAAGGCGGTCTAGGATATCCTCGATTCTCGGGAGGGGATGGACATCAGAGCTGATTAGCTCGTTCACCTTCCTATAATCGATACAAAACCGTTTGGTCTTGTCGCGCTTAGTGACGAGGGTGACAGGGCTCGAGAAAGGTGAAAAAGATTGCTCTATGATGCCGTTCTCCAGCATTTGTTGTATTTGGTTACGGATTTCTTGTTGGTCACATATCGGAACACGATATGGACGTATGGTGATTATTTTTTCGGAATTCGTGGGTATTTTTACTGGTGGAATCCGTAAGCATGGTACGTTGAATTTGTCCTGTGAAAAAATATGAGTGTACCTTTGTAGAAGTGTTGTGAACTGTGGTGTATAGTGAGTGTTAGGTGTTGTGTTGTAGTATGCATGGGGTAAAGGGTTTTGTTGTGTATTAGTGTGAGTGTCGAGTTCGTTGTGTGGGTTGGTCATGTGAGAGTTGTGCAACGGTGTGTGATCACCTATGTTTTCGGTATGCGAGTTATCCCGCTGTGTGGGTGCGTTTTGGACAGGTTCATAAGTTGAAGTTGTTGTGGTTTGATTATTTGACGACATGTAAAAAAGGCAATTGGCTTTAGTGAAAAAGGGGCATGTAGGTAAGGGGGTGTTTTTCAATGAATGCACGCAATGGTTGTCATAGGCGGAAGATTTGGTTGTATGGTGAGATCTTTGTGACATCGCCTGACACTGCCAGTACGTGCATACATTTGGTACATTGTTAAAATGGTAGGATGGGGTAGACAATGGGGCGTCCAGCTGGAATATAGTGCATTTATTAAAATCTATGGTTAGTCTGAATTTATGGAGGCTATTGATACTAAGAATTCCAAATGGTAACGGTGCATTCACTACATGGAAATTCTCCTTTCGTGATATTTGTCCTATTGTCAGTGGGATAGATATTTTACCCATGGTTTTTGCAAATCCGTTTAGGGTTTGGAGGTGTAGTGAATGTCCCTCAAGGGTTAAATTAGGCAGGTGGGTTTTTAGCATATGATAAATATTATATGGCACTATACTCAGGCTGGCGCCTGTATCAATTAAAAAGGGGCATGATACATTAGGGGCTAGAAAAAGTTTGACAGTCAGTTGGTTTAGGGAGCCTACCTCAGTCTCGAAAGGGCTGCTCGGCTGGGGTGTCTCTGGCTTGACTTGGTTGTTGTGGAATCGGAACTGGTGATTTTGGGACCGTTTGCACTGTCCGGACTTTTTCGTGGGTCGTCGGGACTGGTCGACGTCGGCATTCGCTGTGCCAGTGTCTCGCGCCGCAGAACTTGCAGTTGGACGGCGGAAGAGGTGCATTCCATGCACCTGGGCGTCGGGGTGTGCTGTGGTACGGACCCGACATTGTGGGTGGTTGATCTTCTCTGGATCGCGTTGCCGGTACACTGGGCCCGTGGATCCGCTGTACCAGTCGGAACCATTCTCCTAGGTTCTCGGGAGGTACTACGCGGACTAGGCGCTGGTCGTTGAATGGCAGTCCTTCTGTCAGTGTCTCGAGGATCACCTCTTGTGGAAGTCCTAGTTGCAATCCCATGGCGGTTTTTTCCCGGTAGTAGGTCTCTAGGTTGGCTTGTCCAGTAAGTTTCATGGCGAAATATTTCGCAAAGGACGCTTCGCTTGACTCAGGGTAGAGATCTAGGAGGATTTGTCTCACCTGGAAATAACTCCGGTCGGCCAGTCGAAGTTTCCTGAAGAGCTCCAGGGGTTGTCGCACCAGGTAGTTTGGCAGGCGCAGTAATTTTTCTTGTTCTCCCATGGATGCGTCTTCCATTTTTCGGTCGAACGTCTGGAAAAACTGTGTCGCGCTGTATGTGCCGTCGAAAGGCGAGATTGTCGCCTCCGCTCCATCAGAAATTTTTACTCGGGTCAGGAGCGCTGATAGCTGGTTGACGGCGTCCGCTAGGGGCGCAGTTGTCTCTCGGCCGGTCACCTCCTGTCTTTCTCCTGCCGGTTCGCTCTCTCTTACTTCTTGCCTTCTTTCCATTGTTTCCGTCGGACCGTCTGACTTTACGCCTATGGGATCCTGATTTAATTCCATCTCTTTATCCTGTCGACTTAACCGTTCTGTGACAATATCGTTGCGGAATTTCTTGTTGTTGGATGCGAATGGTGAGATTTGATTGAAGCGCAGTCGTTTGAGTGGAAGTTGCAGCATACAGTTAGAAATAATCAGGACACGTGATGGGGTTTGAAAATGAAAGGCAACTGGATTGGAGGAAAGAAAGTTTGAGAAGAGCTGAGCGATTTGACTTATTAATTATCTGATCACATGGCGATGATTGGATTTAGATGAAATGAGCGGAGAGAGAGGTCTCTAGTGAGCAGACATTACCTTGGTGGGGTCGAGTCGATGACTGGGTCTGAACTCGGCGAGAACAAGCGAACCACTCTAGGTGTTGTTCCTATGAGAGCGAAAACGTTACTAACAATTCTTACTTTTCGATTTAACACCAAGACTCAGTTTCTTTTTGATTGGTCGAGAGATGTCACATGATCTTTTCCTATTGGTTGACCTACTTAAGGTGCTGTCTTCTGATTGGCCCGCGGCTCTCTTTGGTGAAAGATATGGCCTGCCTGATATATCCGATTTCGTCAGGAAGTGTTGGGTAGCTTGACGCTTATAACTTCGACGGATATTAGATACGTCCTGTTTTGTCAGGAAGTATTGAGTGCTTCTTGACTAATATAACTTCGGCGGTCACTAGATACGTCCTGTTTTGCCAGGAAGTGTTGGTTTAAACTTAGCTCGCAGGGACCCGGGGTCAGAAGGTTAACTGCGACGTTATTAATAAATATGTTCTCCTCTAGATCTACTTCCTATGTCTTTTGTTACTTTCTTTCCTCCAGTTACCTTATTCTTTTATTAAATCTTTGAAAATCATACATGGTACATACATAGTGGGTCGGGGTTGCATTTAATTATATACAAATTATGACATATATATATATATATATACACACTTGGGATAAATTCTAACACAACTATTAATATATTTACCTTTAAACTGGTATGTTGGCGGAATACACACTATTGATTTTTATCAACCACATTCACCTGGGATTGGAGGTTTTAAAATAATTTAGGCATTTAAAACTGTCCATTAAAGAAAAGTTTTTTCTCATTCAGGTTCTACTGTAAATAGCAACTCTCCAGTGTGTGTGTGTGTAAGGAAGCCTCTATCTAAAGGATACTTTGTCTCTGTGACTAAATGTCATCCTTTAGAGAGAGTTTCTATTGTACAGTCATGGAACAGACTTCACTCTCACCCCTCCTCACCCTACTTTTCAGTCACTCCTCTGAATTTTCAGCAACACCCAATCTCCATCTGTAAACATCAGAGCCGCCTGTAGGAACTGTGTGTTATTGATTGGCCTCCTATATAAGCTAGTACAAGCTCCTGTTCCCCTCAGCCGTACGTGAGCTCCACCATTCTAACACCACTCGACCTACACTTCCGAGTTAGAGCAATACAGCAGAATTATTTACTGTCATTGTCACTAATATTTTTTTTTGAGTAATTTCAAGAAAATTCACCAAATATTTTGAGAGAATTTTTTTTTTGTTGTATTTTTTTTAATCTTATCCCCACACAAGAAAGTAACATATCTTTCATAACGTGTGAAGACCAAGTTATAAAGAAGGGACTCGGTGACCTCAGGAGGGAGCTTAAAGAAAGACATTTACCTAAATGTTAACTAGACACGGTGAGGGCTCCGCGTGATATCTAGATACATAACACAGAGGGGGTTAGACTATACACACCATCATGTATTACTACACCCCTGAACCCAACTTCCCAATTCCGACAACTCGATGAACTCGTTGAGTTCACTATTGGACAACAAAGTGGAATGGAGGGGACTAGAGACCGAAGACAGAACTGCTGACACTGCCAACGCTGAAAGCCGGACTTTGCGTCACACGCGAGGCCTCCCATTGGAGTTTTGCGCCAGAACCAGCAGAATAGTAATCAGTACCTAGTCCTGGGTCTGTGGAGCGAGCCAAGCTGCCGGAGGAGAAGTTGAGTACCAATCCACGTTATGTGACACAGGGTTAAAATTGTGGGTCCTCCCGCCCAACGTGGAATGGTAGATGACCACAGCCCCTGCTGTGATCACCACAGGAGTGTAAGCGCTAAAACCCGCCCCGCTGTCAATAGCTACTGTCTAACATTAGCTAGATCCTGCAACAATGTCGTTAGTAGAGCTGGAACATCTGTTACACACAGCAGCCTAGAATTCAGACTTTATGGTCAACAGATTGCTATTGTCACCGGGTCCCTTTTTTATTCTTGGCATTCAAGCGGTTTGTAAGATTTTTTACTTTTATTTTATTTACACAACATTTTTTGTGAGTTTGGTGATTTTTCAAGAAGAAGAGATCCAAGTTTCTTGAGGGACTTTCAACAGTGACCTCACCAACCATTAGATGGAAGAATCCAGTTTTCTGAAGTCCTCTAGCTAACTCACAACTTGGCAATAAAACAACATTACACACACACACTACATTAAACAAAATACTAAAAAATGTTCTTAATATTATTGTTTTCACTATAGGTTGAACAGGACCTTTGGGAAAGGCCGCTGCTTATCATCAAACAGCTCAAGGAGTATGGATTCATGGAGTTTGTGTAATCTTTTCAAAAGAAACAACAACAATTTTGTTTGAATGTGTGTTTTTAACCTTATGGTGTTTTTATATTATCTTAAAGAGATTTTTTCTAATTAAATTAACTTTTTTCTTTTGTCCCCTACATATTTATAATTTAAAAGTTCATCATCAATCAATTTATTAAAAGGTTTTGTTGTTGTTGTTTTAAAGTCCCATTTTAACAATGTGTAATCAATCGAGACATGATGACATCAGAGATTGATACAAGATTGTCTAGCTGTGGTGTCTTCTTGAATGTGAGAGAATATGTGATCATTCTTACCACACTTCTTCAACAAATTGAATCCATGCAAATTGTTATTGTGTTTTGCAGAGTTGAACCCTGCTAAATGTTCAGGATATCATCAAATATTGAGCCTCAGTGCATTTTTTGATGTCTTCCTGATTTCTTATCATATAAAATATATATTAATTGAGAACATTTTGTTCAAAATTTCAAATCAATTTTGTTTTCCTTAAAGATTGCAATTGACTTTCATATTATATTTTTGAAAAAGTTGAAATTTTTTAATCATGATTTTGTTTTGTTGTTCCTGATTGTTGCCTCCAATAGTCCCTTTTACCCGGTCAAATTTTAACAAAGTATTATCACAGATGTTTTTCATATTTATCAAAGGATTATTGTGTGGGGGGGGGGGGGGGTTTGAATAAGTATTTTTCTTTCTTCAATATCTGATGGAGAGAAATCTGAATTTCAACTTAAAACAATAAAGTTTTTAAGATACATACAATCATGGAACAAAACCTAAGGAAGATGTACCATTTAGCATGTATATCGAGATTCAGACAATAACTCTGAAAGATATTACAGTGACCTTAATTGAAGACACACGAGATAACCAAGTGTGAACAAAATTGCCTTTGTCTCCTTCAAAAAAAAATAAAATAAATAGATGACTAGTGTCATAAAAAACTTTCCACTATTCAAGTGTATTTTGCATAATTAAAAAACATTGCGAATTGACCTTCCTAATGGAGAGACCATAGCATAAAAACAAGGTTAAACCCATTCTTTACTGATGGTGGTCTCTTAATGTCATGTCCCACCAAATAATGAAAAGTCTTTCAATTGACATATTCTCCGATGAAAGACCACCTCCAGGAGAGACCAGGTCAAGGTTATGGTCTCTCATTGGAAATTCTACTGTACTTAAGGCTAAATTTGCATAATCTATATATGCAACATCAAATATGTTTTACTAATGAGTTTTTAAAAAATAGAGTGAAGAAATGGATTAGAGAGGTTTTGCTAAAATAAAGTTTTGACAAAATGTATATCCACAGATTGGGTGGAGCAACAACGGCAAGCTGTCCTCTAGCCGCAGTCTGGCAGACTTCCACCTGGAGGATAGCGGGCAGTCCCTGAATGAGAAGAGCTTCACTCCCCACAAAGGTGAGGTGGTGTTGATGCCACAGTAGTGAGGACAGGGAGTAAAGTGACTGTGTGACACAGCCAACTTGACCCAGCAGGGCAAAGGTCTCCGCAGAGCCAGTTCAATGGCCAACATCCCCTCCTCCTCCTCCCCTCTAGTCAAGGCTCGGACACCTCCCCATCACCAAGGTTGGTCCGTCCTGGGCTTTAAATTTGGTTGGCTAAATCACCAATTCTTTTTAAAAATTGTAAGATCTTAAGTGGGTTGATTTTTGGTGACGTGATAAAAACAGCCATGACCCAGGATCAAATTCTGCATTGTGTACTCTTTTTTTGTTGTTGTTGTTGTTTGAAGAAAAAATTTATTACATGGCCGCTCTAAAACTTTATTTATGCGAGTACACTACACTCAGCTTCACATCCAAAGAGCTGCATGTGGCTGGCAACTGCAGTTTACCGACCCTTGTCCTAGACAAATGTCCGCTAGCACAGTGAGTGTTATGATGAATTGATAATCACCCCTTAACTAACTATAGTTTAACACAGACTTCAATAATTCTCAATTTAAAAATTCTTCCTTGGGATGTTGAATTAAAGAAGTTAGGGACACTATATATAATTTAACTCCTGTGGAAGGACTGACAGGTCTGAAAGCTAGAGAATAAAATTTTAACAAGAAACTTAGCCCTGGAGAGAGACTTTATTTTCTTTATAATATAATTTAATATTGACTCAAATTTATATCTTTAATATATATTTTTTATAATTAGCCCTAGTACACGTGGTACAAGGCATGATAATTATGGTGTGTAGAAGTTGGCGACTGCTTTTACTCTGAGTGCACCACATGTCTACACATGTAAAAAGCAGTTAGACTTTTGCACTTATAAGTGTGTCAGAGCCCCTTTTGGTTACTTCCACTCACTGGTGGGGTTGGACTTTAGAAAGAATCAGTGGCCAATGGAACATTTTTGTTTTTTAATTAGGAAAAAAGTGCCCATACAAACACAGCACACACACACAGGATTCAATCCTGGGTCGAATTGGTTGAAACCTAAGGCTCTAGACCACCGACCCCTTCCCTATAAGATGTTAAATTTATAATGGAGAACTGTAGTTCTATCAAAATGTTCTAGCCGTACCTTGTTACAGTCAGTGGGTTTAGACTACCCGTTCACCGACTCCCTTCCTAAAAGATGTTAAATTAAAGATAACAAAACTGTAGTTCTATCAAAATGTTCTAGCCCTACCTTGCTACAGTCAGTGGGTCTTATATTCCACAGAACATGTTGCCGCAGGCAAGGAGCTTCCAGCCGTCACCCTCCATAAGAAAGGAACTTCACTCTCCAGGTCCATCACCCACCTCAACAGTCCCTCCTTCTCCCCCCCTGAAGAACCCCATCAGCCCCTTCCCCCATCTAGACCCCCCTCAAGGCAGAGGATGTCTTCCAGTGAATGGGATCTCCGCCAAACTCCCCATGTCTTCTCCTCCCCTCGCAGATCCACACCTTCCTCTGCAGCACCTCAAGGTAGGCGGATATCTTTGGGAGATATTTTCACCCTGAATTGATTTACAAATCACAAGGTAATAAGAACAAATCTGAATAAATAAATAGTGTGTGATATAACAGCAATGTTACGCGTCATACACTATTTCTTTATTTATTTAGAGATTTGATCTTATTATCTTATACAAATATTTATATGTCTTCTCTTCTTCTTCTTCTTTCTTATCTCCACACTGGGTAAAGTAGAATGTGTCTGCCTTTGTCATTAAGACTGGGAGCACTACTCAGTGGCAGGCCGACTTAGCTACAAAAAAATGGCTGCCTCTGACATGAGGAACAGATATTTATATGTAATTCTATACTGTTCTAAAAGCTTCTACTGTTAACAGTTTACTTAAATACCATTTTTGAGATTCCACCCTTCAGTGTAGCCTATATAAACAGAATCGCCCAATACAGTATTAGAACTCTGAGAAACGGTCTGGCAGATTTAATAGGTGAAACCGCTGGGAGGGTTCACTACTGAGCCAAGCCTTTCCAATATTTTCCCTTGAAGTAAGGATAGTAGAAGTTTGTTTTATGTGTAAAAGAAACATTCATGCTTTAATGTTTTAATTTCCTTATTATCTTATGTTTCTAATCTATAATCCAAATTGGTACCCTACCAGTGTTTAAAATCAGTTGTTAAATGCTACATTTCATTTATTCAGCCCAAGTATGAGGTGAGGAGTCTAGCCAAAGCATCTTCCACAGTTGGAACAATCAATGTGGAAGTTGAGCCTTAGACTCAAAGGTTCATCTTGTACTTGGCTCAATAAACCTCAGCATTCGTCAACTGAGTGTTCTTGTGATTTGAAACCGAAATGTTACACACTATTTATTTATTTGGATTTGGTCTTATTACCTTGTGTTTATAATCTATAATCCAAATTGTGCCTTATCTAGCAACTTTACAGTAAAAGTACACATCATTGGGGAACAGTGTCTTCTTACTGGAGAGCAGCTATTTGGTAAAAATAGTAATTTTGGTGATGTAACCCATCTTTTGTAGTGAGGTTTCCTCTTATGGAAGTTTTACTGTGAATAGATGAGACATTATCTAGTCTCATGTTTAGATTAGCCTTCTTTGAAAATATTTTTCCATGTACAAACACACATCAACCATCCAATGTTGACCATGTTGCGGGTTGCACATTCAGTTGTAAGATTGTTGAAATGTTGTGTGCAGTGAACCCCGCCTTGTGCCAATCCCTCGTTGAAGAGATGTGGAGGATCAACAAATACACAGCGCAGCTCTTCCGCAAGGTTGGAGATATATACATTATAATCTATCTTTCAACTTTGATTGTAACATAAATGGCTGAATAGTGTGGAACCCTTTCAGTAGATACAGTAGAACCTCCATAAGAAGACACTCCCTCTAGAAGACATCTCTCTATAAAGGACAGTTTTCATTTTCAAAATTACCATTTTTACAATTTAGCAACTCTCTGGTAAGAGGAAAATCTATCTCTCTAAAGGAAACTTTGGCTTTGCAATTAAGTGTCCTTTACAGTAAGGTTTTACTGTATTCAATGCAATTAATACTAGAGTCCACCTATGTAAAAAGGGATTAATGTTTTTTTATGCAAATTTTAGAAATTTTAAATACATATTGGTTAATCTTGCATCAAAATGGAGCTTCTTAGTAAGAACTGACAATGCTTATATGAGAAATAAATCTTATCAAGCCCAAATGTTTCATATACAAATAAAACAAACTTTCCCCTGCCCTTACTGCGATGAAAAATATTAGAAAGGCTTGGTTCATCAGTAGTGAACCCTCTCAGTGGCTTCACTAATTTAACCCACCAGATATCCTTTCAGAATTATAATACTCAAAATGAATTGTTCAATACAATATTAGATCTCTAAAAACCGATCTGGTGAGTTAAATTGGTGGAACCACTGTAAGAATATACCACTGATGAGCCAAGCCTTCCCAATATTTTTCACTGCAGTAAGGACAGTGGAAAGTTTCGACAGTTCAATTTCCATACCTCTCTACCAGTGTATTAGTGTGGGTAGGTTAGGTTAACTACCCTGAGCATTCTAAGCTTTAGAATTACAGTTAAACCTGTCTATAGCACCCCCTCTAAATAGCGCCCGATTTTAAATACGTAGTACGATGCGATTTACATATGCTATAGCACCCTATTTTGGTGAGTCCCAAGAGGGGCCGCTATAGACAGGTTTAACTGTATTTACATAAACACCTAGTAGATTAAAACTGTGTAATCTCGAGAGGGTTCCCCACAATCACTGATGTGCCATACTCACTCATTTCAATTTTTATCTTTGCAGTATAAGGAGGATGTAGAAATTTATTTTCCTATTTCATATTTAAAATATAAATAAGTAGTATGTTAAAAATGTATACAGTAGAACCTACTTTTGTAGTATCAAAAATATCATTTTTTTTTACTAATTAGTTGCTCATTGGTAAGAGTTTTTTTTTTTTTGCTTATCCCTAGTACATGTGGTACAGGCCATGATAATCATGGTGGGTTAGTGTACCACATGTGTACACATGTGAAAAGCAGTTTGACTTTGCACTTGGTAAGAGAAGTAGTTCTACTGTATCAATTTCCAGTTGAGAGGTGGTACTTAGATGTTTTATGGAAACTGTCACGAGGGCAGATTTACTAAGAGGAACAAACCTGAGGGTTCCTCCTTCTTGATTGGTGGCTACTCATTCAGTAAGAAACAACTATGATAACAAACTTCTGTTTGGTTCTGAGAACTTCTGATACAGTAGAGCTCCCTCTCTTCAGAGCCAAAGTGTCTTTTAGGGAGAAATGTCTTATCAGAAAGTTGTTAATTAGTAAAAATGGTAATTTTGATTATGATAACTGTCCTCTAGTGGGAGTGTTCACTCTCACGGAGTATGTTCTACTGTATTCAAGAGGTCCTACACAATATTTTTAACACTCATGGACCAAACTTAAAGTAAGTTGTATCTTTTAGCATGTATATTTAGATTCAGACAATAACGAGATTCAGACAATATTACAGTCACTTTTATTGAAGACACACAAGAAAAACAAGTGTGAACAAAATTGCCTCTGGCTCCTTCACAAAAATATACGACCAGTGACATTGAAGACTTTCCACTCCCTTATGTTTTGTCCATGAGTGTAAGCCCCATTCTGGTAGATTGGCTTACCTTGTGTTAGAGTGAAATGGCATTCATTCCCTTGATTAGCCGAGCTACTATAAGAGATGGTATTATGTGGTGGTTCAGTAATCCAGTCAGACTACTATAATTGGAACTAAATTTCTTGCCTTTCCTGTAATTACTAAACAAGGAGAGCTGCCATTATATAGATTTTGTGGCTTTACAGAGCCAATACATCCACACTTTTGTTTTGTCACCTTGTTGTACCATTTCTTTCAATTTCTACTTTGAACTAACAGTGGTCCCCTCTGTGTGTTTGATCCAGGTTGCTTCAGACTCCACACTGGCCCAATCCGACAGGACGGCCATGTTGGATCTCCTCACATCCGGAATCCAGGAGTCCCAGAGGATGCTAGGCGAGGTGCTCCCTCCTCCAGAACCCTTGTTAGGGGATCCCAGGGCCCTCGCGCTGCTAGCGCAGTATTCCGACCGGTTGTTGTCCCTAGTGGAGAACCGTCTGTGATATCTTCTCCTTCCTCCCCCCCTACTCCCCGTGCCAAGTCATTTTTGTGATGATTGTTTTGTTTTTATCCAATCCAGAAACTTCCCTTTTTCCTCTCTCAAACTGCCATCAATTTCTATTAATTCCTTTTTCTTCACTTTTGTATCCATCACAACTTCTCCGTAACTCATCATACCTACAAGAAAACATGGAGAAAAACATATCATTTTTTCCTCCTCTATATTAGGTTGTTAGCCATAGTAATTTATTGTAGTGTGTTTTTTTGTTTTGTTTATTGATAATAATGATATCTATTTTCTCTCTCTTCTTTTTTGATCTTTTTCTCTATTTCATCTCTCTTTTTCCACACTTCAAATATGTCAATATTTACTTCCTCTCTCTATCAAACAAAGAGAGCATATGCCAAGTTTTGCCAATGTTGGCACTTAAGGATTTTTTAAAAAATGAAAGGTTTTAAGAAAAATGTTTTTGTGAGATAATGTTTTTGAAAGATGATATAAAAAAAAAAAAGAGTTGTCAAATGTTGTTAGCTTCATTGTCTTTCTGAACCCATATTTCAAGTTGTCCTCTTTCTCCTATTTTTCTCTCTTTCTACAACTTTCTGGTTGTTTTATTAATTGTGTACAGAACCAAGTCAACTTGTAATTTAATATACCAAAGTTATTAGAAAAATAAAGTTTTTTTTTTTTTTTAGAATAAATACTCTGTTTTTTTTTTGTTTGTTTGTTCATTATCCCCTTGTATGTAAAAGACGAGTCCATGCTCCTCGAGCTATTTTATGATAAGCAGCGGCCTCTCCCAAAGGTCCTGTTTAGTACATCTAATCCAAGCCAAAATGTGTTCTGGAGCTGCAGGTACCAAGCTACATTTTGGACAAGTGGGGTAAATTATGTTATTATTTTCTATCTTCAATGGCTTGAGATGGCCTGTTCTAAATCTTGTTAGTGTTGTTTGATGCTGTCTGATGTTCAGAGCTCCTCCTGGGTTCACTCCACTGTACCAACTGTGCTTAGGTGGAATCCTCCAGTTCTTTTTTTTTCTTTTTTTATTTGGCTACTGTCTCTTTTATTAACAACAACAACAAAAAAAAAGCCTTTAGGGTCATTGACCCTATACAGGATTCACCAGAGGTATGCATAAAAACAAAGCAGTGAGACAAAGGAAACAACGATATAGACAGAAGAAAAAAAAAGAAAGAAAAAAAAAATAATAAGAAAGAGGGAAGCAAGAAATCAACACAAAAAGAGTAGCAGTAAGAAAGTGAGGAGTGAGTGTAACTTGGCCTTCTTCTGAGATATGGACTTGTGGAAACCATAAGTCTCTTTTATTAAAAGTAAGTTATTTTTCTTATGATTAGCACAAAGATTCTGTAGATTATAGTGTTTTAAGTGGAATAATAATTTCTGTAGTATAATCATAGTAGTCAATTAACATAGGTATAAATTTTATTGATTAAAATATATATTGTATATGTGTTTATATATAGAGAGATTATTAGATTCCACATTGTGTTTTATATACCATTTAGAATGGTAGGACTAATTGATAACAGGTGTGGTAATGTTAATTTAGTTCTTCCAAGTCTGAGATGGTAATTCCATGTTTTTCCAGCCGTTTCAGTAGAGTGGTGTGTTTGAAGGCAATTCCAGGTGGCAACACACCCCTGCATACAAGTTGGGTTTAGAACATTTGGGGAGGAGTGAAAAAATAGTACAAATGTGATATTGTACTGGGATAAGGTGCATAAATTATGAAAAAGGCATCTCCTTATTGTGCAACTGAAAGTTGCTGATGGCGCAAGCCAGCTTTTTTCTAGATTAATCAAGAATGGCTATTTGGCCAATTCTGAAATAATTAAAAATCAACAAGAATAGTTGATATTTATTCCGATAGATGGCGCAAGCCATCAGCAACTTTCAGTTGCACGATAAGGAGATGCTTTTTTCATAATTTGGGGAGGTGTTTGTCTAGTGGAAATGTGGGGGTAAGAATGACAGTTTATTTTGATTAAAACACTTGATTTGTTGTTGTTTCCTCTCACCTCTTGTGTAAAGATTACACAAATTGCATTAGTCCATGATTTCATTGAATGGGGTGTAAGTGCAGCTTTCATGGATCATGATCCAGGCACACTTTTGTTAAAGTCTGACTTTGCCTAAAACACTTAATTTATCTAATAGAAAGGCTCTATTCTTCTATTTCTCCTCAACCATTCATTGGTAGGTGGGGCTGGCAGTAGTCCTGTCTATCAGGGTTCTCTTTCTATAGCTAGCTTTTTGATGGTGTCTTCTCCTGAAATTGTCCATGAATTCTATTCTTGGCCTTCCTCTTATATATTTGTCTTCCTCTTCCGGTTAAACCTGTCTATATAGTGCCCCCTCTAAATAGCGCCTTCCTCTCTATAGCGCCTGATTTTAAACATTAAAATGTAAACATTTTACATTAAAAGTGGTCACTTTTAACTATAGCACCCTATTCTGGTGAGTCCCAAGAAGAGGCCGCTAAAGACAGGTTTAACTATATATATATATATCACTCATGGACTTTATTAGATTTTATCAGCCCTTAAGTCACATCCTGGAAAGTTGTGTCTCACTGTCATATACCAGAGATAGGAAGAAGTACAATAACATGGATAAGGTTGTCTGCTCTAACAGTTGTCACTTACTTGACTGGCATCTTGTCACTCTCCTGTAGGATGCACAGGGCAGATTCAATCATGCACACTGACGTGGTGACATACGCAGGATCTGGACATCTTTGTTGTTGTTTTTATTGGACACATACATGATAACACACAATTTGGATTATAGCTGCAAGAAAAATAAGACCTAATCCAAATAAATTGTGTGAGACAGTTCGGTAACAGCATAATTTATTTGAATTAGGTCCTATTTTCTTCTAGACGTACCAAGAAGTTTTCAAAAAAAGTCATTTGTCATCAAAAAAAATTATCAAATGTATTTGATTAGGTCTCTATAATTTGAAGATTATAGATTAGAACATAAATATATTAACAAGATCATTTTTTTGAACCCTAATTTGAAATTTAAAGTGTTACTTCTTTTTAAATAGATAGATATATAGAGACATGGGTCACTTCTCCCGTCTAAAACCAAATGCCATCTATTGACCATCGCCACAACTAGCAGCCTCGGGTCGGTGACAAAGCCACAACACCAGCTTTGGCAAACTGAAAAGCGTCCACCTAGAGATGGTTTTAGACATCTATTTTAATGGGAGAGGCGCCCCTTGTCTCTTTAGATCAATATCCACCCGGCTAAATTTCCATCTAGATAGATATATGTGATCTTGTTCCTCAGGTTTCCTGTCAATGGAGACATCTGACATAGGTAGGACTCTGTGCTACCAGCTGATCATTGTGTCTTGGCTGGATGACTCTCTACTAGGAGAGGACAATCCTCCATCCTTTTATTAAAGAATTCTATATATTTGTATGGTCCAACCCCACCAGCGAGTGCAAGTAACCAAATGGGGCTTTGGCACATTTGTAAGTGCAGAAGTCTAACTATTTTCACATGTGTAGACATGTGGTGCACTTACAGTAAAAACATTCGCTAACTACCCATCATGATTATCATGGCCTGTACCACGTGTATTAGGGATAATAAAAAAATATATATATATATTTGTATGATGTATTAGCGTGTCATCTGTTGTAAGAAATGGATACTATTTTAGACGCGTATGATTCTTTTAAAAATTAAACAATATTTTCTACTGCTCTTACTGCAATAGAAAAATTAATGGGAGAGCCTGGCTCATTAGTGGTGAACTTTGCTAGCGGACCTGTCAAAACCTTTGGGAGGGTTCAACACTGAGAAGCCAGGCCCTCCCATTAATTTTTTGTTGCAGTAAGGGCAGTAGAGAGAGAAATTTAATTTGTGTCTAAAATAGTTTTAATTTCTTATAAGTTTAAAAACAAAAAAAGACATATATCCTGACCTTTCACATGAACATTTTAGATGGCAGAGCGCCATCTAATGGAAGAAACATCAACTAAATGTTTTTGTATTTGTCTTCATTCTTTCTTCTTTTTGTACTTATTACAATGATGGTGTTATATATTCCAAGTAGACATGATAATCATGGTGGGATATTATTTTTTACTCTAAGTACATCACATATCTACACGTTACAGAGGTGGTGTTTATCTCTTTGGTTGTCTGACCAGAAGTCCTTTCTATTCTAGTTGAGGTTTGTAGAATTCTTTCAGGAGTAATGGGAAATGTTGTTTCCTGTTAATGAGAACATAGGAAGGACTGTGCTACCATTTAGCTGGACATAGTGTCTTGGGTGGGTGACCCTCCACGAGGAGTGTACCAGACTTCTTCCATACCTAACTTCTCCCTGTTGATTGAAGTATATAACACAACTTGAGGGAAGATCCACCTATGTTATATAATGTACAGTAGAACCTCCATGAGAGGACACCTCTCTATAAAGGACAGTTTTCATCGCCAAAATTACCATTTTTACTATTTAGAGACTCTCCAGTAAGAGAACACCTCTCCCTAAAGGCCTTTTGGCTCTGCAACTAGGTGTTGTCTTTTACAGAGAGATTTTACTGTATTACCAAACATATTGGTTTACTCTTTTTTTTTTTTTTGCATGATTATTCTTTAATATATAAGATAGTTTTTCCTCTACTATCCCCACTTATACTATTATTTAAATATATTTGAAAAAATATTTTATCTTTTATTTTTTCATTTAAATATATTTAAACTGTTTTTGATTAAATACCTTGACCCAAAATTCTTCAACAATGTTGGAGATACACTCGAGGACAAAACTTAAGAAAGTGGAAAGTGTATGATATCACCAGTTGTCTATTTTTTACCTAAGGAGGCAGAGGCTGTTCACACTTGGTTATCTCATGTGTCTTCAATAAAGGTCACTGTAATATCTCTCAGAGTTATTGTCTGAATCCCGATATATATGCTTGAAGTTACAACTTCCTTAAGTTTTGTCCATGAGTGTATACAAAAGGAATAGCGCAATACAATAACATAGAAAGAGGTGGTGTGGTAGATTTAACTGGGGAAACAGATGTAGGGGATTCACCACTGATCAACCAGTTGTTCATAACAAAGATGGCTTATAATCAAATAGAAGAAGACATATTACCTGGACCATAGAGGGTAAGCCGGACTCTTTTGTTTGGAGGATCCAGGTGCATTTCATTGGGAGATCCCAGCCGTTCTGACCACCCTTTCCCATAGAACTCCATTTTGAATCTTTCACCTTTCACCTGGAAATGAAACATATGAGAGTGAGGAGTATATACAACATGTTGGAATCACAAACTATATTTCATATTTATATATCAAGAAAATTTCAAAGAAATTTAAAAGAAAATTTCACACATTTGTAATATTTTTTGAATATTTATATATATGTATCAAAAGTGACACTTCTTTTAATACACAATATACACCATATACTATTCACAATACACACCACTGGCGAGCGGCCGCGTTTTTGCGAGCTCTGCCGTTTTCGCCTCTGGCGTGCGTGCTGATGGCAGTTAATATGCCGAATTTGGTACTGGCGAATAGCCCGGGATCAGCTGATTCAGTGCCTGAAAGGCCCAGCTTTTTATCCCAAACTGGTGAGGAAAAATCACCGAAAAACAACCTACAGAAGAAAACTTCTGAAAATCAAAAATATGCAAATTCGCCGGCAGGCGGCAAGCATGCAAATCCGGCCGCCGTGCGTGAAGTCAGGGCACCAACGACTGCTGCTGCTACCAGCGACAATCCAGCCTCGCTCAACTGGGCCGACAGCGACATGGCGGAGGTGGACGCCAACGACGGCTACACCGTTGTGAAGAGCAAGAAAAGGCGCCGCACTTCAACGCCGGAGCACGCCGCTAAGCAGCCTGGCAGGCCTGCTGAAAAGCCCAGCTCCCAGCAGCTGAAGCGGCCGAGAGCGGTGCCGCCTAAAGAGATCAAGGCAACACGCGCAAATATCGCCGAAGCCAAGGCGAGGCAGAACACTACCAGCCACGAAAACTACGTCTTCGTGGAGCTGTGCCCTGACATCCCGGACTACTCCTACCTCCGGGCATGGGGGAGTTCACCGACGGCCGCCGGGAGGCCTTCATACTGCTCAAAGAAGGCGTCAAACTGGACAGGCTGCCCACCCGCCTGGAAATCAAGTCCAAAGGAGACACCCTGCCGGCCTTCCTCTCCTTTGGCATCAAGTGCTCGAAATGCGGGAAACAGGGTCACCGCAGAGCCAACTGCCCAGCGCTCGCCAGGCAAGGGAACGGCAGCCCCAGGCAAGCAGCGTCTCCCACCGACGCAAGGCCTCCCCCCCCCCTCCTCCTCCTCAGTGGCCAAGGAAGCCGGCACCTGCGCCCGCAACACCGGCGTCCCCTGTCCAACCGGCGAAGACATCAGCCGAGGCTCCGGCGATCCCCTCGGCGCCCCATCCTGCCGATCTCGCCCAGCCCCACCCTGCTCCACCTGGGGAGATGCCAATCAAAGCTCCCGCGGCCCCTCGCTCCACGGCGCCTCAGCCTGCTGGACCAGCACCCCCTACTCAACCAGCCATCGTTGCCTCTCCTCCTCATCTTCCTGCCCCGAGGACCCTCGTGAGCGAGACGGCTCCTACAAACATCGAGATGATGGACGTGGAGAACCGGGAAGAGGAGAGAACCGATTCGTCTTCAACATCCCAAGGGCGCACTAAGATCAGAGCTGCACTCGACGACCTTATCGAGAGAGCCCCCAGCACCCTGTTTGACGAACTCGAGAAGCTTGGCCTCCAAAAGGAAAAAGTACTGCATGCCCTCCCCTCTACTTCGAAATTCGACACCCTGATGCCGAAGCTCACAGCCGTCCAGAGGCCCGTCTTAACCAGGCTGATCAGCGCCTTTATAAACCTGCGACCTGGCTCCAACTCCTCCATCTACAAGCGGCTCGTGGAGGCCCGGAAAAAAACTTGAACAAAGAGCTCAATGAACTTCCGCGTTGCCACCATCAACGCGCGTGGGCTCGCCACTCGTGGGAGGAGCCTAGTACTCTGTCATCTCCTCAGACAACACCAAGTGGACATCGCGTTTGTCCAGGAGACAAATAGCTTCCATCTTGACCAAGGCCAAGACCTCTGCCTCGGCTACAGCGCTGTAGTCACGCCACCCGTAGCCATCTCGGGATCTGGACTCGCCTGCGTCTTCGGGCCAGGCGTCGCCGTGCTACGGCAGCGTGTCCTGTGGCCTGGCCACATTGCCTTGGCCGTCATCGATGTCCACGGCGAGGAGATAACCATCATCAACGCCCATCTGGCACACGACCCCCGCGAGCGGCTAGAGCAATTGGAGCTCCTGGCGGCAACAGCGATCCAAGAGGGGGCCTGGGTCCTCGGGGATCTCAACATCAGGGAGACTTCATCGTCCTCCGCGGATGCCCTCCACGCTCTTCTGGACCTGGCAGCGCTGGTGGACGTAGCCACCCAGTTTGATGCCGCCCACCGGAGTCGCTAGCCGCGGCAACCAAATTGAGAGAAGCCGCCTGGACTGGATCCTCGTCCCTGCTGGAGTCCTGGATCACGTCACCACCTACGCGACCAGCCACTACCACCTCTCTGACCACCGCCTCGTGCTGCTCCAGGTGGGCCCGCCCGCCGTGTACCCTCACCAGCCTCGCTTGGCCGCGATGCTCCGCTCGGGCCTTGCCCTAGAACACCTAGCTGGCTACATCCGGGAGTTGGAGGAAGACCTTGCGCACAACGATACAGGCCCATCGCACTGCCCTCGGCCGACTACAGGGTGCTGGCTGCCATTCTCCACCGGCGCCTCAAGCCCCACCTACGAGCCCTGGTACCAGACTGCCAGACGTACGCCGTCCCCGGGAGGTCCCCGTCCTGGAACATCGCCAAGGTGACGGATGCTGTTGAGGAGGCAACCGCCATGGGCTCGCCGCTGGCTGTCATGGGCGTCGACCTGGAGTCCGCCTTCGACTCCCTGGACCGTGGCTTCCTGGAGTCCCTGATGACGTCCCTCCGCCTCCCGCCGGCCTTCATGGGCTGGATTAACATCTTGTACGCCGGGGCGGACGCAACGATCCGGGCCGGAGGCTTTCACACCACCGCCTTCCCCCTCCTCAACGGCCTACGGCAGGGCTGCGCCGTGAGTGCCGCGCTCTTTAGCATCGTTACGTGGCCGCTGCTACGTCGCGTGGAGTCGACCCTCGGCGTGGGCAACGTCATCGCCTACGCCGACGACATCGTCCTCCTATTCCATCGCGACGAAGAATTCGAGCGGGTGGCGACCGGCCTCCTCGACCTGGCAACCCAACTCCAGCTCGCCTGCCTCAAGGGTGTGCAGGTCGCGCTCCGCGGAGGCAGGAACGGCTTCGACTGGCTGTTCGCCAGCAGCAGCGAGGCCTGGATCCGCCCTCCACCAGACGGCACGCGTCTCCAGCCCCGCCGTCTCCGGTTGCTAAAGCTGTGGGAGGAGGTCTCCAAGATCCTGAGCCTCAATCACCGGGCGGTCCCCACATCTCAGCTGCTGGACATCCCAATCATCGGCGGCTGCCGGTTCCTTCGCCCTCCCGACCTCCTGGCCCCCGCGCGCTGGCTCGGAGTCCGAGTCCGGGACTTTCTGGCCGAGGACCGTCACATCGCCCGCCCTACACGCTCCGCCCTGGCTGACGCCGCGGCCCTTGGCGCCTTCTGCCGGAGGCTGACCGCCGAGAACGACGAGGGCTTCCGGGAGACATCCTTGGCTGCTGCTGTGGTGCTGCGCGGAACGGCCACGCCGTTCCTCAACGGTCTCACGACCCGCTCGGCCCGACGGGCCCTGGATCGTCCGCGCCTCGCGGCCACGCCGATCTCCCGATTCCTGGCGAGATGGGCACCCACCATCAGCCCACCATCCAGGATCGACTGGGCCTCGCTCCGGCGCCGCGCCTTCTCGGGCCACGAGGCCGACGCGGCCCTCAAGTTGGCCCTCCACGCCCTGCCCCATCCGGCCCATCCTGCCTCGGCCGGCCCCTCGTGTCCTGCCTGCGGGTCCGTCGACCGCTCCCTCGGCCACCGATACTGGAGCTGTCGTTCCATCAGGCCCCTCATCAGAGAGGCCTTCAACATCATCGGACGGCCCCCTGACCTGCAGGCCTGGATCTTCGGCGGGTCCGGCCTTGAGGACGACGCCCTGACCATCCTGGCGTCGGCAAAGCTGCGCGTCTATCGCCACTTTGTCCAGGTTGGGCTCGGTGGAGCGGAGGACCCGCTCATCGCCTGGACGAGGACCCTCGTGCGCAGGGGATGCCTTCCTTCATCCTCCATCATCTTATAAATATGTATTATATATTTCTGTATATATATATTTTTTCTTTCTTAAACTGTTCTCTTTGAATAATTTGTAATATTGTCGAGATGACAATAAAAATGTTTTAATTGTCAATTGTCACACCACTATACACTCACAATACACACCACTATAACACTCACAACGCACACACAAAAGTTATCATTGAGTTCTATTTTTTATTTAAAATTTGGGGAAGCCATTTTACCTCTGGCGATCTGATCAACCCCTGACGTCATGAGTCCTTCCAAGACGACCACTAGTAGATATGCCTAAGACCAATCGCCAGCTCGGCTAAAAAAAAATGACCCATGGTCAAATCGTCATCGCTAAACCATGGCCTATGGTGGCATACCTATGGCCATTTGTCGTGGCAGGACAAGTTTTCACCAGGAGGTAGTCAGACCCGAGGTTCATAAAGGCTTCCCCGGCGGGCGCTGGGCCGGCAATGGCAACAATCGGTCGTTTCTAGGAACTCTATAATTCTCTATCTATCGAAGGATTAAAAGCAATCTGTGTGAGATACATTGGTTATGATGAGCTTATCTTGGATCAAATTTATTTATTGATATCTTCCAGTATTTCGACTAGTTCTTCAAGGAGATAACTCTGCTAGGAACATCCACTACAAACACTATTCACTTGGAATTCTATCCAAATCTAACCACGAGCCACCTCGGAATATTGGAAGAATAAATGGTTTTGATCAAAGATAGGCGCTTTCTCTATAACTTATATATATATATATTATGTATTTAAGAATGTTAAAATGAATAAATTGTGATTAATATTATTTAGAATAATTTGAAAAATGTAGATATAAAAGTGTAAAATTTTCATTCGCAGCTGATCTTGAGCCACCTCAGATAATCGGAAGAATGAATATTTTGATCCAAGATATAATCTAGATAGGCTTAGGGTGTGGTCCATAAGTCCTGAACTCTTTTATTAAAATTTAAAAGGAAAACTAGAATAAAATATTTCTATGAAAAATAGACACTTCAGCCTGTTAGAGTTTTTTTTATTTTCTCAACATTTCGACAAAAATCTTTTGTCTTCGTCAGGAGAAGTAAATAAAAATAAAGCATTTGGCAAGGCGTTAAAAATTGTTCTGAGGTTGCAAGGGCGTTCTCACGCGATTTTTCGAATTTAGATAATTAGATTTTTATTTACTTCTCCTGACGAAGACAAAAGATTTTTGTTGAAACGTTGAGAAAATAAAAAACTCTAACTGGCCGAAATGTCTATTTTTCATATAAATATGAATGCCGGCCAGACAACCTCTATCTTTAGGATAAAATAGTTGAGGTCGTTGAGGTACAGCTTGCACCACGCTGATGAGGGCCAACAGCCCGAAATGCGTCCGTGGTTAGCTTTTCTTGATTAATCAAGAATGGGTATTTGGCCAATTCTGGAATAATTAAAAATCAACGAGAATAGTTGATATTTATTCCGATAGATGGCGCAAGCCATTAGCAACTTTCAGTTGCACGATAAGGAGATGCCTTTTTCTTAAAATAGTTATAGTTTTTTTATTCAAGGTGACTTTTATTTGTTAATTTAAAAAAATAAATAAAAGTTTGCGGGATTTATGGGCCACCCTGTATAATAAATATGAAATGGGTAATTTGTGGCCAGTCCCTCTGGGAGGGTTAATCACTGATGAGCAAGGCCCTCCCATTAATTTATCATTACATTAAAAGCATTAGAAAATTATTTTATTTCAAAAAGAAACATACGCTTCAAAAAATAGTTTTAAATTCTGATAACAGATGGCGCGCGAATGCAACATATTATAACATCACATATTTATAAATTAACATTTAATTACACAAATACATTCAAGATAGTATATCAAAAGAAGTTAGTGGACGAGTGGATAACACCCTCGATTCCCGACAGCCATGAACCGGGATTGAATCCCGCGTTAACATTTTGTTTGATATGTGAATAACCTTCACACATATTATTCATTGTTGCAATTATCATAAACTAGGTTGCTCTTTTTGAGCGGTACCTGATAAAATCATTTTGGAACAAAAAGATAATACAATGGAGTATGTCATATCTTAGTTGACAAATCGGGAACATTCGAACACACTTCTAGAGCCGGCTAGAGCGAACAACAACGCTCTGTTCTGAATGTGCTTTAGCCAGGAGAAAATCTGTGCAGCGATTTATCTACCAATAAAAGACGTCCGCTACGATTTACTCCTTTTATAGAAGAAATCATTCTCAAGTTTCACAAGTGAATTCACCGAGTGGAACACAGACGTTTCTATAATAAGATCTAAATACACTCATGGACAATACTTAAAGAAGTGGAAAGTTTTTAATGTCGCTGGTCGTCTATTTTTTTTAAGGATACAAAGGCTTGTTGACACTTGGTTATCTCGTGTGTCTTCAATAAAGGTCACTGTAATATCTTTCAGAGTTATTGTCTGAATCCTGATAACATGCTAAAAGGTACAACTTTCTTAAGTTTTGTCCATGAGTGTATATTGGTTATCTCGTGTGTCTTCAATAAAGGTCGCTGTAATATCTTTCAGAGTTATTGTCTGAATCCTGATAACATGCTAAAAGGTACAACTTTCTTAAGTTTTGTCCATGAGTGTATATTGGTTATCTCGTAAGTCTTCAATAAAGGTCGCTGTAATATCTTTCAATGAATCCCAATATACATGGTAAAAGGTACAACTTCCTTAAGTTTTGTCCATGAGTGTATATTGGTTATCTCGTGTGTCTTCAATAAAGGTCACTGTAATATCTTTCAGAGTTATTGTCTGAATCCCGATATACATGCTAAAAGGTACAACTTAAATTTTGTCCTTGAGTGTATATTGGTTATCTCGTATGTCTTCAATAAAGGTCACTGTAATATCTTTCAGAGTCATTGTCTCAATCCCAATATAAATGCTAAAAGGTACAACTTAAGTTTTGTCCATAAATGTAAAAAAATCAAAGCGCCATCTATCATGCAAAATTAGAGGTACTCACGTCTTCCCTTGTAACTCTTTCATCAGTAAACATCCCCCAGGTGATGATATTACAGTACTGCAAACATCACACACAGAGTCAGTTTACAGAAAATTCTAGGTTATATTGAGTATTTGGTTGGAAACATTGAACCTACAGTCATAGCTAAAGGATATCGACATCTCTAACATCTTGCTACAAGTAAGGACGTCCAGTGCGGTCTACAAGATGGGACCTCAAGAATACCTCAAAGTGGCAAATAATCAATACTGCTAAAATAACAAAATTTAAAACTTTCTATTATCTTATTTTTTCCGTGTATCAAAAGAGGGACTTCTCCCTTTAAATAGGAATTAAAACAATACACATTTTGTGAAAGAAAAAATAAAGTACCAAAGTGAAATTTTACTGGGATCAGAAGTATATAAATCAGGTGGATCGTGCAGTTAAAAGTTGCTGACGCCATCTATCGGAATAAGCCCTCGGCAACTTTTAGTTGCACGATCATTTAATATGTGAATAACCTTCACATATATTATTCATTAAAATTTGTAACAATTAAATTTACTGGTAATGTGTTTCTTTTCAATAATATCTTCAAATATTATCTCTACACACCTTACTGCAATGATATAAGTTATTGAATGAGAGGGCTTGGCTCATCAGTAGTGAACCCTCTCAGCGATTTCGCCAAATTAACCTCTAGACCACTCTACTATTGTATTGGATTGGTTTGGAATATACCCTGCATTTTCTATGGAAGGCAGGTTAGGGGTGTTTAGTGAACCTATGGACATAAGCTTATAGGTCTGTAGAGGTACATACATATAATTTCAATGTATTGCATCGAGCAAAGCTCTTTCGCAAATATGGTTTTATAACAAATATATATTAGTAATTGCAATTGAATTTATAAATTTAATTCATTGTAAATATGATAAGCTAGGTTTCTATTTTTGAGCGGGACCTAGTAGAGTTTTAAGGAATCGAAATATAAAAGTCGGTGGACGAGTGGGTAACACCCTCGATTCCCGACAGTCATGAACCGGGATTTAATCCCGCGTTAAACTTTTGTTTAATATGTGAATAACCTTCAAATATTATTCATTGTTTCAATTATCATAAACTAGGTTGCTCTTGTTGAGCGGTACCTAATAAAGTGATTTTGGAGGAATCGAAATATCAAAGGAAGAGCTATAAAGTCACCACTCACCTTGGTTAGAATGTTCCGCGTGAACCCGAAAAATCCCAAGGTCAAGGTTAAAATGATGATCGGGAGCATGGTGATAAAATGCCACACGGATTGTACCGAGAAGTAATTCTTTACTTGAACCTGTGACACAAGACATTGTACTGTAGTGGTGGGGAGGTATGTATGTAGCAGACTTACGGGACGTTCGTTGTTCAAGTCGTAGTCCATCAGCTGGGACCTCAGAGCCGACGAATTATCCGCAGCTACGTTCACGAGGGCGACACGTTTAAATTCTGGATCAGGTCGTATCATCCTGGACACCACATCGCATTCCAAATGTCGATGATATTTGAAAATGGTTCTTTATTTGTACAATGAGTATCTTTTGTAAGGGCAATAAATGTGCTAATCACACTCATGGACAAAACTTAAGGAAGTTGTACCTTTTAGCGTGTATATCGGGATTCATATACAATAACTGTAAAAGATATTTTATACATATTCTAGTTCTTAACATGTGTCCCTTCCAACGCCAAACACTTCTCTGACCCCATGTGTCAATGCCATTTCTACACACTTCTTCTAGATCTTCAATTTTTACACACAAGGACAAAACGTATATGTATATCGGTATTCAGACAATAACTCTGAAAGATATTACAGTGACCTTTATTGAAAACACAAGATAAACAAGTTTGAACAAAATTGCATCTGTCTCTTTAAAAAAAAATAAAAAAGATAGATGACCGGCGACATCAAAGACTTTCCACTTCCTTAATTTTGTCCAAGAGTGTATATAATAGATAAAAGTACTATATGAAAAGCACTATACCTTGTTTGTTAATAAATATTATTTTAAACTCTTTTATAAAGCCAATCTGTGCAAAATGGTTCTTTCCAATTCAATACCCGTGTGAAATTCGTGTATTAAAATCTGAGCTAGATTAGCTTTCGGGCTAAAAGTCCATTTTTCCATGAGTGTATATGTTCTATTTTCCACTCACTATTCAACACACAATTTCCTTGTGAAAAATCATTCGCTGGTTGAGAAGTTTCTTGTAGAAAGACTATATCGATACGTTAACTTATTTACTGTTGGCCTTTCGACGACCAGTACCACCTTTCTCTAGGGAAACAATCGGGTCAACAATAAATAAGATTAGTTGATGTCTTTCTGGACATAACTTCTTGTAATAATGTTTCAAGTTTTTCTCTTTTCGCTAACTTCATGGAAGATATTTCATGAGTGTATTTAAAACCCAGGTTTTTGAAGACAAGAACGCCAACTACCCGAGCTGTCCAGCTCACTAGTATTTTTTGCTTATCCCTAGTACACGTGGTACAGGTCATGATAATCATGGTGGATAGAAGTAGACGACTGCTTTTACTGTAAGTGCACCACATGTCTACACATGTGAAAATCAGTTCGACTTTGCACTTACAAATGTGTCAGAGCCCTGTTTGGTTACTTGCATTCGCTGGTGGTTGGACTTTTGCAAGAATCAGGGGCCATTGGAGCATTTTTTTAAATAAGAAAAAAGTGCAAATGCGAGAATCGAACCCGGGTCTTAGCGTTCGAAAACCAACGGTTTAGACCAGCCTTCCACCAACCCCCTCACTAAATAGTAAAGTGCTAGGCACCTTTAGTCACACATATAAAGCTTTATTAAGACCAGCGGTCTTATACAGATTCACCACAGGAAGAAATAATAGATGGAGCTCCTATACTCCAGGCAGCACAGCACCCTGGTCCGACGCATGTCCAATGGCCACACGTTCCTTTGTGCATACGTCATGGTTTAGGCTCCTTTAGTCGTGTCCTGAGTAGATTGCTGAGCTGAACCAGAAAGTCGCACTCACCAAGTCCGGATTTTCTCAGGGAAGTACGGGATGGGTTTCCGAATGAGTTTCATCAGCAGACGATCCTGTAGATACCAATGCTTCAGGACGTTCTCCATCAGGCCCAATCCTGACAGAAAGGTCCCGATGTTCACTTTCTTCATCACCTGTGACAGTATGCAACTATTAGATTTACATACAACAATATTTACATAGCACTTCATATATTCAAAAAGAGATGGCGTTATATGTCATTTTCAAGTCAGACTGTTGTGTAATCCCCTTGTGTGATCTACCCTCATGGACCAAACTTAAGGAAGTTGTACCTTTCAGCATGTATATTGGAATTCAGACAATAACTCTGAAAGATATTACAGTGACCTTTATTGAAGACACACAAGAAGGGTGAACAGCCTCTGACTCCTTCAAAAAAAAAACATACGACCGGCGACATTAAACCCTTTCTACTTCCTTACGTTTTGTCCATGAGTGTATTTTAATGCATCGAACTGGTGAAATAGCTGAGAGAGGGTTCACCTACTGATGAGCCGGGCCCTTCTAATAATTATTATATATCAGAATTGGTGGTAGGTAATTATTTTATTAAAAAAAAAAAAAAAGAAGAAGAAATAGAGAAAGAATAATTTTGGGCTGTAAATAGTTTCAAAATTCAACAATAGATGGTGCTGTAAGATCAACTACTCACACTTTTATCTTCGTAGGGGGTCATGTCAATATGGAGAAACGTCTCGATGTGGTTGAGATCCCCTGTCAACATTCCGTCAGACACATCTACACAGCTAGATCTCTCCCATCAGTTATATATATGTCATAATTTGTATAATTAATGCCAAGAGGTATAATTTATTTTCGTCAAAATAAGTATGTAAATATGTTAAGCTTGTGTTCAAATGTAAATATGCAAATTCATCCATCTATTAAAAACGGTACAAAAAATAAAGGTGGCAGACATCGCGGGTGCGCTGTTCGCTTGGCTGGAGCTCTATCTTGGGGATTGTAGACACAACACTTGCGCCCTTTCATTTGACCACGGCAGCTACGACATATATATATCTACAGGTGTACGCAGAAGAGAAAGATCATTTATTCATGCTACATCTTCAGAAATGCATTCAATCATATTTAGCTTCTTCCTTTTTATACAATTTTGGAAACTAAATGATGATTAATAGGTATGTGATATGAATGGCGGCTGTGTCTAGTTTCTCATTCAATTTAGGATTCGATCCCTGGTCTTTCGACAGCCATGTCGAAAATAGACCATTCACATCACGGAATCATCAAATCTAGTGGACCCGATCTTGATGGACTACAGTAGCTATGGATAACACGACACAAGACACGGTCTTAATGGACTACAGGAGCTATGGATAACACGGCACAAGACACGGTCTTAATGGACTACAGGAGCTATGGATAACACGACACAAGACACGGTCTTAATGGACTACAGGAGCTATGGATAAGACGACACAAGACACGGTCTTAATGGACTACAGGAGCTATGGATAACACGGCACAAGACACGGTCTTAATGGACTACAGGAGCTATGGATAACACGGCACAAGACACGGTCTTAATGGACTACAGGAGCTATGGATAACACGACACAAGACACGGTCTTAATGGACTACAGGAGCTATGGATAACACGACACAAGACACGGTCTTAATGGACTACAAGAGCTATGGATTAGATGACACAAGACACGGTCTTAATGGACTACAGGAGCTATGGATAACACGACAGAAGACACGGTCTTAATGGACTACAGGAGCTATGGATAACACGACACAAGACACGGTCTTAATGGACTACAGGAGCTATGGATAACACGACACAAGACACGGTCTTAATGGACTACAGGAGCTATGGAGAACACGACACAAGACACGGTCTTAATGGACTACAGGAGCTATGGATAACACGACACAAGACACGGTCTTAATGGACTACAGGAGCTATGGATAACACGACACAAGACACGGTCTTAATGGACTACAGGAGCTATGGAGAACACGACACAAGACACGGTCTTAATGGACTACAGGAGCTATGGATAAGACGATACAAGACACGATCTTGATGGACTACAGGAGCTATGGATAAGACGACACAAGACACGATCTTGATGGACTACAGTAGCTATGGATAAGACGACACAAGACACGGTCTTAATGAACTACATTAGCTATGGATAAGACGACACAATACACGATCTTAATGGACTACAGGAGCTATGGATAAGACGACACAAGACACGGTCTTAATGGACTACAGGAGCTATGGATAAGACGACACCAGACACGATCTTAATGGACTACAGTAGCTATGGATAACATGACACACGACACGATCTTAATGAACTACAGGAGATATGGATAACACGACACACGACACGGTCTTAATGGACTACAGGGAGCTATGGATAACACGATAAAAGACCCGATCTTGATGGACAACAGGAGCTATGGATAAGAAGCCACAAGACACGGTCTTAATAGACTACAGGAGAAATGGACAACACGACACAAGACACGATCTTATTGGACTTCAGGAGCTATGGATAACACGACACAAGACACGGTCTTAATGGACTACAGGAGCTATGGATAAGACGCCACAAGACACGATCTTAATGGACTACAGGAGCAATGGATAAGACGCCACAAGACACGATCTTAATGGACTACAGAAGATATGGATAACACGACACAAGACCCGTTCTTGATGGACTACAGGAGATATGGATAACACGACACAAGACCCGTTCTTAATGGACTACAGGAGCTATGGATAAGACGACACCAGACACGATCTTAATGAACTACAGGATCTATGGATAAAACGCCACAAGACACGATCTTAATAGACGACAAGGGCCATGGATAAGACGACGCAAGGCAAAATCTTAATGGACTAAAAAAAGTTATAGATAAGCCGATACAAGAGAAAGAGCAGTTCACCTTTAAAAAGTCTCTTCATGGCGTAGACGCCCAGTTCACACGGTAGACTGGACAGAGCACAGGCTCCGATGATGTAGATCCCAGCATCTACTGCTTCCTGGTGGTGCCTGTACTGCATCAGCTCTACAAACTGGAACACAAACCTCTCAGGTAACCCAACGTGCACACAACAAACTTTACACCATTTTAAACAGGTGTTTTAGCTAACCGTAGCAGACATGTGGTTTAATGGGGATCAAAACAATTGTGCGAGTGTTAATAATAATTTTAGAAAGGTAAAATTAACGCAGCAATTTTTTTTATGTACATCAATATGATGAAAGGCTTGTTAGAAAGTTCCTGTAAGTTCTTTTAAGCATAAAAAAGTTGGGGCCTAAAGATAGGGCTTTTTTTATTGATCTGTTTCAGAGAGAGAGAAAGATTTCAAAATGTGAATTATATGTTCTGGGGAGAATTTTTTTCCTTTTGTACATA